>VDFB02271358.1:183974704-184006364 GCA_007258455.2 Sequoia sempervirens | reverse complement strand
GAATTTATTGATAAGGCTTTATTTATGCATCGATTTCCTTCATGGTTGGGAGCGCTCACTTCCTAGAGGCTTGGTAAAGATATTAGAAGCAATGGGAGGTAGAAATCTATTGGTGATTATTTAATTTTATCAAGGCAGGTCAGAACAAGGGCGACTTGGAAATAAATTCAATTTAGCTTGGGAGAGTGCTATTTTGTTTGCAATTTGGTTCCTTCATCAGCTCTTCAACTTGGTGTCTCCATCCAACCAGGTTCCTTTGTCATTTGGAATTAGTTGCATAACATGTTGTATTGTTTTAGTAGGCAGTTGTAGGTTGCATTCATATCAACAAATTCTATATGAGTTGACATCATTGTAAAAGCCAAGAGTCTTGGCCATTTTGAATAATTATTGTATTGGTCATTTATTGGAAATCAAGGAGGAATAAGTAGATGATTTATTACACTTGTTGTCATGCATTTAAATATATTGTACTCAACCTAGTAGTATGCATGCCAACTGTTTGACAAAATGTCAAATGGCTGTAGGTGATTAATATGTTTAGTATATCCATTCTTATGCATTAAAAAGAGAAAAATAAGTTTTTCTTGCATCTAGAATAGAGTATTAGCTTCTTGCATTCTTCTATAAGCATTTGAAGCATCCTATTATCATAACTCATAAGAACTATCAGTCTGAAACATAAAACTAGCAAGTAAGCATTTTGCATTCAAAGTGTTTGACAAAATTACAAGTCAACTATTTGCAAGTTTAAGGGGCAGTTTGGGCAAGGCTCATTACATAATGGTTGAACAACCAACCAGAAAAGGTTCAAACTAAAGTTAACAGAGCTGTTAATAAAAGAAATCTTCATCTTGTACCTAGCAAGATTATTAGTTGAGGTGAAATTGATTTCCCAATACAAGAGCTGTTTCACCCAGCTAAGAGCCGACCTCAACAAATCTGAAACGTATGTGATCATTTCACTGCTTAAAAAGCACAACTTCCCATCATAGACAAATCTGGAACTCCCATGGCTCCATCAACCACTGTCGAGCTTCCAGCCAGAAATGTACCAAATAAAGCTTCCATATACCACTGATAAAGCCATTACAGCCAACAACAATAGAAACTAAAACTCTCATGATGGCAGCCAGGATAGGTTTCCATACCCAACCAAAAAGAATAATCATGAAATTTTTCCCTAAACTCTCATTTTCGTCAATGTAACATTATGCCGAAGTCAATTCAATCGTTAATCATACCTTGGTTCCTTCTGTTTCGTCGTGACCCTTCGTTATCGGGCAGACCCTATAGAGAATTAACTTTTTTTTGCCGAAAGCCCCAAGCTCACAATAGATCGCCAAGACATTAATGTTCTCACATCGACATAAACCTTTTGTCTTATGTGCTTCACCATAACATTATGATATCGAGGAGACCTCCTGTAGAGCACACCATGTCATTCTGAAAGTCTTCATCCACTTGTGTGTTGCTGAGACAAGTCAAATCCAATATCGACAAAATCTCCCATTGTGCTCCGTCGGTGAGACCGAAGGTCACTCGCCGAGACCTCACACCAAAAACCCCAACTCTTACCGACAAGCATACCTTTACGTTGTCAGTCGGCAAGACAAGAAAACCTTGCCAAGATATTATATCGAATGAAATCTCTCACCGAAAAGCTCCCATTTGTTGCTAATCGGTAAGACAACAAGGTCTTGCCAAGACATTATATCGATAGCCATTAGTTTTACTGATAAGACTCCATATGCATACGGTCAGTGAGACACACTTGAATTCACTGAGATACTAAACCAAATACTTCAAGTCTGGCTGAAGTGAAACCCCAGATGTGATGTTCGGTAAGATACTCCCTGAGAACCCATTGAAGAAGAGGCCCTGTCGGCAAGACAAAACCACTTCACGGAGATCATATTTGGATATCGCCAAGCTCTCGCCAATAGACTTCCACATGCATTAGTCGGTGAGACATAACCCTTTTCACTAAGACCCTTCACCCAAGCCTTAAACTCTTGCCGAAATGTTCTCATTCAACCTCTGATCGGTGAGACAAAGCAATTTCGTTGTGACCACATACCGACGGTATAACTTATGTCGATATACAAATTTTCAATGGCGGTCGGTGTGACATACCAATTTTTCCGTGACCACATACCGATGGTGTAACACTTGGCGAAAGCTACCATAATGAAAAAATCCAATCAACATGACATAAAAAATGTCTTGCCGATAGGCAACACAGACATTTCAAAATGGATTGGGGAGACCCTGCCATTCTCACGCCGATATGTGTAAGCCCAAAAGAGAAACAACCAAAACCATTAGACAAATGAGATGTTAGAACCAAGGTAATTGTAATGCCTTCAAAAATGTGAGTTCAAAGAATGTAAACAAATGGCTTGTAACATGTGAAATACATTTGTGGTATGCAAAGAGAACCATCCTGAGACTGATCATCAAAGAGAACTAACTGAAAGAGATTTTGTCATCAAGGACAAACCATAAACACAATTGAGATCCAACAAACTCCCCCTTTGTCCTTGATGGAAAAACACAAATGACTCTCCCCCTTTTTGCGTGAATGATAGAGATAGAAGAGAAGAATGTGCATTGCCATGAATCACAACTAAGAAGCCAACCAAAATATCATGAGAAACAACTACAAAAAAAAGAGTAACAGTGCATCCACCAAGATTGTAGGAGAGCTGTAAGTGAATCAAAATATATAACATGCTCCCCCTAAGCCAATGATTGTAAAATCAGAGAAGTAAAGATTGATAGATAACTCCCAATCAAAATCTTAAGCTTTCAAATAACTCTTTAGCTAAGGGCTTAGTAAAAATATCAGCCACCTGATCTTGTGAGCCAACAAACTATAAACAGACTTCATTAGCCAAAACCTTTTCTGAAGAAAGTGAAACTTGATAGCAATATGTTTAGTGCGAGAATGCATAACAGATTTTTTGAAATATTTATCGCACTAGTGTTATCACAAAGAATGGAAATAGGTTTAGAAACATCAATACCCATATTTGAGAGAGTTTGACTCATCCAAAGAACTTGAGTATAGCATGAAGTGGCAGCAATGTATTCTGCTTCAGCAGTAGAAAGAGAAACAGATACTTGTTTCTTGCTATGCCATGCCACTAAACGATCACCAAGAAAGAATGCAACACCACTGGTGCTTTTCCTATCATCCAAACAACCAGACTAGTCAGCATTAGTATAAGCAATCAAAGAGAAATCATTGCTTCTAGGATACCAAAGACCATAATCAAGAGTGCCCTGAATATATTTAAAAATCCTTTTAATAGTAGTGACATGGGATTCTTTAGGTGATGCCTGAAACCGTGCAATAGTGCATACTGCATGCATGATGTCAGGTCTAGAAGCAATTAAATATAACAGGCTGCCAATCATTGATCTATATTCAGTTTGATTTGTATCAGGAGAATCATCAACCTTAGTAAGTTTGCATCCAGTAACCATTGGAGTGCTAACTGGATGGCATTCATCCATCTAAAATTTCTTAAGCATCTCTCTAGCATACTTGGTTTGAGAAAGAAATATTCCATGTACGTGTTGAGAAATTTGAAGACCCAAGAAGAAATTTAATTCTCCTAATAATGACATTTCAAATTCAAATTCCATTAGCTGAGAGAATTTTTTAGTTAATGTAACATTGTTGCAGCCAAAGATAGTGTCATCAACGTAAATTTCAACAACTAGAATATCAGAACCTTCAGTTTTAACATAAAGATTGCTATCTACACCTCCTCTAATAAAACCATTTGAAAGCAAATGACTGTCCAGCCTAGAGTACCAAGCTCTAGGTGCTTGTTTTAAGCCATAGATGGCCTTTTTCAATCTGTAAACATGATCAGGCTTATCTTTGCACATAAATCCTTCAGGCTATTCAACATAGACCTCTTCATCTAAATAGCCATTTAAAAAAGAAGTTTTGACATCCATTTGATAAACAGTAAAGTCTTTATAAACAGAATAAGCCAAGAATATTCTAATAGATTCTAATCTAGCAACGGGTGCAAAGGTTTCACCAAAATCAATACCTTCTTGTTGAGCATAGCCTTTGCAAACAAATCTTGCTTTGTTGTGAATAACATTACCATTTTCATCAACCTTGTTTCTGTATATCCATTTGCCTCCAATGACATTCTTGTCATCTAGTCTTGGGACTAACTCCCAAGTCTGATTTTTCTCAATCTGATCAATTTCTTCCTACATAGAATTAATCCAACATGAATCTGTGAGAGATTCATTAAAATTTTTAGGCTCAAACTAAGTAACTAAACAAAAAGCAATTTGTGCCTTTTCATCAGATTCTGCAGCCTTTCTTCTAGTTTGAACTCCTGCATTTTTATCCCCAATAATCTGATCTTTGGGGTGATATTTAGCTAGAGCTTTTGATGCAACCTTTTCAGGACTTGCTGTTTCATTTTTAGGGCTTACTGAATCAGTATTAGGCTTTGCTGTTTCAGCTCCTTCTGAAATTATTTCTAGTTCAAGTTCTTCTTCCTCATTCTCCTGCAAAGATTACAAATGTGGTCTTTCATCAAATTTTACATTAACAACTTCAACAATCTATTAAGCCTTTTGTTAAGGAATTTATAAGCTTTGCTGTGAGTTGAGTATCCCAAAAAGATACCCTCATCACTCTTTGATTGAAAGCTCCCAAGGTTATCATCATCTTTCTTGATAAAACACTTACTTCCAAAAATTTTAAAGTATTTGACAGAAGAAGTTTTTCCATACCAAAGTTCATAAGGAGTGTGTTTAGATTTCACCCTAAGCTGCACTCTATTCAAAATGTATACAACTGTATGAACAACTTCTTTCCAATACATATCAGTCAACTTAGCTTCATCTAGCATGGTTCTAGCCATTTCTTTTACATTCTATTCTTATGTTCAACTACCCCATTTTGTTGAGGTGTTTTTGTTGCAGCATACTATCTTTTAATGCCATGATGTTCACAGTAATCAATAAACTCTTGAGAAGTGAATTCACCTCCTTTGTCAGATCGCAGACATTTAAGTTTCAGATCAGATTCCTTTTCAACCATTTTACAAAAAATTTTGAACCTTCCAAAGGCTTCTAATTTGTGCTTAAGAAATGTGACCCATATCATTCTAGTATAATCATCCACAAATAACATAAAATACCTTTCACCATTAATAGACCTTGTTCTAGTTGGTCCACATAAATCAGTATGCACAAGCTGTAAAGGTTTTGAAGAAGAATGTTCTTTTGTTTTGAAGCTGATTTTAGTTTGTTTACCACTTAGACATTCTTTGCACACAAATTTTCTGGCTTGCTAAGAACTGGTAGACCTCTAACATTCTGATTTTTACTGATTCTAACCAGATTTTCAAAGTTTATGTGTCCTAATATTTTATGCCATAACCAATTCTCTTCAATTTGGCCCATTAGACACATACCTTGATTAATGTCATTGCTTGATGTGTCAAGAAGATTGTACACATTTCCTTTAGTCCTCCTTCCAGCTGCAACAACCTTTCCAAGCTTGTTCTTAATCTCACATCCCTGCGAAGTAAAAAGAACATGATAACCACTATCACAGATTTGACTAACACTTAGAAGATTGTGCTTAAGACCTTCCACATAGTACACATTATAGATAGGAGTGTCTTCATTCAGAAGAAGTGAACCTCTACCTTTAATTTGAATACCAGAGTTATCACCAAACTTAACATAACCACCTACATAATCTTCAAGATTTATAAACTTATCCTTGTCGCCAGTCATATGGTTAGAACATCCATTTTCCAGGACACATAAGTCCTTTTTCTTGGAATGAAAAGTTGTTTGAACCAACATAGTTTGCTCAATGTTGTTGATAGTCTTAGGTTTCCAAACCTTTGTAATTTTTTGCTGTTTAGATTGTAGATCAGTTCTGCACTGTTTGACAAAATGTCCCAACGTATTGCATTTAAAACATCTGACCTATCTTACAAAACCATAGTGTTGCCTAAGACCAAATCTGGGTATTCTAGGATTCATAAGCCTACAAGTGCTCACCTTATGGCCAAATTTGTTGCAGAAAAAACAATAACCATAGAAGAAAGGATTCACTCTGTATGAAGATCTATTACCTCTTAAAGACTGAACATGATCCTTACCAAATTCTGAGTGATTTGAACCTGAACCTTTGACTTCAGAAGAGGGGTTTTGTTTTGCATGGTCAATTGAGCATTCACCCTTTTCAAAACCAACACCAGTTTTATCTTTGTACATCTTCTGCTTGCTGAGCATCTCATTCAGTTTTAGAATGCTTTCATATTTTTCAATTTCCTTCCTAAGATAGACTACTTCTTGTTCTAGTTTTTGAATTTTTTTATCTTTGCAGCTTACAGTCTCTCGAAGACAATCTTCAACTCTTTTAGCTTCTTCAAGCTGAGTTTTCAAAGAGACCATTTCTTGATCTGGTTTATGTTCTTGAGCAAGAACTTGTTTTTTAAGTTTTCTAACCTCTTGTAAAGCACATTTCAGCTCACTTTCAAGATCTACTTCACCTTCTTCAACATCAATAGTGTTTGAATCATTTTGCTGAGTAATTTCAGCCATGAACAAAGTTTCATCTTCTTCAATTGATGAATCTTTAGACTCAATATCAAATTCATTCTTACTAAACAGACTTTTCTTCTTTTTGAAATTGAAGTTTTGTTTAGGTTTGAATGCCTTCTTCTTAGGCTGTTTTTCAGTTGTCTCGTTGTCATAGATTTGATCATCATAGGAACACTTTGCAGCAAAGTGACCTAATTTTTCACAGTTAAAACATTTAAAGGGAAGTTTTCCCTTATATTTTCCTGATCCCTTTTTAAATCTTCTAACAAAAAGGGATTCTTTAGAATTTGACAACTCTGATTCACTGATTTCAACTTTTTCTTTCTTTTCAGTGTTAAAGGTAGTTTCTTTTCCTGTTGAATTGTTTTTGCTAGTTCTCATTTCATAGGCAATAATTATTCCTTGCAGGCTATCTAAGGTAAGCTGATCAAAGTGTTTCTTTTCTTCTAGGGCTGAAACCTTAGATTCAATTTTGGATGGTAAGGTTCTAACAAATTTTGTGACCACATCAAATTCATTAACATCTTGACCTAGATTTTTCATTGCATTGACAACTTCATCAACTCTTAGGAAATATTCAGCCACTTTTTCATCATCCTTCATTTTCAACTCCTCAAACTGATGTTTGAGTGTAATGATTTTTGATAGTTTGACTTTCTCATTCCCTTGATATATAGTTTCAAGTTTTTCCTAGATATCATGAGTAGATTTTCAATGCATGACTTTAATGAACACATCTTTAGTTAACCCACACAAGATGGCATGCTTAGCTCTGGCATTTGTTTCATACCTTTTTTTTTCAGCAGGATCAGTGGGAATAGAGGCTGGTACATTGTAAGCATTTATAACAATGCTCCAAACATCAACATCAAAAGAAATAAGAAAAGATTCCATTCCGATTCTCCAAAACACATAATCTGTTCCATCAAATTACGGAGCTCTGGTTACAGAGGCACCATCTTGACAATGTGCCATTAAACAAACTCCAAGACCAAGATCAATCCAAGGTGATTAAAACCCATCAGAGGACCCTACACTCTGATACCAATTGTTGGAGTTAAAATGACACTGAGAGGGGGGGTGAATCAGTGTCTTAATAGATTTTACCAATTTTCAAAAATTCAAAAAAATAGCTCAGATTTGATATCAATATACTCTGATTAAAACATTCATGAGTTGAATGTAATCATTCATAAACAGAATTGAGAAAAGTAATAACCAAATAGTGAACTGAAATAACTGCAACATTGAAAGCACTGAGAACTCAGAGGAACAAAGATACACAAGAATTTTTTGAGTGGAAAACCCTCCTGGGGTATAAAAACCACTCCCGAAATGCCTTCTAGGCTTAATCTTTTGAATAACTGTTCACAATTCCTTATAGGCTGATTTTTGAGCACCCACTCAAGGAGTACCAACCCCTCATTTAGAGATATCTATCTCAAGGAGTACCAACCCCTCAAATTATGATTTGATCAACAATAATAACTCAAAGGATTTCTCTGTTTGCAGTTAAGAACATGTTTCTCTATTTTCTCGTCTATAGAATACCTTAAAGATTCAATAATTGAATCCCTAAAATACTACATAGAGAAGAAATTTACAATATCTCTACATCTTGTTATTCAGATTTTATTGCAGAGTTTATCCATACATTTTCATACAGCCAAGGAATGATAATCTCAAAATTACAACATAATAGAAACATAGTTTTCTGCTTCTATTTATACATCTTTTTAGGTATCAAAACTTCAATGAATTTCATGGTCAGAGGAGCATAGAGAAAAGATAACTCTTTGTGATGTAAATTCCAGATAAGTAACTGTCATCAGAAGTAACGGTTGAACAACCAACCAGAAAAGGTTCAGACTAAAGTTAACAGAGCTATTAATAAAAGAAATCTTCATCTTGTACCTAGCAAGATTATTAGTTGAGGTGAAATTGATTTCCCAATACAAGAGCCATTTCACCCAGCTAAGAACTGACCTCAAAAAATCTGAAACGTATGTGATCATTTCACTGCTTAAAAATCACAACTGCCCATCACAGGAAAATCTACAACTCCCATGGCTCCATCAACCACTGTCGAGCTTCTAGCCAGAAATTTACCAAATAAAGCTTCCATATACCACTGATCAAGCCGTTACAGCCAGTAACAACAGAAACTAAAACTCTGATGATGGCGGCCAGGCTAGGGTTCCATACCCAGCCAAAAAGAATAATCACAAATTTTTTCCCTAAACTCTCATTTCTATCGATATAACATTAGGCCGAAGGAAATTCACTCGTTAATCATACCTTGGTTCCTTCTATTTCGCCATGACCCTTCGTTATTGGGCAGACCCTATAGAGAATTCACTTTGTTTTTTTGAAATCCTCGAGCTCACAATAGATCGCCAAGACATTAATGTTCTCACACCGACAAGAACCTTTTGTCTTATGTGCTTCGCTAGAACATTATGATATCGGGGAGACCTCCTATAGAGCACACCATGTCATTCCGAAAGTCTTCATCCACTTGTGTGTTGCTGAGACAAGTCAAATCCAATATCGACAAAATCTCCCATTGTTCTTCGTCGGTGAGACCGAAGGTCACTCGCCGAGACCTCACGCCGAAAACCCTAACTCTTACAGAGAAGAATACCTTTACGTTGTCAGTCAGCAAGACAAGAAAACCTCACCAATATATTATATCAAATGAAATATCTCACTGAAAAAGCTCCCATTTGTTGTTGATAGGTAAGATATTATATCGATAGCCATTAGTTTTACTGATAAGACTCCATATGCATACAATCAGTGAGACACACTTGAATTCACTGAGATACTAAACCGAATACTCCAAGTCTAGTTGAAGTGAAACCCCAGATGTGATGTTCGGTAAGACACTCCTCGAGAACCCATTGAAGAAGAGGCCTTGTCGGCAAGAGAAAACCACTTCACTGAGATCATATTCTGATATTGCCAAGCTCTCACCAATAGACTTCCACATGCATTAGTCTGTGAGACATAACCCTTTTCGCTAAGACCCTTCACCGAAGCCTTAAACTCTTGCCGATATGTTCCCATTCAATCTCTGGTTGGTGAGACAAAGCAATTTTGTTGTGACCACATACCGACGGTGTAACACTTGCCAAAAGTTGCCAAAATGAAAAAATCCAATCGACATGACATTAGAAATGTCTTGCCGATAGGCAACACAAACATTTCAAAATGGATCGGGGAGACCCTGCCATTCTCACGCCGATATGTGTAAGCCCGAATGAGAAAAAACCAAAACCATTAGACAAATGAGATGTCAGAACCAAGGCAACTGTAATGCCTTCAAAAATGTGAGTTCAAAGAATGTAAACAAATGGCTTGTAACATGTGAAATACACCTGTGGTATGCAAAGAGAACCATCCTGAGACTGATTGTCAAAGAGAACTAACTAAAAGAGATTTTGTCATCAAGGACAAACCATAAACACAACTGAGATTGGTAAAAGCATTGCAAATCTTTTGCAAATGGAGTACCACAGGTTATGTATTTACAGTTCGTGGGACAACAATGATTTGGATTTATCAGCTGCAAAAGGTGGTTGCTTTATCCACCATGGAAACAAAGTATGTTGTTGCAACAGAGGCAACATAGGAGATGATATGGCTGCAACTTTTCATTGAAGAGTTGGGGAAACAATAGGCTGAAAATTACTTGTTTACAGAAAGCCAGAGTGTTATACATCCTGCAAAGAATTTTTCCTTGCACTGTAAAACCAAACACATACAATTGAGATATCATTTCATTCGGTCAGTGTTGGAGGATGGATAGGTCAAGTTGGAAAAGATACATACAAATGCCAATCCAGCGGATATGTAAGTTACAAAGGGAGTGACAAGGGAGAAGTTGAGCTCCTCTTCAGCTTTGGTTGGCCTTCAAGGTTGACTTCAAGTATAACAGAGTAGCAGAGTCCAAGGTGTTTTTATCCAATGGGAGTTGTAAGTGCAGCATTGTCATCCAAGATTAGTCTCCAAGTGGGAGATTGTTTGGTGTGGAGCCTGATCAGTCTCCAAGTGGGAGATTATTGGTATGTGGTGATTGATCATGCTATACTTTACACTTTTCATGTATCCTCACCAAGGTTCAAGGCCAGGTCGGGCCCCGACTGGGTGTTCAGGGGCAGCAGCCCTTGAGAAATTTTTTTTCCCATTTTTTCACATCATCACCAAAAATGGAAAAATCACCAAAAAAGAAAATAACCGACTTTGTAAAACCCTAATTTTTGAAGCTTCTAAAAAGCTTGTTATAAGCGGTTGGTATGAGAGTTATAGTATGATGAAAAAGGTGATTATTTGTGAGATTGTAATAAGTTTTGCACTGGATAATAAAATCATTGGATGGCTACAGTTTTGTGGATGTAGCTCGGATTGGGTGAACCACTTTAAATTATTTGTGTTAATTTTTTTGTGTGTGTTTTATTCCTCTTTTTTATTGATCAAATCTGCATTTAATTGTTAGATATCTGCCTTCTAACCCTAACACCCTATTGAAGTCTAACTGGCTTGGGTAGGTCTTAATAGTGGAGTACCATGGGAAAGTGTAGAAGAAATAGAGAAAAGAAAGATGCCAAGCAAATGGTTATACAAAGAACCCCATTCAAGTCATGTGATGAGTTGCTGCATGGGTCATCTCTGAAAATTGATACAAAGTGTGATAAAGAAGATGATTTCATTGTTGAGATTGATGATGAACATGAGTGTGAAGTTGATTTAGAAGGTGTACTCTAGATATAATCAAGCAACTCGGTAAAGAAAATCAGAAATTAAAAGACAAACTTCAACAAGAGAAAGATTCCAAAGATAACGTATGTTCAGATTTTGCAAAAGTTTCTTTACAGTTTGAAGAAGCAAGAAATCAGATTGTTAACTTAAAGAGTCAAGTTGATGAATCTGATAAACTGATTATTTTTCTAAAAATTGAAGTTGAAGAAGCTAAAAGGATAGTTGATTTTATAAAATATGATCTTGAATCCAAAACTAGTGAATTCCAAAAGCTTAAAATCAAAATAGTCATCTTGAGGAAAGATCTTGAAAAATTCAATGTTCAGAAATTTGAAAAAGGTACTAATGAGTTAAATAACATGTTGAGAAGTCAAAAGAGTCACAAGGACTACTTTGTTTTAGGTTATGAAATAGAACAACTCAATGTTTAGGAAAACCCCTAAGTAGAAAATAGATCTATATGATTACTTTAGAATATCAAATGAAGAGAAAGAAGGATCAAATAGTGAATCTACTCAAGATGGTAAAAATAACAATAGTCAAGGAAAACATGCTCCAAAAAGTGAAGACAGTAAGAAATCAAAAGAGAAAGTTCCTGATGCTGGAAGAAGAAGAAGACATAAATTCTTATGGCCTCCACCTATTAGGCAAAATCATTCAATAAGGTATTATTACTCCCAATTTCATGGTTATTGTTATTCGTGTCATAAATATGGTCATAGAGCAAGAGATTGTAGATTTCATACAAGAAATGTTTTTGGATGAACTAATGATAATTCTTATAGCTTGTCAAATCAAGGTTATAACAATGTTTGCTATAGCTGTAATAAAGTCGGTCATCTAACAAGAAATTATTGGATGCATGGAAGATATGATTATAGAAATTCAAGAAACAGACATCATTATTCTTCTAGCAATATCATATGCTATATATGCAATAGTGTTGGACATAAATCACAATATTGTTCTAGTAATCCTATAAGATTAGTTAGATATAACGAAGTGGTAAGCACTTTGGACAAGCAAAAGAAAGAACCTAGGAAGATTTGGAGAAGGAAATCTAAACGAAAACATAAAGAACCTAATCTTGTGCATATTGCACAAGAAAATTAAGTAAAAGCATGATATTGGTATGCAATTAGGAGGAGTACAATGTGTCTATCTAGTATCCCTGGTTTGAGATATATATTTGAAAAGTTCATAAATTGGTAGAAACATTCAATGTGTTGAGAACATCTTGTCATTGCCTTTAAAATGCACTCATGTTAACAAGAGTCTCTATCAATATTTTATGGTTTTTTTTTTAAGTTTTATTAAAGTGACTCTGGTTTGTCTTGGCTTTGATATAAGATCTTGCAGTGGTATTTTATCGGTGAAATAAACAGTGAATATCTTGAACTCATCATTGGTGGAACAATAGATATACTTTGTGCATCGCAAATGTTTGCTTGACACTTGCTTAGAGATGAAATAACCAATTTTATTTTTTTGGTGGCTCTTACATGTCCTATTCTTTGATTTGTAACAAATTTATTCTCCTTGGATCTTGGTGGTTATCTAAGTAGTGGCTTGGTCTCAGGGGGAGCAGATTATGGTGCTCTTTCTCATATGAATATCAAAAATTATAGATCACAGTTTTGTTATCAATCTTAGACCATCAAATGGAAATGGTGGCATATATCAGTGGCAAAGAGGTTTATATTCATTACAAAGTCATGATTGATTGATTCCTTTCATATATAGCGATTTGATTAATACTTGATAACCTATGTATCTTGTTAGCATTAGATATTAGTGGCTTATATATACTTGTCACTAGTATGTAATTAATATTTTATTAGTTGACTTTCCTTGGTAAGATATTAATAGCTTGTTACAGTCATACTATATAAGTTATTAATGATTTATTGTACATAAGGTTCATGTGTTTCAAGTACTAAGTGGTGAATAAGAAACACTTCAGGAAAAATCATTTCTATTAAAATCAATTTGGCAGTGATATGACATTTGATTTGACATTGGTAGTTTGGTTTCATTTTTTACAGTACAAGGATATTTGATTGAGAATTTATATGGCAGTTTGGCATGACTACTTGTTAGAGCTATTGGTCTTGACATTGGCAATCATTGATATTGGAATTTACATATTTGGTTGGAATGATTCATTCCAGTATATATTCCTATATTGACATTGATGGAGGCATTTGTGATATATTCTTGAACTTGGAATTTACTTGCATATTTGATGCACACACACACACACACACATAAGTGATGTGAATGACAATGGATTCAGGTATATGGATAGGTATTCTTTGATATGGTTGGTATTAACATGCTTTGATTAGTTTCTGGCACTGGATGTATGATTCTAATATAATATGAACAAGCAGTATCCCTGATTGGTTTTAGGTACACAGTGATACAAATTATTTTTGGAATTAATACTTGGAACATGTTGTATACTATCCTTCATAATTCATTTCTTTTATTATTGATGGTTGATACATTAATGACTATTGTTTTGTGTAGAGCTCATCTTTAGGGGGAGCTTTTCATGCTTATTCTTATCCATGTTGGCATTGATTCAGTGATACTATGATACATGATTGTATATTCACATATATTTTGATTCTCTTGCAGCATTTTAGTTATTTCTCCTTTGGCATTGTTGTCAAAAGGGGGAGAAAACTGACACTTCTTAGTGATTTGATTGTGTGATGACAATGATTTTATTATGCGATGATTATTTTTTTATTTGGTATTATAGTGACATTTTACAAGTGACATGGCAATTCATGTGCATAATTCAGTGACATTTTCAGTTCAGTTCTAGAGCTTCCTCATAGGGGGAGTGCTTACTTTATGATCAAGTATCCCTTTGTCATGTGATGTCAAAGGGGGAGAGAAAGTAGGCAGAATGGTTTGCCATATTAGAGGTTTTCCATTAATGACAAAGGGGGAGTTTGTTGGCATGCAAGTTTTTCATTGATTTCAAAGGTTGTGTTTTCATTGAATTTAAAGGAGGAACATGAAAATGACGTCAAGAGGTACAAGGTGATACTTACATTCAACATACTCATGTATATCTTATGTTTTAGCTTGATTGCACTACATTCAATGGTATAAGGATTTGGTAAACTTTTAGCTTTGAGGGACAGTGTATTTGTATATCTTTAGTTGATATCATATTCATTGAACAATTCATATCTTCATATATACTGGTTTAGTATATTTACATTGCATTGACATAGCATTGATGTCAAGAGTTGATCTTGGCACTTATAACTTGTTGGCAAGTATTCAGGTATTCAACATTTAACTATGTTCTTTTTGATACTCTTAATGTCTAGCATTCACATTTTTTTGATATGGAGGTCACATTTATGTGAGATCCTTGAGAAAACAATACTTTTGGGGACAACACTATGATGTGGAACTTAAGGTTTGAATTTTGATTACATTCATCTATCATTGACCAATATATTGCTCAATGATTGATCTTAGCATATTGACCTCGGCACTTTGGCATTTTGATGTTTATCATTCACAAGTGTTTGGGTATTATGTGTTTATGGTAGCATTTAGTTTAAACACCGACATAAAATCTAAAGTGCTATTTGAGTTGGTCATTAATGGTTATGCATCCTTCTATGCTTAAGACTAGAAACTTTGTGCAAAGTCATAGTCGAAACACATTATTTGGTGATAATAATATCACTCATTCAACACTGACATATATATGGTTTTTATTTTTTTGAAGGAAAAAAAACATATGAGAAAAGGTCGACATAGTAATTATGCCTTGATTTTCTTTAACTATCAGCTAAACACAAAGGTAGTTTGTTAGTGAAGATGATGGCTGATTTAGGGCTTGATGAAGATTGGAAGAATGGTGGTATGGTGGCTAAAAATGAAGAAAAATGGTTTTAGGTAGTTTTCTTTCAATTTCTCCAAGTGATATGGACCTTCATTTGAAAGCTTGAATTGAGTTCAAGATGGTAACACAATTCTTTCTTTTAACCCTAGTTTATTCTTTACAAAGTTGCAATATCTAAAAGCGGTTTCTTGTTTTGAAGTAGATGTTGATATGTTGCATAAGATCTTGCATCTGTATAATGTTTTGATTCTTACAACTAATGGTTTATGTGTGTTGTCGATAGGGTTTTATTGAAGCATATATGTATTTTTTGTATATAGTTTAGTTACCCTATTTTTTAGGACAACATGCTGACTTTACATATATACATTTTTTTGCTTAATGCATTAATGTTGCAAAGGGTATGTTGTTACATGTTTAGTAGTTGTTTAAGAATTTATCAAAGCTACTCCACATTGATACATTTCGATAGTTATCAAACCATATTTTTGAGTGATAATTTACCGGTATGAGAATAGTTTAATTTTGCAAAAGGAAGATTAAGAGTCAGTTATTGTAACAGGTTTTAAAGGTTACATTAAAATTTTTTGGTGTGGACAGATGGCAACTTGAAATGGAACATAGATTTTTTATTTAAATAGTGATCTCACACTGTTATGAGTTTGGTGATTTTCATAGAGTTATCATGTTGAATGTATAAAAAAAATTCTAAAAAGAAGTTTTGCAAGCAATGTGAAAAACATATTGTAATTGGTGCATTTGATATTTTAAAGATCAGTAAATGATCTTTAGAATACTAAGTGTATTGGATTGAAAATGAAAAGTGATTTGTAGTGAAATAGAGTGATCCTCTGTACAGTTGAATTATTCTCTATTCAGAAATGTATAGTGAGGTTAAAATGATAAAGTTAGTGAGACAGATTAATCATTGCCAGTGAGGAATTTGTAGCTAATGAGGCTTGTGTTTCCAGTGAGGCATTTGTAGCTAGTGAGGATTTTCCAGTGAGGCATTTTGATTATGCCAACGAGGCAATTTTAAGAGTGGTTTTTCTACCCCATGAGGTTTTTCCACTCAGGAAAAATTGTGTTATGTTTACATTTTTTCTATAGTTTGTTTGGTCTACATGAATACATATCAACCATGTATCATTGTTTAGAATGATATTCCTTGCTCTTAAGTCTTATATTCATGAGTCAATGTTTACCATAAATACTTCATAATATTGTGTTGGTGCATCTTTGATATTGATCTGTTAGTTTTAGTTATCATGATTCCTATCTTAATTTAGCTGAAGTTGTCATGATGTTCATGTATGATGCTTCATCTTAGTTCATTAGAAGTTTCCTTTATATTCATGTTAGTCTTGCTAAAGGTTTGAGTTGTGCAATATTTAATAATGTCTACCAAAGTTCTTGATTGTTAGTATATTTATTCTCATGATAGTTATGTTTCAAAGTTTTGAAAGGTTATTTCAAGATCATTTGGAATTTTTATACCACTGATTCAACCCCCCTCTCAGTGGTATTGTACTCCAAAAAATTCAAGTTTTCAATTCAAATTTTTGGTTGATGTCGGCTTTTGAGATCTAAATAATAGTAAATTAGGTGTATTGCCTATATAAGCAAGCTTCTAAGTCATTTTTTTCAATCTAGAAGAGCAATTTCAGAATCTAAGCATTCAAGAGCATTCAAGCATTCTTCACAAGAGCATTCAAGAGCAAGTGACAAGAAAATTTGAAGCCTTGGAGCAACATTAAAGCTTTTTTGCAGGTCTTCAAGCTGACTTTTCATTCAAGATCTAGCATTGTAAAGGATTGAATATGGTTTCTTGTGGTGAATCATGGTGGATTCTAGGTTGGGGAGATGTAGCTAGCCATCAAACCAAGCCTAATGAATTGTTTTCTAATTAATTCCATCCTCCATTATCATTCTACATTCAGCCTAAGGAATGTCTTTTTATAGGTTGAAATCTGAAAATAAGTTTGGGAAGTAAGATCAAGGATTGGAGCATAGATTTGGAATTTGAATTCCCAAAAAAGCACAATGGGACTGATATGTCAGAAGTGGCGTATGAGTTCCACTACAAGCATTTTTCTATATATTTTTAAGTTCTTCAATCTATACTGTCAAAAACATCTAGAAACCCTAGACTAGAAATGATACGCCAAAAGTGGCGTATGAGTCCTAGTGTGCCCTAAGAGCAACATTTTCAGTATTTTAGAGTTGATTCCAAAATCCTTCAAATTTCCAAGTCCACTTCTATGTTTTTCAAGTTTACTATTTAGATTTGCACTCTTGTCTAGGTCATTTAATGAATTTTTGCATTGCATTAGGTCTTAAACATTAGGTCTTGCATTTCATTAATCTTTCCAAGCCTTATCTTGGTGGTGAACCCCTCTTTAGTCATTAATTAGACCCTAGGACACCCCTAATGCAGATCTCTTTCCTCTTTACATCCTTGGATTGAGATCACTAGGGTTTCCTTGAGTGAAACAAGAGTGAAAGTTGGGGGAGCCCTATCTCTTTAAGGATAGTAACCATCTCCCCCATATTTTCTGTTGTTTCATGAACAAGATAAATTATATTCCTTAATAATACTCAAAATGGATTGGTTGGTTACTTTGGAAACCTCCATTTAGAAAAAAAGTTCCTAAAAAGTGGTTAATTAAAAATAATATATATGGTTAAATCAACCAACGTCAATAAGAGGTGACAAAACCAAGAAGAAAAAACCAAAGAAAGTATATACCAAGAATAATTCAACCAAAATCTAAATAAGTAATCACCTCTATCTTTGGCCACTCAAGTGAATTAAATATTGAAGAAGAATAGGAAGCATCAGAATATTGTATTCTTATATAGCGAGGAAGAAATTTAAAATCAAGCTCAAGGGTGGTAAATTATATGAGAATACTATTATGGAACCTAATACATAGACTTATCCTCCTCAAGTACTTCATAACATGCAACAAACCCATTTCTACCTCATGCTTCAATTGTAGATGTAGGTAAAACCAAATAGCCAACTAAAACACAACAATTTATGGGGCTACAAAGCGATTTGATTAGGCTCTAAGATTGAAGGTCCTATAGAAGAAAATATGGAACTAGCTACAACATAATACAAGAAACCTACTAAAGAGACAGGTGAGGTTATTAAGTAAATTACTAAGAAATATGAATCTAGGACCAATAAAAAGTTATATTAACTTCAATGAAAAGATAGATGACTGTAATAGAACATAAAATAACCTAAGTCATGTGAAAATATATCTTCTCTAGAGAGGAATCTAACACAAGTGTTGACTTCTTTTTATAGATCTCATACCTCACAAGAGTTAGTAGGTACCATCAAGAATATCTTAGATCCTTAATCAAGTCCACCTAGTCGTGTACATCAAAATTCTTCACCAACTTCCTCATCTTAAAATATAAAGTAGGAATAACTATTCAAAATGGGACCACCTGATAAATAACTGCAATGGATATATAGGAATACATATGTGGTTGGATTCTATAGTGTAGAAAAGAATAAGGAAATATGGTGGACCACCACTAACACATGACTAAATAAGGTAACTTTATGAATTTATTCTTGAAGAACCACCGAAACAAAAAATAGTAAGAGTAGTTTCTACTTTCATCATAGATTCAATCATGGAGCTCTAGAATAGTATCTAGTTAACCACACCACTATAATATGATAAAGAATAAAGACACATGAAAATAATGGACGATATAATAACAAAAGAAATATTAGGCATAACACATGGGAGGTAGAAAAGAAAAGTCTCTAAAAGGTCATATCCACTATCAATTGATGCATGAATAAATATAAACAAATTAACAAAGAAATTAAGACCTAAGTAGGTTAGTTAACGATATTTAATACCTTTAAATGAGCCCATATGTTCCATTTCACCCATACCTACTGTAAAAGATCTTGAAAGCAATGTTCAAAATGCAAAGTGTAGTACAAGAAAATAGAGCATGCAGACATGTGTAGAAATAGATAAATATTTAATAGAAAATATTTAAGCATGTGTAAGTAAAAGAACATGTAGATCTTTAAAACTCAATAATATTTAAGGTTTAAGGTTTAGGGTTTAGGAGTCTATGGTGTATATAAGAAACTCTAGAAAGTCCTTAATAAAACTATAATTTATTTTTAACATTACAACTTTAATATTTTATTATTTATTTACATACATTGTATATATATAATACATTCTAAATTCCCAATTTATGTGAGTATATTTAACTCAAATTATAATATTTAAAGAAATTAAATAGGGGTTAGGGTTTAGGGTTTAATACTTAGGCTTTAGGACTAGAGATGGTTTTGAGGATAGTCAAATTAGATATGTCTCCATTGGGGATGGGTCCTAGATAGGAACTAGGGTTTGTCATATATAGATACAATTGGCAAGTAAGGTACAAAAATATAGTAGAAAGGAATTTGATTAGTTAATAAATCTAAGTGGACTTGAGAATTTAGCCAAAAACATCTAATCATAGATTTAGTTCAATAATATTTAGGGTTTAGGATTTAGGGTTTCTAGGGTAAATAGGGTTTAGTTAAGTAGACTTTAGTACATAATGGTTTTAGTAGAGAACTTAGGAATAGTAATAGGATCCACAACATTAAAATAAATGAATATATTTAAAGTATAAAAGTGAATTGAAAAAATCACTTAAATTGAAAACAATTTGATCTTATTGATCCTAATTTTATCTATAAGATGATTTAATTAAAAGAAACATAATTTTTAATATAAAATATACACACCTTCTTTTTTAGCATAATATGTTTGCATCCTTTCTTCTAAATGATATTGTGTAGCCTTATTTTTCCTTTGGATTTCACATCTTTACAAAATATGATCTTGATAATTTTTTAATCAATTCAACATTCCAAATTTATAAAACACTTGTTAAAAAATGACCCTTTGAACACATCTAGGAAATTTTCCTTTATTTTTTTATATTAAAATAAATAAAAATGACCTTGTATATATATATGCAATTCAAATAGACATGTTTTTTAAATGTCGACTATATTGGTCTTCGATTGAAGGTCAATCACTAAAATTCCATAAATATTATTCTATTAAATGACCTTTGTTCGAAGGTACTTTAATAATATTTTTTAACCAGCCAAAACACCCTTCGTTCGAAGATACCTTTGTTCGAAGGTACCTCCGAGTGAAGGGGCTTAGCAAGACATTTTTTGTTTTTGCTTCAAAATTTCCTCAAAAAATTCAGTTTCAAACCTTAGGTTGGACCTTCAGATGTAGTTAACTTGACAAGATAATTTGCAAGATTGTAGTCCTCAAAACAAGCTTTCCAACAAGTATAGTTTTGGTATGTTTTCATTTTATTGTGTACTTAACTTTCAATTTTTACTGAATATAGGATTTTCACAAAACATCAAGTTGCTCATTCTACACAGGTGTGAAAATAGTAAACCATTGTAAAAAAGAATAAAAATATATCTTTTCACTAGGTATTGATGTCCTTGTTTCACCAAAAAAAATAAAAAATTAATATATACACAAGTTATACTTGACAACATATAGCTATGTCCAAATTATAGTTGTAGATAGGTAAGTAAATCAAAGAGTTTAAATTGCATTGAAGAAAATAAACAAATTAAATCCTATCAAGCACCATGAAGTACAAACTAGAATGAAAATAAAAAATAGTAAACAAATAACATGCAAACCGATTTTCAAACTAGTGTTGATTGATCTCCATGGCTCTTCTCCACCTGCACAAGGATGCAAGATTTCGAAGGTTGAATGTTGGAAGAATGTTGGTTGCTCAATTCTGCAGCATAACAATGTGGATGAAAGATGGAAGATTCCAGAATGATTTTGACAGAGTGAGGATACCTAAGAATCCACCCCCTAAATGAATTGTGAGAGGTTGTATTTATAAAGTTTTCAAAAGCTTTTGATTGGTTGATATGATCAATGGCTGTGATAATTCCTGGCAGATCGAACGGTTGAGCAAAGATGAAATTGAAGAGAAAATAGAAGAACCTTGAAAATAAGATTTTTCTATTTTATTATGAAAGAGGAAAAAGAAGAGAAGATAAGAAATCATCTTTCTTAAAAAGAATAAAAGAAAGATTTAAAGCTGATAAATAATTAATTAAAAAAAATCAATTATTTATTTGTGGAGGACATTCAACTTTTCTTAATTAAATAAAATATTTAATTAAGCTTTTAAAAGCAGAAGAAAGCTTGTGATGAGAAAAGAGCTTTAATCATGTTTTATTGAAAAAAGTAGAATATCTCATAATTAAATAAAATATTTAATTATGATATGAGAAGATTGCACAATTAGGTTAAAATACCTAATTTTGGATTTAGAAAGAAAGCATAAGATATTTTTAATAAAATTTATTTAATTAAATCACTTTTATGAAATTAATTAAATGAAACATTTAATTAATTAGAAGAAGAAATCAAAATAGAAGAAAGAGAGATATTTAAACTTAATTAAATCAAAAGATTTAATTTAAATTTAAACAATGATAATTAATTTAAATAAATAGAATGTATTTATTTAAATAATTAAGTGGACATATGAAAATAATTAAATAAAATAAATTTATTTAATTATGAAGGAAGGATAAGATGAATGAACAATATAATTAAATTAATTAAATTTAATCATATGTAGAGGATTTTAGAAAACTAATTAAATAATAAATATTTAATTAATTGTCAGGATTATAGACATGACCATTTTTATGCGTATACAATAGTTATAGTAACTTCAAAAATTAATTAAAAAAATATATATAATAAAAATTTATCAAAAAAATATCCATGCATTAGATATTGATCTATATTTTAAAAGTTAGAATTTTATCCTTTCTACAAAAAGGTTATGTTGGATGACATAAACATTACTTTATGAAAATGTTTACTATTAAAAACTGGTTATTAAAAGAGATGTGAAATATTCACAATTTATTTTAATATATATATATATATATAATCTACACATAAATCGCCACAAATCACTAGTTTGCATCATCTTCAAATTCTTAACAGTTTAGCTATTGAAGGTCTCAAAAAGTGAAGATTTAGTTAAAAATCTTGATATAATTGTCCATTTTGATCAAAAAGTGGAACTCATTATTGTGAGATTATTCTAATATATATTACATACATAATATTATATTATATTATAATTTATGCCAAAGGTGTATCCAATTTGAGAAGAGCGGACTTGTTTTTGGCTATCAACAGCGGAAACTCCTCAGGGGATGATACAAATGATTTCATCCGTCCAATATTTTTCGTGCATTTTTATTGTTTATTTTGGTGTCAATGTTATTTTTGCTCTATTTCCACCAATAGTTTTTCTCCGTTCCAAGGGCATGTAAAGATTTTTCCTCCGCCAGTGTATGATTTGACTAATGGCTAGACTCATTGCATTTATTAAAAGTCCCACTTGTACAGTGACCAATTTTTATTTCAAAGCTGCTTGACAGATAGGCCCAATAGTTGGCTTGCGCTTGCTTCTAACAATACAATTCCAATTCCTGCATGGATTCCCATTGCCCTAGAGATGCTAACATGGAGTGGTGTGTAGTGTACTATATATACCAACACATTCCTTATTTGTACTCATTATTGTTTCTAGTGTGATTAGCACAAGTTCAAGTTGAAAAACTTGCACGAGCAAGCAAAATGATTCCTTGACCTTTCCCACTTACCCACAACGATTCCTTTCATGGTGCAAGACTATGTAACTTCATCCTCCTCCTCCTTCCACAACTCGTGCCTCCCTCAGAACGAGGATGAAGAAGAAGAGTCCATTCTTAGCTTGAGACCGTCATGTGAGAGGCCCAATAGGGAGACCATTCATGATTCACTACAACTGCACTATTAGCACAATCATTTTACACCAATTCTAAATCCATACGAGTTGAAAACCCAATCTCATTGATATCTCAATCATTCATGCTAATAACTTTTGGCTTGATTCTTCCGAATGATGCTCACCCAACTATTTCCACAAATCTTATCCTTCATAACAATATGCGTTCCCCAATCATAAGCATAACAGTACACATTTTCAAAAGCATGGTGATAAAACCAAATATGAGACACCAGTCACAATGTATCATCATTATCTAGAGATATTGTCTTCAAAAACCCTACAAATTAAGGTGGTGTTGTAAAGATCATTGTTGTAAGGAAGGATCATCAGAAAATACAAACTAGGTTATTAAAATTTAGAACCCTTAAGAACATATACTTAATATATATGATTTCAGTCTATATATGCAAAAGGTAATTGGGATGTGGATTCATGTTAGGTATTATGCATGGAAATTCTACGATAGACATGTATGAACACTAGAATCGCAAATAGGGCACTTGAAACATTTGACAAGCCAGATTTATATGTGAACTATGAAGCAAAATATGGACAATGCATGTGAATATTTGATAGATTTACTCAAAGAAATGTGATCTATAGATGCCTTTGTTGCAAAATTTATAAAAAATGGATTTGAAGAAAAGGTTTTAGAAACTCATGAGCAAATGGTGGTCTCATGGCATACATCAAAATATTATTCTCAAAAATTAATGTGAAGAGAAAAATGCAGGTCGTAATGCTCTAGAAATGAATCGAACCAAACAAGACATGCAACTCCACATGTGGAAGCCATGCAGTTCATTTAGAGATGTGGCATTCCTAATAACTATTTCCAAATGCCCACTTCATATTTTTCTTGGGAAAGGATATTCAAGTCGAGAAGAACAAGAAAAAAAAACATCATTCAAAGCATTGTGCAAAGATCACTTCAAGACATTTTAGGATATTAAATTAAAGAAATGTGGTGTCATAGAATCCCAATCAATGTACATGAATAGTCTTAATAATGTGGAAGCACAGTCAAGGCACGTGAACCATTTCGAAGGACGGGATGCATCCCAACTACAATTTTACTTCATTGAATATTGTGTGTGCATATACTCATTGTACTAAGGGTTTCACTTTTGTAAAATCCACAAGCCTTCAAGTTTTAATAGTTTCACATTTGTAGAACTCGAGGCTTTCCACTTTTATTTTATAGCATTACACATAAAGCCCTTGAGATCCAGATTGTAATGTTTTGGATATCAAACTATTTCATAAAATCTTTTTGCCCAAAACAAGAGTTAGGAAGCCAAATAAGCATTAAGGATATAATATTTAGTGGGACTTAAGAGTTTTTGGATTATAAGAAATCGTTTGTCTAAACTTTCTCAAATAAAGATATATTCTATAAATTTTATTATAATATCAATCATGTTATGTGGTATTACATTATATATTTTTTGTTATTTATCATGATTTAAATTCAAAACATGGCAGTTACATTTAACTACATTCACTTTAGAAATTGTAATTATCAAGTATCTTCAAAAGCATAAAATGATTAACATATATAGAGATACCAAAAAAAGCATATATAGAAAAGTGAGCAATTGTAGGCATCTAACTTTCTATACTTCTAGGTTTGAATATGTTGATCTTGCATACACATGAGATGCTATTGTCATCCCTTCTCTCCTACACAACCAAGGAGTGAACAATTGTAGTTTAGATGTTATTTTCTAAGGGTTTTGTATTTGATATTGATATTTGGATGCCTTTTAGGCCACTTCCTAAATTTAGTGTTCCGAATAAGTTTCCCTAATGCGACACTAAGAAAATAAATTAAAATGAAAATGAAAAAGAAATTATAAATTGAAAATTGATGGTTACTTATTCTTATAATTATGTACTTATGTTTTCATTTGTATTCTTCATGAATGAAATTTTATATTGAAAGTAACATTTGGTCTCAACATAGATTTTGGTTAAGACATTTATCTTACATACATGATAATTAAGGGCTTAGGTCTATATAATTAATATAAAAACACTAACTTATAAAGTTACTTATTATGATTTTTTTTATGGGGATGTACAATTATGGTGTAGGAGCACCTAAGGAACAACAGGCAGTTTCTTAGGTAAAGAAGAAGCCTAGAGGGTTAATTTTTGTTTTGTTTTCATAAGGTCATGTATACCATTGAGTGTTGAGCTTTGAGGTTTTTTTGATCTTTGGGAAAGAGGTTGTCAAGAGTTCAATAAGTTTAGAAGCTCATTTTGCTGAGTGGTCAAAAGTTGCCAAAGATTGAAAAACACAGTGGGTTTTATAAGTTTCATCTTTTGGTCTTCTTTAGGTTCGCCAAAAGGAACTTAACTACTTGAGAAGCCTATTTAAGACATGCCCCGACCATGGAATAGGGTTGGAGGTGTTAATGTTATAGTGAAAGTTGTGAAATTGCAGAAAAAGCAGCATTTTGTGCTAAAACTTCTGAGTTTTGCATCTAAATAGGGATTTCATGAGTTAGACCTATTACTGTATTGATTCTAGGATATGTTGATAGTAATCTACAAGCATTTTACATTATTAAATAGTTTCTTTTGTTCATTTTGCAAGCACTATTTGTAAATAGTTTAATTTTTCCCTATTGCTGGTTTGAACCAAACTGGTTTTTGGAAATGGAGTGCTAGAGCACTTTCCCACCATACAAACCGTACGAACCTTTGGGAATAGTTCCTAGACTCCATGCTTGTACAGATGGTAGGTGGTAGTTTTGGTGTGTGTGCAGCAGTTGCTAGCAATGTCTTGCCCTAGGTGAGCCAGACAGAGTCCAGCTAGGGAAGACAGGGAGTGAAAGACACATATCTTGCAGGGGCATTAATATTTTAGAGAAATTCCTTTTGGTGAATTTTGTTGAGAGTCTTGGAAAGGCCTAGTAGTCAAGAAGAGGCTCTATCAAATCATTTGGTGGGGGAAACCTTTGACAGTCTGAAATAGCCTGGGAAATGCTAGGAAACCCTAGGTTTTTGACCATTTTTGTGTATGAGTAGTGTGCAGGCAGTGCTGTTTCAAAACCCTAAAAATCTTCAAGGTGTGGACATAGGAACCACCAATCCCAACCAAATAACCTAGGTCTTTTGGTGGGTTTTGGAGAAAATTGCATTTAGCCCAGGGTAAGAGACCTAATTAGGGCCCTAGGCTTGTAGCCTTTCCTAACCCTACGAGAGGGTTTAGTGGAAGTGATGGGTAATTGGAGTCTTGTGATGGTATAAGAACCCTAGATAGATTACCTTGAAGCTTTTACAACATTTTTACACCTTTGCAAGTTCCTAATTGAATGTTGAGAGTAATTGTCCTTTAGGGAAGAATAAGGGTCAAGGAGAGGAAGTGGCAAGGCACCAAGAATTGGCTTGGTAGTATGGAAGAATAGTGATAGAAGGGTTGGTCAGTAATACCAGGGGTGCCTATACCTATGATAGGACCTAAAGGTTAAGGTGAAGTAGTCACCTAGAAGTTCTTCAGAACAAAGACTAGAGCATGGGACAGTGAGTGTCTCAGCCAACCCTGCCTTATCAGATTGGTATCAGAGCAAGTTAAAGATTTGGGAAAGAGTAATATATGTCAGAGGTTGAGTCAAGTGATACTACCGTCATGGTGAAAAATGAACAATTGGCCAAGATGGTTGAAGAGGAGGAAGATAATAGACAATTGAGGGAAAGGATAGCCCAACTTGAACAAGCAGTGAGGACTGCACAATTTGAAGAAAGGATACCAAAGGAAGAAGAGGTTGCAGAGGAAGACAAGACCCCTAAACCTAACCTTGTCTTGAAAGAAGAGCCTTTCTTGAAGGCATTGAAGGCCTTGAGTGGAAAAACACTTGAAGGCATACCACTATTTAGTGGGAAAATGGAAGTTGATCTAGTCATGGACTGGATAGAGGGAATGGAGAACCATTTTGAGTGTGATGGAGTCACTGAAGCACAGAAGGTAAAGGTGGCTAAATCAAGACTAGGAGGATCTACCTTGACATGGTGGAAGTTCATTCAGATAGAGAGGGAAAAGGAAGGCAAGCAGCCTATTTCAACTTGGAAAGGAATGGTTGCCAAAGTAAGAGAAGCCTATATGCTAGATGACTATGAGATTCAGTTACACAAGAAGAGGCAAAGCTTAAGGCATAAGGACCAAGATGTGAACACTTATACTAAAGAGTTTCAAAAACTTTGTATGAGGTCCAATGTTACAAAGGATGAAAGTCTTAAGGTAGCTAGATACCTTAACGGTTTGAAATGGAACATCCAAGAAGAGATGGCTCTTTTAAGTCCTAAGATAGTACATCAATGTTACCAATTGGCTGTCAAGATTGAGGAAAGGAACAAGAGGAAGCAAGACCAGGCTTCTAAAGGAAAAGGCAAAGGTAGAGATCAAAGAGATCAAAGAGCACAGCGTGGTGGCTACCAAGGTAGAGGCAATGACCAAAGAAACCAAGGAGAGTTTAAATCCACAGAGCATGGAGGTGAAACATCTTCTAGAGGAGGATATAATAGAGGTAGAGGACCTCAAGGAGGTTCAAATAGAGGAAGAGGAGTAGGCAGGAGCAATTCTTATTTTGTAAACATGAAATGCTACCATTGTAGTCAAGTAGGTCATCCTACTTATAGATGCCCAGAGAAAGCATCTTCATCAAGCAATGAAAAGAGAGTGGCTTATGCACAAGAGGACACCATGAGTCCTAAGGCATCTGAGGTCAGTCATATTGAATCTGAGGTAGGAGAGAATCTGATGTTCAATAGGGTTCTGATATGACAACCGGTTAAGGAAGAACCAAAACAAAGGAGAGCTTTATTTAGAGTAAGGTGCAAGATACTTGGAAAAGTGTGCAAGGTCATAGTAGATTCAGGTTCAATAGATAATATAATCTCAGAGGAGGTATTAATGAAATTGAAATTGGAGAAGGTACCCCATATTAACACTTACAAGGTCACATGGCTAAACAAGGGGCATAGTGTTTTAGTAAATGAGAAGGTAACGGTGGAGTTCTCCATTGGATGGTACAAGGACAAGTTAGTTTGTGATGTTTTACCCATGGATGCATGCCATCTACTACTGGGCAGACCATGGCAGTATGATAGGAGTGTCATATATGATGGAAAAGAGAACATCTCATTCAAGAAGGATGGGAAGACTTTTAAGTTGCAGTCACTGTCAGAGGAAGAAGGACAATCAAAGACACCAAACATCATGTTGAGCAGTGGTAAATAGTTCCTTAACAACCTACATCAAGGGAGTGAAGGATATGTGGTTGTGCTACAACCTAAAGAGGAAGATAAGGTTGACAAGATAGTCCTACCGAAAGCAGTCCAGAAGTTACTTGAAAGGTACAAGAGTATAGTTAGTGATGGTACACCTACAACTCTACCACCAAAGAGATCCATAAGTCATAAAATTGACTACATACCTGGAGCTTCATTACCTAACAAAGCAGCATACAAACTTACACCAGATCAGAATCTAGAGGTAGCTACAAGTGCAAGAGTTGTTGGATCAAAGATTGATTCAAAAGAGCATCAGCCCATGTGCAGTACCAGTGGTTTTAGCAACCAAGAAAGGAGGTAAGTGGAGGTTGTGTACTGATTCTAGAGCAATAAATAGAATCACAATTAGATATAGATTCCCTATCCCTAGGATTGAAGACTTAATGGATTTTCTTGGAGGAGCTCAGTACTTCACAAAGTTGGATCTCAAGAGTGGATACCATCATATCAGAATTAAGGATGGTGATGAGTGGAAGACAACTTTTGAGACAAATGATGGGTTATATGAAAGGAGAGTTATGCCATTTGGTCTCTCTAATGCCCCTAGCACATTCATGAGGCTCATGAATGAAGTGCTCAAGGATTTTATAGGGATGTTTGTGGTAGTGTATCTTGATGATATCCTCATATACAGCAAGACAGCAGAAGAGCATTTGAAACATGTGGAGCAAGTTCTTAGAAGGTTGCAAGAGGAGAAATTGGAAATCAATCTAGAGAAGTGTGAGTTCTTTAAGCAAGATCTTGTCTATTTGGGTTTTGTAGTGTCAAAAGGATTACTAAAGATGGATCCAAGCAAGGTGGAAGCTATTCTCAACTAGCCTACACCAACCACAGGGACTGAAGTAAGAAGTTTTAATGGATTGGCTCAATTTTATAGGAAATTCATAAGAAACTTTAGTGGTATATGTGCACCAGTCCTAGATATAATCAAGGGTGGTCTAAAAAATAAGTTTGTGTGGACTCAAGAAGCTAAGAAAGGGTTTGAGAAACTGAAACAAGAGGTGGCAACTCAACCAATTCTCTTATTACCTAGCTTTGACAAGTTGTTCACTATGGAATGTGATGCTAGTGGAGTGGCAGTAGGAGGAGTGCTAAGTCAAGATGGCAAACCTATAACCTTCTTTAGTGAGAAGATCAATGAAGCAAAGAAGAAGTATTCAACCTATGACTTGTAACTTTATGCTTTGGTTTAGTCACTTAGGAAATGGAGGCATTATCTTCTACCCAATGAGTTTGTAGTCTTTACTGACAATCAGGCACTTAGATTTATCAACACTCAAGAGAAGTTGAGTAATAAACATTTGAAGTGGATGGAATACATCCAAGATTTTATCTTCACCATCAAGCACAAGAAGGGACAGCTAAACAAAGTGGAAGATGCATTGAGAAGGAGATTGTTGACAGTGCAAGAGATACAGCTCAAGAGCATTGGCATAGAGAGTTTCAAGGATCTATATGGGGAAGATGGAGACTTTTCAGAGGTCTATAAGGTATGTTCTAACTTTGAGAACCATTTCCATAGCCAATACTCTCAGTATACATTGAAAAATGGGTTATTGTTTAGGGGAAATCAGTTATGTGTTCCAAGAGGGTCAATGAGGGAAACTCTGATTTAGGAAAAGCATAATGGCAGTCTTAGTGGGCATTTTGGCATCAATAAGACTTTAGAACTAGTGCAAAGGTTCTATTACTGGCCTAAGTTGGCAAGAGATGTTAGGAAGTATGTGGAACAATGTGTTGTGTTTATGAAAGCTAAGGGAGGAGCTAGTAATGTTGGCTTATACCAACCCCTACCCATTCCTAACAGACCATGGGAATGTGTGAGCATGGATTTTGTGGTAGGCCTTCCTAAGACCAAAACTGATTTTGACAGTGTTTATGTATTAGTGGACAGATTTAGCAAGATGAATCATTTTATCCCTTGCAAAACTACTCATGATGCTAGTTACATAGCTCATCTTTTCTTCAAGGAGGTAGTAAGGATTCATGGACTACCTTTGAGCATTGTTTCAGACAGGGATGTGAAGTTCATGAGTCACTTTTGGAAGACTCTATGGAGTAGATTGGGTACAAATATGTCATTTGGATCAGCTTACCATCCTCAGACCGATGGTCAAACAAAGGTGGTTAATAGGGTGCTAGGTAATCTTCTAAGGTGATTAACTAAAGAATGTGGACAGACATGGGATATGGTTATCTCACAAGCTGAGTATGCCTATAATGACAATGTAAACCAGACCACAGGGAAGAGTCCATTTGAGGTTGTGTATGAGATGCACCCAAGAGGCATATGTGAGCTCAGAGACCTTGGAACTATGGATCAAAGAAGTGGACATGCAGAAGACTTCAGTCAAACCATGAAGGAGATTCAGGAGCAGGTCAAGAGGACAGTCACTGATGCTACACAAAAAGTGAAGGAGAAGGCAGATATGTCAAGGAAAGATGTGCAATTTCAAGTAGGGGACTATGTTATGGTCCACCTTAACAAGTCAAGGTTGCAAAAGGGAATATCAACCAAGTTGCAGATGAAGAGAGTGGGTCCATGCAAGATATTGGCCAAGTATGGGAAAAATGCATACAAGGTGGAGTTACCTACTGATCTAGGACTCTCACCAGTGTTCAATGTAGCTGATTTGATCAAGTATAAGGGAACAGACAAGGATTTGGATCAGGATAGTAAGGAGATCTTCAGGGACATCAACAACATATCCTTACCTAGTCAAGAAAAGCCTCAGGCAGAGAAGATCTTGGAGTCTAGAGTGCAAAAGTCTACAAGGCACAAGGTGTACATGGAGCACCTTATCAAGTGGAAGAATAAGCATGAATCAGATGCTACATGGGTACAAGAAGATCAGTTCCTGAAGTTGAGCATTGACCTATCATTGATCTCTCCTTCCAATCCTTAGTGTTTGAGCTGAGAGGGGGAGAATGGTGCAGGAGCACCTAAGGAACAACAGGCAGTTTCTTAGGTAAAGAAGAAACCTAGAGGGTTAATTTTTGTTTTGTTTTCATAAGGTCATGTAGACAATTGAGTGTTGAGATTTGAGGTGTTTTTTATATTTGGGAAAGAGGTTTTCAAGAGTTCAATAAGTTTAGAAGCTCATTTTGCTGAGTGGTCAAAAGTTGCTAAAGATTGAAAAACACAGTGGGTTTTATAAGTTTCATCTTTTGGTCTTCTTTAGGTTCACCAAAAGGAACTTAACTATTTGA
>VDFB02271358.1:183876256-183974604 GCA_007258455.2 Sequoia sempervirens | reverse complement strand
TATTGGAGTTGTTCTCATGTAGGAGGGACGAGCCATAGATTTTGAATCTCATAAATTAAGGAATCATGAACTCAATTATCCAACGCATGATTTGGAACTGGTGGTTGTGGTTCATGCTTTGACCAAATGACAACATTTTCTACTTGGCCATAGATTTGAGTTGCATTCAGACCATCATAGTCTATAGTATATCTTTTCTCAGCCTAATTTGAATGCTAGACAACATTGATGGATGGAATTTTTGTGTGAATACAACTTTGAGATCTAGTATATTAAAGGGAAAGATAATGTTGTAGTTGATGCTCTCAATAGGCAACGTCATGAATTGTTAGCCCTGACTATTAAGATAGATCTTAGAGAGCATATTTTAAGGTTATTACCTTAGGATGCTTTATACTGTGAGATTGTTTAGTTCTAGAGTCCTCTAAAAGGTAAGTTTGAGGGATATTCAGTGGATGCTGATGGATTACTCCAACATCATGGACGTATATATGTTCCTTTAGTTGGAGACCTTAGAGGTTTGATTATGATTGAGGCTCATCGGGCACCTTATGTCTCTCATCCCGGTGTTAAGAAAATGCATGCAAATCTTCAAAAAATGTACTTCCCAAGCAGGAATGCAGAATGATATAACATAACTCTTTGCTCGATGCCTAGAGTGTTAAAGAGTAAAAGCAGAGCATCAACACCCTGCAAGTTTATTGCACCCACATGCAATACCTGAGTGGAAATGGGAAGTGATTTCTATGGAATTTATTATAGGCTTACCTCTCTTTATTCGTCCGCATGATGCCATTATGGTGACTATAGATAAATTAATGAAAGTAGCATATTTCTCTTTGATGAGCTCTTCCTATAATGCTGCTTCAGTTGCCAGAGTATTTCTTCGTGACATAGTTTGACTTTATCATGTACCTAAGAAAATCATCTCTGATAGGGATCCTGTCTTCACTTCAGCCTTTTGGACTGCACTTGAGCAAGCTTTGGGAACTCAACTCAATGTTAGTACTACCTATCATCTAGAAACTGATGGAAAAATTGAAAGAGTAAATAAGGTTTTGAAGGATATGCTCTAGATGTATGTAATGGATTAGTAATCTCATTGGGAAGATTATTCGCATTTAGTAGAGTTTTCTTATAACAATAGCCATCATAGTTCTCTTGACATGGCACCTTATGAGGCTCTCTATGGTAGACCCTGTAGAACTCCTTTAAGTTGGGATCGATTAGAGGATCGAGTTGCTATCGAACCTAAACTTGTTAGAGATTTTGAACAACAAGTTGTTTGTATTTGCGAGCAGTTATAGATAGCTCAGGATTGACAAAAGTTGTATGTAGTTAATAGGAGAATGGATCATGAATTCCAAGTTGGGGAGAATTTTTTTTGTGAGTGAGACCTTTTAAGAGCTCTATCCGTTATGGGAAAGGCTCTAAATTAGCACCTAGATATGTTGGTCCTTTTGAGATTCTAGAAAGGATAGACCTAGTTGCATATTGCTTAGCACTACCACCTAGCTTGTCGTGCATACATAATGTTTTTCATGTATCTTTGCTTAAGAAATATGTACCAAATTCTTCTCATGTATTGGGGTGGGATGCTTTACAGGTGGCATAGGATGTGCAGTTAAGACTAGAGCCAATTTGCATCTTGGAGCAAAAAACACTGAGCCTGCAGAGACGACAACTGGATCAGGTCAAGCTCTAATGGGATCCCTATGATGTATCATCTGCTACATGGGAGGATGCTATCAGAACGAGATCTTTATTTCCTTATCTTTTTGGTTAGCTTCTAGGAGGAAGTTGCATGCTTAGAGGGGAAGTAATGTAGCATTATAGCAATTTTGGCTTGTTGGGATTTTCTTTATTGGACAAATAAAAAAAAGTCTAAAGAAGAACATGGGATAGTTAATATTCAATTTTTGTTTAAATTAGATCACCACAAGTTAACAATTATGAAGTATTACTTATGTGAGAAAAATATTGTAATAAGGATTTAATTAAAACATAAAATAGTTTTAATTGTTTTATGTGGAGGTTGTTATTTGGAATGGTATTGTTTCTCTTGTTTTTTTTTTTTTTTGGATATTATCATTATTTTCAAGAAATAGGGGAAGGCAGTTATGCGGGAGTAGGAAGAAGAGAGCAGGGGGGAGTGGAGGAAATGAGATAGGAGGAAGGAGATTTGAATTCAAGAAACTACAGAAGTAAGGTAATTCGTTTATGTTGATATCTTCTCAGTTTAATACTGAAGCTCTTAGATAGATATTGGAAATTAAAATATGTATGATGGAACGAAAGGTCTAGCTTTGTGTGAGCCCGTCTCAATATAAGTACAATATTTCTCTGTGTGAGATTTATACTCTGCTCTGTGTTAGCCTGTGAATGCATTTCAGCTCTGTGTGAGTTAGTGATCTCGGGGGTGGCTGGGCAGAGAGCAAAAGGACTGAATTGAAATTTTATAATGCATAAAATAGAATTTTCTTGTTGTTTACCTTACCTTGATGTATTGAAAATCTGGTTGATTGTAGAGATAGAGAGCCCTTATACGAGGGTGATTGGAATGGCCGTTAGAGTGAGAGCTATGATAACGGTAATTTGGCAAAAAAAATCTCTCTTATCGTCATAGCTTTTATTTTTAATAAAACCGTAGTCATTTACTTCAGTTTGATGCCCTAGCTGGTGAGTTCTTTTTAAACATGTACTGCAGGGATGTTTGTAAACTGTTAACGAACGTGGCTTGATAACGTGCTTGAGCGGGGTAAGAAAGATACGGTGTCACACCTGGTGTTCTACCGAGAAGTCTGCCTAAACTAGGTCAGGTGATGATATCATGGGTGACTTCTACGCATTTTGAAGAGAGACAAAGGAAATTAAAACTGTATCCATTGTGAGTAAAATATCTACATTTTGTATGGGTAGGCATTATATTAGTAAATAGTCTATGTGCCATCTTCAGTTGAAAACTAACTTGTTTAGGAGTGAATTCCACGCTAGAAGCAAGTGATTGAAGTCATTTTATTGTTCATTGAGAGTGCAATGTGTATCGAATAAAACTATGCAAACCATGGCTCTTAATTTTAGATTAGGAAGTGAATTAAAGAACATATTTTATCTTCCTCTGAATTTTTCCAAGTGGAAATAATGATTGATTTTATTGTGTAGACTTATTGGTCAAAGGATCCCTTTGTGTTTTGGAGGTGCTGAAAGCCACTTCATGTTAGGGAGTGGAAACTAGTTTCGAAATAATACCACAATGAGTGATTATGCCGCAAAATGTCTAAAATAATTTGTTCGGTTGTGTTGTTTGTTGATATGGTTTTGATAGAAATGATTCTATTATAGTCAAGCTAGTTTCTGAGTCTATCCAGCTACAAAGATTAGATCTGGGATATGTTTTTTTGAAGGTATTGGAGACCAAATTAATAGTCTAGAGCACTAGACTATATTAAATGAAAAAAACTGACCCTCTCTACCAAGGTAAATCTACCGACAGAAAAATAAAGAAAAACTAATTTTCAATTGAGAGATTCGATGTCGAGTGTAGTTCGTTTCCTGAAAGAAATCATTACCTACTACTTTTTCTTCTTTAACTATTGGTGCTTAATATGCCCTAATCATCTCTGTTGAGTGTAGTGGAAATTTGAATAGTGAGAATTGCTTGTAAAAGGTTGCTGATATAAAAGTGTATTTTTTTTTGCAAAATAAAACTATCACCTTATGATTCTTCGGGTCGAGTATGGTTTAGACAGAAGAACATAACATTCTAATTCAGTTGTCTCTTATACAACATTGGAGATTGAGATAATCAGCCAGAAAACTATTTGCATTTTTTTTTGTTATCCTTTCCAATTTCTTGTTGAAGTGAGTTAACTATTCCTTCTAAAAACATTTTTAATCGATGTTCTTTAAGCAGAGACATTTTATTGATGTTCTTAAAGTATAGGCATGATAATTTCTTTGAGGTAGTTTTTTATACAATGAGCACTACCTTGTCAATGTTACCACATTGACACATTGACAAGGTAGTTCTCGTTGTATGAAAAAATGCCTCAAAGAAATGGGTTCTCACGGTGATGTACATCACCGTGAGACCCCATTTCTTTGAGGCATATTTTCATACCTTATCAATGCTACAATGTTATTGTTGTGTGAAAAAATTCCTTAAAGCAATGGGGTCTCATGGTGAAGTACATGCTACAATGCTAATACATTGACATATTGGCAAGGTAGTGCTCATTGTATGAAAAAATTCCTCAAAGAAATGGGGTCTCACGGTGATGTACACCATCATGAGACCTCATTTATTTGAGGCATTTTTTCATACAACGAGCACTACCTTGTCAATGGTATCGTATTGATGCATTGAAAAGGTAGTTCTTGTTGTATGAAAAATTCCTAAAGGAAATGGGGTCTCACGGTGACATACATCACTATTAGACCTATTTCTTTGAGGCATGTTTTCATACAATGAGCACTACCTTGTCAATGCTGCCACATTGACACATTAACAAGGTAGTGCTTGTTGCATGAGAAAATTCCTCAAAGAAATGGGGTCTCATGGTGATGCATAGATAAGGTAGTGCTCATTGTATGAAAAACTACCACAAAGAAACGTTCGGGGTCTCACGATGATGTTTCTTCATACAATGAGCACTACCTTGCCAATGCTATCATATTGACGCATTGACAAGGTAGTGCTCATTACATGAAAAAGTGCCTCAAAGAAATGGGTCTCACGTACATTACCGTGAGACCCCATTTCTTTGAGGCACTTTTTCATGCAATGAGCACTACCTTGTCAATGCTACCACATTGATGCATTGACAAAGTAGTGCCTATTGTATGAAAAATGCCTCAAAGAAATGGGATCTCATGGTGATGTACATCACGGTGAGACCCCATTTCATTGAGGCATTTTTTTCTACAATGAGCACTACCTTGTTATTGCTACCGCATTAACACATTCACAAGGTAGTGATTGTTGTATGAAAAAATTCCTCAAAGAAATGGGGTCTCATGGTGATAAATTGACAAGGTAGTGCTTGTATGGAAAAATACCTCAAATAAATAGGGTCTCACAGTTATGTTTTTTCATACAACAAGCACTACTTTGTCAATGCTACTGCATTGATGCATTGATAAGGTAGTGCCAGTTGTATGAAAAAATTCCTCAAAGAAATTTGGTCTCGCGGTGATGTACATCACTGTGAGACGCCATTTCTTTGAGGAATTTATTCATACAACGAGCACTACCTTGTCAATGTTACTGCATTGACGCATTGACAAGGTAGTGAGCTTAGTGCTCATTGTATGAAAAAATTCCTCAAAGAAATAGGGTCTCACGGTGATTTATTTCATACAACGAGCACACCTTGTCAATGCTACCACATTGACATATTGACAAGGTAGTGCTTGTTCTATGAAAAAAATGGTTCAAAGAAATGGGGTCTCACGGTGATTACATCACCGTGAGACCCCATTTCTTTGAGGCATTTTTTCATACAAAGAACACTACCTTGTTAATGTGTCACATTGGCACATTAACAAGGTAGTGCTCAGTGTATGTGAAAGATGGAAAATTTTGGATTTACTTTATGGTTTAGGACATAAAGAAACACATTTCTTAACAATTTCATTGAAGGGATTCCCTAGAGTTCTCAATCAAAGATGCACAAAGGAAAAAAAGATCTTACTATAGGGTTTTCCTAGGGTGATTATCAACTAATTAGGGGTTCACCACCAAGATAGGGCTTGGAAAAACTAATGAAATGCAAGTCCTAATATTTAACCCTATTATGATGTAATGCTACACTAAATGACCTAGAAAAGTATGTAAATCAGAACAAAGAAGTGAGATATTAGAAATGTGAACCTAGAAACATAAAGAAGACTAGAAAAAGTTTTGAAACATTAAAAATATTGAAATTTGAGCACATTGGGACTCCTACACCACTCTGGGTGTATTAGTCGCAGACTTGGGTTTTTGGCTTGGAATAGGTTTCTGGCAGTGTGGATTTTGGATCTGTAAAAAATTATAGAAAAATGCCCATAGTGGTACTCATATGCCACTTCTAGCATATCAATCCCATTCCACTTTTTCAAGAAATAATTGCTCCAATCTTTTCTCTTTCCTTCCAAATTGATTTTTGGATCTAAACCTTTGAAAATACCTGCAAAACAAAGTATAGACTTGATTTACTTATGGGGATTTTGCCTTGGTCAAACCCCTAGTTCAATAATTAAACCTTGATAAAAAAAAATGAATCATGAATGTAAATAGGAATGTAGATCCTAACCTTAAGTGTATCTAAGATTAGAAAATCTGAAATGCAATGCAACCCTATTCTAATGTGCAAGAATAAGATGCATGGATGAAGCTTGAATAATGAATAACTCACTTTAGGAGATCTCTAATCACCCCAAATGAGCCCTAATGATGCATGTAGCTTCCTTAGGCTAAAAGTAGAGTGACAATGGAGGATGGAATCACTTAGGAAACAAGTCATTAGGCTTAGATTGATGGCTAGTTCCATCTCCCCAACCTAGAATCCATCATGATTCACCATAGGCAACCATAATCAACCCTTCACAATTATAGATCTTGAATGAAAGTGAGCTTGAAGACCTAAAAAAACACAATAATGCTGCTCCAAGGTCTCAACTTTTCTAATTATTGGATCTTGAATGCTTGGATTTTGAAATTGCTCTTCTAATTGCTTGCTTAGATAAAAAAAAATGACTTAGAAGCTTGCTTATATAGGAATTTACACCTAATTTACCATGATTCAAATCTCAAAAGTCAACATCAACCAAAAATTTGAATTAAAAAGTTGATTTTCCTACTCAAACCCTAAAAAGGCTCCAAATGGGACTCATACTCCAGCCCTGGCATATGGGTCCCACCTAGGGGGACTCATATGCCCAAGGTGGTGTATGAGTTCAACCCTATATTTTCGGGGTGGGTTGTTGGAATTTTTTATGTTTTTGATGGTTTTGTCAAGTTTTTAGTTGAAATAAGCCTCAAGATCTCAAATAAAGGCTCTTAGGGGTCTATTAGTGATGATTTAAAGGGGAATTTAATGCAAGGGTTCTAAAATAGGTCAAAATTAAGTGTTAAATTGCACCACTTTCAACAACATACAATTTTCTAAATTATAGTATGAAAAAATGCCTCAAATAAATGGGGTCTCACAACAATACATCATTGTGAGACCCCATTTCTTTGAGGCATTTTTTCCTAAATTAGGGTTTACAATACAATATTGAATGTATGTTTTAGGTTTTATGCTTATGGTTGAGGGATAATGTTTAGGGTATATGTTATAAGGTTGAGGGTATAGGGATGAGGGTTGAGGGTGTAGGGTTTAGGGTATAGGGATTAGTATTTATGATATTCGATATAGGGTTTTGGATATTGAGAGAGAGGGTGAGAGGGAGAGAGAGAGGGAGAGGGAGAAGTAAAGAGGGGAGGGGAGAGAGAGGTGATAGAGAGAGAAGTAGAGAGCAAAGGAGGAATGTGGAGAGATTGAGAGAGAGAGGAGGGAGGGAGGGAGAGAGGTAAATAGGGATAGGTTAAATAAAGAGAAGTAGAGAGGGAAGGTGGGTGAGAGGGAAAGGGGGAGATAGATAATATTAGAGAGGGAAGGAGGGAGGGAGGGAGAGATAATGGTGCTTGATAGAGAGTAGAGAGGGAAGGAGAGAGTGAGAGAGAGAAAGATAGGAGAGAGAGAGAGGAGGAGGAGGAAGGTGGGGAGATTGAGATAAAGGGAGAGGTATAGATGGAGAGAGGGATATAGATAGAAGTATATATGGAAGGAGAGATAGTGAGGAAAAAGTAGACAAAGAAAAAATGGTGAGATAAAGAGTAGAGAGTAAAGAAGAGAGCAAGAGAAAGATGGAGATAGACAACGAAGGATGGTTGGGAGATTGAGAGAGAGGGAGAGAATGGGAGAGATAGGGAGAGAGAGGAGGGAGGGAGATGTAGAGATTGAGAGAAAGAGATATAGATAAGTATATATAGGGAAGGAGAGCTATAGAAGGGTGAGGAGGGAGGGAGAAGTAGAGAGATAGAGAGAGAGAGGGAGGGAGAGACATGGAGGGAGAGAGAGGTGATTGAGATAGATATAGGTGGGATGGAAGTGAGATAGAGAGAATGAGATATGGAGAGAGGGGGAAGGAGGAAGGTGGAGATATTGAGAGAGAGGAGGGAGAGAGAGTGAGGTAGAGAGGGATAGGTTAGATAGAGAGGCACAAAGAGGGAAGGTGGGTGGAAGGAAGAGAGAGGTGAGATAGAGAGAGAGAGAGGTGATATATATAGAGAGAGAGAGAATTAAAGAGGTAAGGAGGGAGGAAGTGAGAGATATTGGTGAGATAGAGAGAAGTATATAGGGAAGGAGAGAGAGGAGGAAGGTGGGGAGATTGAGAGGGAGAGGGAGAGGGAAGGAAGGAGGGAGAGGGATAGATGGAGAGATAGATAGAGAAGTATATAGGGAATAAGAGATAAAGAAGAATAAGTAGAGAGAGAGGGAGAGAGAGATGGAGAGAGAATGGTGAGATAGAGAGTAGAGAGGGAAGGAGAGAGTTAGAGATAAATATGGGGGAGGGAGAGTGTTTGTGAGAGAGAGAAACAAAAAACAAAGGAGGAAGGTTGGGCAATTGAGAGAGAGGGAGAGAGAGAGGGACTGTGGGAGGGAGAGGTAGAGATGGAGAGAGATATAGAGAGAATTATATAGGGAAGGAGAGATGGAGAGGGGGAGGAGGAAGGGAGAAGTAGAGAGAGAGAGGGAGAGGTAGGGAGGGAGAGAGAGGTGAGATAGAGAGACAGAGAGAGTGATGGAGAGTGATGGAGAGAGATAGAGAGAAGTAGAAAGGGAAGCGGGGAGGGACAGAGGGAGATCGAAGTGTGATAGAGAGAATGCGATAGAGTGGGGGGAAGGAGGAAGGAGGAGAGATTGAGAGAGAGAGGAGGTAGGGTGAGAGATAGGTATATAGGGATATGTTAGATAGAGAGAAGTAGATAGGGAAGGTGGGTGGGATGAAGGAAGAGAGAGAGGGAAGGAGGAAGGTGGAGAGATTGAGAGTGAGAGAGAAGGAGGGAGGGAGGGAGAGGTAGAGGGATAAGTTAGATAGAGTGAAGTAGAGAGGGAAGGTGGGTGGGAGGAAGGAAGAGAGAGAGTGGGAGATAGAGAAAATTAGAGAGGTAAGGAGGGAGGGATGGAGTGAGAGAGAGAGAGAGGTATAGAGAATAAGGGATAAACAATGAGTGAGATAGAGTGAGAGAAAGATGGTACAACTTGGTGGTTATAAAATTTGACCTCCTAATTACTAATATTTGACATGTTGATTACTGAAAGCTGGCTTTTTAAAAATTTGTAAGATCTTCCAAAACTAGAATTTGAATTATAACTCCTAGAGATCCAAAACCACTCTCAAACAATTTGAAACTATATATATGAAATATTGTTGGTATGTGGCGACTAATCATGCTATACTGTATAGCCCATGCTATACTATATATCTAGAAGCTTCTAAGCTTGTTAAAAAGGGGTTTGGATGGGTGTTACAGTATGATGAAAAACACGATTATTCGCAAGATTGTAATAGGTTTTTGCACTGGATAATAAAAGTATCGGATGGCTGTGGTTTAGTGGATGTAGCCCAGATTGGGTGAACCACGTTAAATTCTCTGTGTTATAATTTATTCTATGTGTGTTTTAGTTTCTCTGTTTATTAATTAAATCTGCATTTAATTGTTAGATATCTGTCATTTCTAACCCTAACAAATATAACTTAAAGTATAAGAAAGTAAATTTCCATATGTAAATGTCAACTTAAATGTTTATTTCATGTAATTAGTTTCCCTAATAGATAACAAGAAGAAAGAGACAAGAAAAAGAGAAGAAAAAAAAATCAATTTAGACCAAAATGTGAGTGCATTATACCATGCTCATGTTTTGGAAATGTTTTTTTTGATTTAAAAAGATGTACATTTTTTGAATTCAATATACTTGTGTTTTTTAAAATTTAAACCATAACATGAGAATGCTATAATGCATTCATGTTATAATGCGCTTTTTTTATAATGCACTCACATTATGGCTTGGTAATGACTGAGCCTAGGCTTGGTTACTACCAACCCATAACACAAGCACGTTTTACTATAATGCGCTTACGTTTTCACTATTTCGGGATGAAATAGTAAATTGGCCACGTTTTGGCTCCCCATCTTTTTGCACTTACCCTCATAGTATAAATATTTGTAGAAGGAAGCGATCTTTTCCCCTATCCAACATCAAAGTGTGTATGGTCCTCCTCTCTAACACCATTTTTTTGTACTTGGGTATCCTCCCTAACATCAACCATGTGTGCTTTAGCCTCCTCTTCTCTAGTAGCTGAATTAGGTTGGACCTCCACTCTAGTTTCCATATGTTGAGCCCCTACACATATCATATAAAAGAGAATATTTTCGAATATATTAAAATTAGATTATTAAACTATGGATAAAGCATATTGATATGATTATGAGTTTAGAAAGAGAAAGTGTTAGGGATGTAGTCTTCATCAAGCTACAGTTTTCTCCAACTTTGAAATACAATTAAACTACCAATCAACTATGGATTTTGTGAAGTATTTACAAGAGGAGAAAATGAAATTGTAAATTTGGAAATAACAGATCTATAATGATATGTCCATATTTCCATGGTCATGTGCACAAGTTCCATCTAAAGTTAGTTTTTTGTCCTATTTATACATTAACAATCAAAAAATTATACTAGTATCATATAATCAAAATCTTAAATACTTTCTCATTAAAAACTACTTGTAGAGCTGGGTGATCCCACAATAGTGGTTTAAATTTTTTGACCAAACTGGACACTGAAATAATTTTTTTTAACTAAATCTTCACTTTTGGGCACCTATAGCGGCTAAACTATAAGGAATTTGAAGATGCTGCAAACTAGAGTTTCATGAAATTTTGTCTATAGATTCTAAATATATTTTTTTCAAAAATTTTGGAATCAGATTGCACTTCTTTTTCCATCTCCCTCGAAAACTAGTTTTTCAAAAAACAACATTTTTAAAAAGTGACACTCATTGTATACCGCATAACTTTTTTTCCATGAAGGATAAAATTTTAATTCTTTCAAATTTAGATTCGTAACTCTGATATCTAGTGCTTTCACTTGGTTAGATAGTTTTTTATTAAATATTTTTTCTTTAATAAAGTTTAAAAGTCAAACCAATTATAATTCAGACATAGCGCGACCGTATAATGCGTAACTTTTTTTTGTATGTATCGAAATTCAATTTTCTTTTCTTTTTTGGATCAAGAACTTCAATGTATAGTGCACTCATTTTTTTTTTTTTTTGATAATCTGCTATTTTTCCACATGTGCAAAACAGAGAGATTGATTTTTGGTGAAAAACCTACATTCACAAGAAATAAAAAATAAATATAATAATTAAATTAAATTTATTTAAAATTATACTTTTTGGGAAGCTTATAAGAAGGAATACATACTTACAAAAAATAAATTTTAAATGAATTCATTTGATCCCCCAAAAGGTAAATCAAAAGTGGTTTTTTATCAGCATTTTGATAGGTGTAAAGGAGACTCTATTATAGGTATGGTTTAAAACTAGTGCAGTTCTATCCAAGGGGGTTTGATTTAAGGTAGTTTGATCAAACCCTCTTCAATTGGAATTCTTTAAATGGAAATTTTTAAGGCTTAAATAATTATATTTTCTAAAAATATGTGATTTCAGAAAAAATCATATCCTCCTAGAAATTGTAAACTAGCTTTGTGGGATCACTCAGCTAATTTGTCAAATGATAACAATGTGAGCTTGATCCTTCATATGAACTATGGAAATGAAAATTATACTCCCTTCTTAGAGATAGTACAATTCCTTACTTAATTTGCACCTATTTTAGTACCCTTCCATCAAATCCCCTTTAATTCATCATTAATAGATCCCTAAGACCCTTTATTTTGGATCTCGAGGCTTATTTCAACTAAAAACCTAACAAAATCATCAAAAGAATTAAAATTTCTAACAACCCATCCCGAAAAGCTAGGGTGGGACTCATATGCCACCTTGGGCATATGACTCCACCTAGGTGGGACATGCATGCTAGAAGTGGCATATGAGTCCCATGAGTTGAATGCAATCATTCATAAACTGAATTGAGAAAATTAATAACCAAATAGTGAACTGAAATAATCAACAACACAGTAAAGCAAAGGGAACTCAGAAGAACAAGAAGACTCAAGATTTTACTGAGTGGAAAACCGTCCTGGGGTATAAAAACCACTCCCAAAATGCCTTCCAGACTTAATCTTTTAAACAAAAGTTCACAATGCCTTATAGGCTAATTTTTGAGCACCCACTCAAGGAGCACCAACCCCTCATTTAGAGATGTCTATCTCAAGGAGCACCAACCCCTTAAATTACACATTTGAACAAAAAAAAATATCTTAGAGGATCTCTCTGTTTGCAGTCAAGCTCATAACTCTCTGTTTTCCTCATCTACTTAATACATTTTTGATACAGCCAATAGAACAATATTCCCGGATTACAATCAGAGAGCTTTTTCAGTTTTCAACACAGGTATTTATTTACATTTCAAGTATGTCTGTTGAAGAAATCTTCAAAAAACATTTTTCACAAGATTCTCAGATTCTCTTGCTGATTTTTGAATATGAGGCTGAATAATGACAGTCTGTTGATGAAGATAAAAATCAAGAGTAAAGCTTATCCAGAGAGCTGCAAATCATGCATTAAATCAAAAACACAATAGCTCAAAAAGAAATTTGATGTTATGTAACCGTTCTGGGATTTGATACCGATCCATGATGACGACCACTATGTTTTGAGTCTTCATTAACTATTCGCTGAGACAACCCGAAAGTTCTGCAGAAGGCAATTGCACCGCCAAACATTCCTCTTAGTTATCGCTTTCACCAAGAGCCATTAGAGTCGGGAAGAACACATAAAAAATACATCATGTCTCATCAATAGGCTTCATTAGAGTATTATTCATTCACTAAGACGTCAGCAAGTCTCTCACCGAGATCTCCTTTAGATTCATTCACTATCACTGTGACTAAACGATATCAGAGAGACCTCTTGTAGACTTCACAAAGTTTTGCCAAGAGTCACTTGATACACATTGTTGCCATGACAATTCAATACCTATGCCGAAGGCCTTTGTTATTTCCAAGTCACCAAGACAATACATAGTCGAGGAGACACTATATAGACTGCCCCTTGTTTTTCCGAAACATCCCGAGCTCATCCTGGATCGCCAAGACATTAATGTTCTCACACCGATAATTTTTTTTTCCTTATGTGCATCGCTGTAACATTATGATATTGGGGAGACCTCCTATAGAGCACACCATGTCTTTCTGAAAGTCTTCAACCACTTGTGTGTCACTGTGACTTTATACTATCGGGGAGATGTTATACAGCCAACATTGAGTTTCACCGATGGGCTTGTTCGCTGTAACATAAAGTTTTTTCTTGCTGATGCACCCTTCTAACTTATGAGGGTCGCTATAACATACCAATATCGGGGAGACCTCTCGATGAAAGCTTGATTCATACCAAAAAATATTCATTTACTCGATGTCGCTGAGACATGATAGATCCTATGCCGACAAAGTCCCTTTATGTTCCATCGGCGAGACTGAAGGTCACTCACCGAGACCTCTTTCCGAAAACCCTAGCTCTTACTGAAGAGACTACCTTTATGTTTTCGGTTAGTGTAACAAATCAAATTTGCTAATACATTATATCGATAGCCATTAGTTTTACCAATAAGACTCCATATGCATACGATCGGTGAGACACACTTGAATTCGCTAAGATACTAAACCGAATACTCCAAGTCTGGCCAAAGTGAAAATTTTATTGCACCCATCGGTAAGACCAAAAAAGTTCGCTAAGACCATATGATGATGCCACAACTCACGCCGATATGCTTATTCTGAAGCGGGTCAGTGTGACATTGCATGTTTGATGAAACGTTACACCGAAGACAATTTCCTTTGCCGATATGCTCATTCTGAAGTGGGTCGGGGAGACATAATGAAATCGATAAGACCTTATCCCGACGGTATTACATATGTCGATAGATAACACTTTTCTGTCGTTGAAACCAAAGACGAGTCTTGCTGAAATAACCTTTCTTGTGTCGGTCGCCAAGACAATGGGAATGTCATGCCAAAAGCAGCCTGTATGATAAATTCAATCGCCATGACATCTGAAATGTCTTGCCGGTAGGCAACTCAAACATTTCAAAGTGGATCAAGGAGACCCTTCCATTCTCACACTGATATGAGTAAGCCCGAAAGAGAAACAACCAAAGCCAATGATATGCAAGGAGAACCATTCTGAAACAGATCATCAATGAGAACAAACTAAAAGAGATTTTGTCATCAAGGAAAAATTGTAAACACAACTGAGATTCAACACCTCTCTCTCTTAGGTCTCTCCCACTCTCTTTGAAGTCTCTCTCCCTCTTAAGTCTCTCTCTCTCTCTCAGGTCTCTCCCACTCTCTCTCCCTCTTAACTCTCTCTCTCTCTCCCTCCTTTTTTTTGGTTCTCCCATTGCCCCTCTCTCTCACTCACTCACTCACTCACTTTCCACCTCCCTCTTAGGTCTCCCTCTCTCTCACTCCCTCTCTCTCAGATATCTCCTTCCATCCCTCTATCTCTCTCTCCCTCTCCATCTCTATCTCACTTTCCATCTCCTTCTCACCATCTCTCTCCCTCTCCCCCTCCATTTGAAGTCTCTCTCCCTCTTAAATCTATCTCTCCCTCTCTCAAGTATCTCCCACTCTCCCTTCTCTCTCTCTCTCTCTCTCTCTCTCTCTCTCTCTCTCTCTCTCTCTCTCTCTCTCTCTCTCCTTTATTTTAGGTCTCCCATTTCCCCTCTCTCTCTCACTCACTCACTCACTTTCCACCTCCCTATCAGGTCTCTCTGTCCCACTCCCTCTCTCTCTCTTAGGTGTCACCTTCCCACCCTAACTAGATAAATCTCTCTCTTTGGTGTTTTCTTCCCACCCTAACTTGATAAATCTATCTCTCCCCCCTCTCTCCCTCCCTCCCTCTCTCCCTCTCAAGCCTATCTCCCTCTCCCTCACTCTATCTATCTCTCCCTCTCTCCCTCTTAATCCCTTCTCTTCCTCCCTCCCTCTCTCCCTCCCCCAGAAGTAACTTGAGATGGGGATAGAGAGAGAGGGAAGGAGAGATATAGACAGAGTGGGGGAGAGAGAGACCTAAGAGGGATATGAGGAGATAGAGAAATATTGTGTGTGTGAGAAAGATAGAGATTTGAGAGAGAGTGGGAGAGAGAATTGAGAGGGATATGGAGAGTGTAAGAGAGTGAGAGAGAGACATGAGAGAAGAGAGAGAGGGAGTGGGAGAGACCTGAGAGAGACCTAAGAGGGAGAGAGGGAGTGGAAGAGACCTAAGAGAGAGACTTAAGAAGGAGAGACACTTCAAACTAAGGGGGAGAGAGAGAGGGAGATTGAGAGTGAGAGGGAGATGGAGAGGGAGTGGGAGGGTGAGGGGCCTAAGAGCAAGAGAGGGAGTGGGACACAAAGAGAGAGAGAGAGTTTAGTGGGAGAGAGAGGAGAGTGGGAGAGAGAGACCCTAAGGAGGAGACTTTGAGAGGGATGGAGAGAGAGAGGGGGGGGAGAGGGAGAGGGAGAGTGAGAGTGGGAGGCGAGATGGAGAGGAGTGGTAGGGACAGAGAGAGACGCCCTATTTGGAAAATGGAAGTGAGAGAGATAGGGGAGAGGGATAGGGAGGTAGAGGGAGGGATGAGAGAGAGAGAGAAGCTTGGGGGGAGAGGGGAGATGGAGGAAGGGAGAGGGCTTTGGAGGGAGAGAGGGAGATGGGGGGGAGGAGGGAGAGGGAGAGAGACTTGAGAGGGAGAGAGGGAGGAGAGAGAGAGACTAGAGAGGAGAGTGTGAGTGTGGAGTGATACTTTCAGAGAGAGAAAGAGAGAGGGAGTGGAGAGAGAGACTAAGAGAGAGAGAGAGAGACCTAAGAGGAGACATAAGAGGAAGAGAGACTTCAAAGGGAGAGAGAGAGAGAGAGAGAGATGGAGAGAGAGAGAGAGAGAGGGAAGGATGGAGAGAGAGGTAGAGAGATATGTCTAGAGCTCAAGGAGAGAGAGTGAGAAAGATAGGAATAAAAAGGGATAAAGAGAGAAGAAAGGAGGGATGGATAGGTCTAGAGCTTAAGGGGAGACATAGTGATATATAAAGAGGTAGAGAAAAGGATAGAGAGATATGATGATTTATGAAGATTTTTTCATCTCCTTGCTATAAGAAATATAAATATTTCATTATTCATTACTTTTTCTAATGTTTCAAGTATTTTGAGATGAGTGTTAAAAAAAATCATTAAAAAAAGACTTTGTATGTAAAATTAGTGAGCATTTGATGCGTCAAAAATTAAATATGAAGTTGAAATGATTATAATTATTTTTTGGTGTATAATATAGAAACACCACCTTGTCCATTGCGTAGATCTTTTAATCACCTTTCCAACGACTATAAAAAGTTAAAATTTTGATAAGAAACGCAAAAATTATGCCCATTTTACTAAAGAGGGTTTTTAGGTTTTCAAAATGGATAACGGATATCCGTTTTGTTTTTCAGAAAAATGGGTTCCCGCTTTCCAAAATGGATATCCATTTTATCCATTTCAAAACGAATATCTATTTTATCCATTTCAAAATGGATATCTGTTTCGGTTTGGTATTACCAAACCAAAACGGATATTGTACACAAGCCTGCAAAAAGTCAAAGGTGTGAATTTTGCGTTTTTGGACATTATAAAAACGTCTTTTTTTCCCATTGCCACTTTTTGGACCCCCATGATCTTGCACATACCCAGGGAAGCATGTTGACTTTACATATATACATTTTTTTGCTTAATGCATTAATGTTGCAAAGGGTATGTTGTTACATGTCTAGTAGTTGTTTAAGTGTTTATCAAAGCTTCTCCACGTTGATACATTTCAACAATTATCAAACCATATTTTTGAGTGATGATTTACCAGTTATGAGAATGCTTTAATTTTGCAAAAGGAAGATTAAGAGGCAATTATTATAATAGGTTTTAAAGGTTACATTTGAAAGTTTCGGTGTGGACAGATGGCAACTTGAAATGGAACATAGATTGTTTATTTAAATAATGATCTCACACTATTATGAGTTTGGTGCTTTTCACAGAGTTATCATGCTAAATGTATAAACATAATTCTGAAAAGAAGTTTTGTAAGCAATGTACAAAATAGTTTGTAACTAGTACATTTGATATTTTAAAGATTCCAGTAAATGAATATTTAGGATACTAAGTGTATTGGATTGAAAATGAAAAGTGATTTGTAGTGAAACACAGTGATCTTTTGTAGTTGAATTATTCTCTATTCAGAAATGTATAGTGAAGTTAAAATGATTAGGTTAGTGAGACAGATTGATCATTTCTAGTGAGGCATTTGTAGCCAGTGAGGCTTTTCTAGTGAGGAATTTTGATTAAGCTAGTGAGGCAATTTTACGAGTGGTTTTTCTACCCCATGAGGGTTTTCCACTCAGGAAAAATTGTGTTATGTTTACATTTTGTCTATAGTTTGTTTGGTCTGCATGAATACATATAAATCATTTATCACTATTTAGAATGATATTCCTTGCCCTTAAGTATTATGCTCATGATTTAATATTTATCATAAATTACTTCATAATATTGTGTCGGTGCATCTTTGATATTGATCTGTCAGTTTTAGTTGTCATAATGCCTATCTTAATTCAGCTGAAGTTGTCATGATGTTCATATATGATGCTTCACCTTAGTTCATTAGAATTTTCCCTGATATTCATGTTAGTCTTGTTAAAGGTTTTAGTTATTTTCTTGAGTTAATAATGTCTACCAAAGTTTTTGATTCTAAGTATATCTATTCGCATGATAGTTATGTTTCAAAGTTTTGAAAGGTTATTTTAAGATCATTTGGAATTTGTATACCACTGATTCACCTCCCCTCTTAGCGGTATTGTACTCCAACAAGTGGTATTAGAGCATAGGTTCCATATGTTGATATGTGGTGACTAATCATGCTATATTGTACTGAAAAAGGAAATATCACCAAAAAAGAAAAAAATAGACTTTGTAAAACCCTAATTCTAGAAGCTTCTAAAAAATCTTGTTATAAGCAGTTGGGATGAGAGTTACAGTATGATGAAAAAGGAAATTATTCACGATATTTTAATAAGTTTTGCATTGGATAATAAAATAATTGGATGGTTGCAGTTTTGTGGATGTAACCCAGATTGGGTGAACCACGTTAAATTCTTTGTGTTAATTTTTTAGTGTGTGTGTGTTATTCCTCTATTTTATTGGTCAAATATGCATTTAATTGTTAGATATTTTCCTTCTAACCCTAACAAGTGGTATTAGAGCGGGTTATGTTTGATTATTGTTTACAAGAAGGTCGCACGGTTGAGTGGGAGTCTCATGGTTAAGTGGGAGCAATGGCGGATGAGGGTAAATTAAAGGTAGATTAATTCAATGGGCAGAACTATCAGTTATGGAAGATGCAGATGGAGGATTATCTCTATTAGAAGGATTTATGGAGGCCATTGGAAGGAATAGCTAAGAAACCAACAACAATGAGTGATGAGGATTGGAATCTTCTAGATAGAAAGGCACTGGGAGCCATTCGTTTATGCCTGGCAAAATCGGTGGCATTCAATATTACAACAACAAAGACAATTCAAAATTTGATGGAAATGTTGGCAAAGTTATATGAAAAGCCTTCCTCTTTGAATAAGGTATTTCTTATGAAAAATTTATTTAATATGAAAATGGTAGAAGGTGGGTAAGTTGATCATTTAAATGAGTTTAATATGGTTACCAGTCAATTAACTTCTGTAAATGTAAACTTTGATGTAGAAGTTAGCGATCTTTTGATTTTGTGTTCTTTTCCTAAAAGATGGAATACCTTGGTAATGGCAGTTAGCAATTCTGTTTCTAGTTTGAATACATTGAAATTTGATGATGTTGTTGGTATTATTTTGAGCGAGGAAATTTGTAGGAAAAGCTCAAGTGGAAAATCCACATTAGGCAGTGTTTTGAATGTAGAAAGTAGGGGCAGAACAAAGGAGAGAGGAAACAATTCTAGAAGTCATGGGAAGTCACGAGGAAACTCAAAGGACAAATGGTCCCAATCTAGAGACAAGAGGGATTGTTAGTACTATGGTAAGTTGGGTCATTTAAAGAAAGATTGCTAATCTTGGAAAAATAAAGGAGACAAAAAGAAAGGAAATAAAGAGGAAAATGTGGTAAGTAATAAATCTAATGAGGATGCTTTGATTCTTTCACTTGATAATGTTGATGATTCTTGGGTGTTAGATTCATGGGCTTCATTTCATGCTATACCCCATAGAAGTTATTTTATTGATTATGTCCAAGGGGATTTTGGGATGGTTTATTTGGGAGATAACGAACCTTGTCAGATTGTTGGAAAGGGAAGAATCAAGATTAAGTTGCAGAATGGGAATCATTGGCTACTACATGAGGTAAGACATGTTCCAAAGTTAAAAATAAATTTAATTTTAGCAGGGAAACTAGATGTTGAAGGTTGTGTTGTTACATTTAGTGATAAAAATTGGAAGGTTACAAAAGGTTCCTTAGTGGTAGCAAAAAGGTGTGAAATTAGGCACCTATATCTTTGTATAGGTCATACTACTCCTTCTACTTTAGCTATTGCAAATAAAAATCAATGTTCAAGAATAGTTGTTGCAGTTTAGCAAGCAAAAAATTAGATAGTTGTTGTGGATTCTGAATCAACACTATGGCATAATAGAATTGGGCATATGAGTGCAAAAGGTATGAAAGTACTTCATTCAAATAATGTTTTACCAGGTCTAAAATGTGTTAATATGGATTTCTGTGAAAGTTGTGTATGGAAAACAAAAGAGATTTAGTTTTCTCAAGGATGGGAAGCAAAAGAAAGATGAAAAATTGGAGCTTATGCATATGGATGTATGAGGACCAGCTCAAGTATATTCTCTTGGTGGCTCTTGGTATTATGTGACTTTTATTGATGATGCAACAAGGAAGGTATGGATTTATTTTCTTAGGAATAAATCAAATGTATTTGAAACTTTTAAGAAATGGAGAAGCTTGGTTGAGAATGAGACAGGTAAAAAGTTAAAATATCTTAGATCTAATAATGGTGGTGAGTATTACAATAAAGAGTTTGAAGATTATTATTCCTCTAATGGTATTCGTAGGTAGAAAATGGTTCCAAGGACTCCATAGGAAAATGGAGTGATTGAGTACATGAACGAAATAATAATGGAGCATACACAGACTATGAGATTGCATGTTGGGCTGCCTTTAAACATGTGGGAAGAGGCTACAAATAATGTTGTTTATTTAATCAATAGAGGTCCTTCTAATCCTTCCGGTTGTGGTATTCCAGAGGAAGCATGGACAGGTAAGAAGGTGAGTTATTCTTTTCTCAAGACCTTCAGTTGTGAAGCATTTACACATGTAGATTTTGAAAATAGAACCAAGCTTGATGCAAAATCAAAGAAATGTATATTTGTTGGATATGACATTGATGAATTTGATAATAGGCTTTGGGATTTTGAAAATCAAAAAATTGTGAGAAGTAGGGATGTCATATTCAATGAGAAAGTGTTGTACAAAGATTAGTTGCAACAGCATGAGAAGAAAGAAAATGATTATATAGTGTTGGATGATACACCAAATAGAAATGCTCCAGTGGTTCCTCATGCTTTGTAACAACAACAACAAAAAATACCACAAACTCTAGTGAATGTTAGATGATCTTCAAGGATAAGTAGACCTCCAGAAATATTTTCTCCCTCTTTGTATTCTATTTTATTAACTAATACTAGTGAACCAAAATGTTATGAATTAGCTATGCAGGTGGATACCAAGGTTTAGTGGGAGCATGGAATGGAAGAAGAAATGGACTCCTTGCTAAAAAATTAGACTTGGGAATTATGCAAGTTGCCTGCAGGTAAAAAGGATTTACCAAAAAACTGGGTTTATAGGTTGAAAGAGGAGGATGGAGGTAAGAAAATATTTAAAGCCAGATTAGTTGTAAAGGGATTTTCATAGAAAAAGGGTATTGATTTTGATGAAATATTTTCTCTAGTTGTTAAAATGACTTCTATTCATACTTTTTAAGTATTGTGGTTGTTAAAGATTTGCATTTAAAACAACTTGATGCTACAACAACCTTTCTCCATGGTGACTTGGAAGAGGAAATATGCATGGAACAACCACAAGGATTTGAGGTCAAAGGTCAAGAGAAATTGGTGTGTAGATCGAAGAAAAGTTTATATGGCTTGAAGCAAGCACCGCAGAAATGTTATATTAAATTTGATGGCTTTCTGGTTGAGCATGGCTACAGTCGATGTAATTTAGACCATTGTTTTTATTTTAAGAGGTTGGATGATGATAGCTACATTATTTTATGTCTATATGTTGATGATATGCTTGTAGCAGGGTTTAACATGGATCACATAAATGAGTTAAAAAAATAGTTAGCAAATTCATTTGATATGAAGGATTTGGGGGTAGCGAAGCAAATCCTTGGTGTGAAGATTACAAGAGATAGGAAAAATAGAAAAATGTTTTTATCTCAGGTTGATTATGTTGAAAAGGTGTCGCAGAGATTTCATATGGAGAATGCAAAAGCTGTCAGCACACCTTTGCCCAGTCATGTTCAATTGACTAAGGATATATGTCCAAAGACACAAGAGGAGGAAGAAAAAATGTCCAAGGTACCATATGGTTCAGCTGTAGGTAGTTTAATGTACGCCATGGTATGCACAAGACCAGATATTGCACATGTTGTAGGATTTGTTAGCAGGTATATGAGTCATCCTGGTGCTGAGCATTGGAATGTGGTAAAATGGATTCTCAGGTATTTGAGAGGTACATCCCATAAATGTTTATGTTTTCAGGGGCTCTAATACTAATTTAAAAGGCTATGTTGACTTAGATTTGGTAGGGGATATTGATAATAGGTGGAGTACCATAGGTTATGTATTTATAGTTAGTGGGACAACAATGATTTAGATTTATCAGCTGCAAAAGGTGGTTGCTTTATCCACCACAGAGGCAAAGTATGTTGTTGCAACAGAGGTAGCATAGGAGATTATATGGCTGCAACTTTTCATTCAAGAGTTTGGGAAACAATAGGCTGAAAATTACTTGTTTACAGATAGCCAGAGTTTTATACATCTTGTAAAGAATTCTGCCTTGCACTCTGAAACCAAACACACACAATTGAGATATCATTTCATTCGGTCAGTGTTGGAGGATGGATAGGTCAAGCTGGAAAAGATACATACAAATGCCAATCCAGTGGATATGTTTACAAAGGGAGTGACAAGGGAGAAGTTGAGCTCCTCTTCAGCTTTGGTTGGCCTTCAAGGTTGACTTCAAGTATAATAGAGTAGCAGAGTCCAAGGTGCTTTTATCCAATGGGAGTTGTAAGTGTAGTGGTGTCATCCAAGATTAGTCTCCAAGTGGGAGATTGTTTGGTGTGGAGCTTGATTAGTCTCCAAGTGGGAGATTATTGGTATGTGGTGACTGATCATGCTATACTATACACTTTTTATGTATCCTCACCGAGGTTCAAGGCCAGGCCGGGCCCCAAGTGGGCGTTCAGGGGTGGTAGCCCTTGAGAAATTTTTTTTCCCATTTTTTCATGTCATCACCGAAAATGGAAAAATCACCAAAAAAGAAAATAACCGACTTTGTAAAATCCTAATTTTCAAAGCTTCTAAAAAGCTTGTTATAAGCAGTTGGGATGAGATTTATAGTATAACGAAAAAGGTGATTATTTGCGAGATTGTAATAAGTTTTGCATTGGATAATAAAATCATTGGATGGCTGCGGTTTTGTGGATGTAGCTCGGATTGGGTGAACCACATTAAATTCTTTCTGTTAATTTTTTTGTGTGTTTTATTCATTTGTTTTATTGATCAAATCTACATTTAATTGTTAGATATCTTCCTTCTAACCCTAACACCATATTGAAGTCTAACTAGCTTGGGTAGGTCCTAATAGTGGAGTACCATGGAAAAGTGTAGAAGAAACAGAGAAAAGAAAGATGCCAAGCAAATGGTTATACAAAGAACCCCATTCAAGTCATGTGATAAGTTGCTACATGGGTCATCTCTGAAAATTGATACAAAGTGTGATAAAGAAGATGATTTCATTGTTGAGATTGATGATGAACATGAGTGTGAAGTTGATATAGAAGGTGTGCTTTGTATATAATCAAGTTGTTGGAGTTAATATGACACTGAGAGGGGGGGGTGAATCAGTGTCTTAACAGATTTGACCAATTTTCAAAAATTCAAAAACATAGCTCAAATTTGATCTCAATATACTCTAATTAAAACATTCATGAGTTGAATGTAATAATTCATAAATAGAATTGAGAAAAGTAATAACCAAACAGTGAACTAAAATGACTGCAACATAGTAAAGTAGTGAGAACTCAGAGGAACAAAGAGACACAAGAATTTTCCGAGTGGAAAACCCTCCTGGGGTATAAAAACCACTCCCGAAATGCCTTCCAGGCTTAATCTTTTGAACAACTGTTCACAATGCCTTATAGGCTGATTTTTGAGCACCCACTCAAGGAGTACCAACCCCTCATTTAGAGATATCTATCTCAAGGAGTACCAAGCCCTCAAATTATGAGTTGATCAACAATAATAACTCAGAGGATTTCTCTATTTTCTCGTCAACAAAATACCTTAAAGATTCAATAATTGAATCCCTAAAATACTATATAGAGAAGAAGTTTATAATATCTCTGCATCTTGTTATTCAGATTTTATTGCAGAGTTTATCCATACATTTTCATACAACCAAGGAATGATAATCTCAGAATTACAACAACATAACAGAAACATAGTTTTTTGCTTCTATTTATACATCTTTTTAGGTATCAAAACTTCAATGAATTTCATGGTCAAAGGAGCATAGAGAAAAGATAACTCTTTGTGATGTAAATTCCAGATAAGTAACTATCATCAGAAGTAATGTGTAATGTCCCCTTCTAGTTGACATCGACATATCAGCAAGATTAGCCTATTAACGGCTCTCGTAGGGTAATGAAGCATGGTGAGAGAGTCATCTTGTAGTCACTTGGTGGTTACTTGGCTCAGTTTTTGTTTGGAGTAAGGTTTTCCATTATATTTCATCATTATTTCTATTTATGGAAACCTTATTTTATAATTTGATGTTGAGATGCACTTTATTAATAATATAATATTTTAATATTTCATAAACTGCAAAAAGAGTAAAATATACTGGAATCTTCTAGAAGTCAAAGGATAATATTATTTTATTGAGGCCGACCTCTAGAGGAAATGCATAAATAGACCTTGAGGTCTCACCATTTGGGCATCCAAATTTGATGAATTGTTGATTGGTGAATTCTTCTTGAGTATTTGTGGAGCCAAGTGGTCTGCAGATAATTAGATTGTCTTTGGGAACGAAAACTCCCATTGATAGCAATTTTGAGGGTGTGAAATATCACCTGAATTATTGCAGATTGGAGGTGATATTTCAGTCACTTCATTAGGGCAGAAAATTGGTGGCCATTGGCCAATTTTGATAAATTGATTTGGAGATTTTGCATTGAAGATTATAGCTAACATTTGGAGTCTTGGTTCTTCATTCATTGACATTGATTTCCTTCAACATCTTGGTTTGGAGAGTAGATTATAATAGTGGAGAAATCTAATAATAAAATTTAGACTTTCAGTCATCATAAGGGACACCCTTGGAGCTACGAATTTATTGATAAGGCTTTATTTATGCATCGATTTTCTTCATGGTTGGGAGCGCTCACTTCCTAGAGGCTTGGTAAAGATATTAGAAGCAATGGAAGGCAGAAATCTGTTGGTGATTATTTAATTTTATCAAGAAAGGTCAGAACAGGGGCGACTTGGAAATAAATTCGATTTAGCTTGGGAGAGTTCTATTTTGTTTGCAATTTGGTTCCTTCATCGGCTCTTCAACTTGGTGTCTCCATCCAACCAGGTTCCTTTGTCATTTGGAATTAGTTGCATAACATGTTGTATTGTTTTAGTAGGCAGCTGTAGGTTGCATTCATATCAACAAATTCTATATGAGTTGACATCATTGTAAAAGCCAAGAGTCTTGGCCATTTTGAATAATTATTGTATTGGTCATTTATTGGAAATCAAGGAGGAATAAGTAGATGATTTATTACACTTGTTGTCATGCATTTAAATATATTGTACTCAACCTAGTAGTATGCATGCCAACTGTTTGACAAAATGTCAAATGGTTGTAGGTGATTAGTATGTTTAGTATATCCATTCTTATGCATTAAAAAGAGAAAAAGAAGTTTTTCTTGCATCTAGAATAGAGTATTAGCTTCTTGCATTCTTCTATAAGCATTTGAAGCATCCTATTATCATAACTCATAAGAACTATCAGTCTGAAACATAAAACTAGCAAGTAAGCATTTTGCATTCAAAGTGTTTGACAAAATTACAAGTCAACTATTTGCAAGTTTAAGGGGTCGTTTGGGCAAGGCTCATTACATAACGGTTGAACAACCAACCAGAAAAGGTTCAAACTAAAGTTAACAGAGCTGTTAATAAAAGAAATCTTCATCTTGTACCTAGCAAGATTATTAGTTGAGGTGAAATTGATTTCCCAATACAAGAGCTGTTTCACCCAACTATGAGCCAACCTCAACAAATCTGAAACGTATGTGATCATTTCACTGCTTAAAAAGCACAACTTCCCATCATAGACAAATCTGGAACTCCCATGGCTCCATCAACCACTGTCGAGCTTCCAGCCAGAAATGTACCAAATAAAGCTTCCATATACCACTGATAAAGCCATTACAGCCAACAACAATAGAAACTAAAACTCTCATGATGGCAGCCAGGATAGGTTTCCATACCCAACCAAAAAGAATAATCATGAAATTTTTCCCTAAACTCTCATTTTCGTCAATGTAACATTATGCCGAAGTCAATTCAATCGTTAATCATACCTTGGTTCCTTCTGTTTCGTCGTGACCCTTCGTTATCGGGCAGACCCTATAGAGAATTAACTTTTTTTTGCCGAAAGCCCCAAGCTCACAATAGATCGCCAAGACATTAATGTTCTCACATCGACATAAACCTTTTGTCTTATGTGCTTCACCATAACATTATGATATCGAGGAGACCTCCTGTAGAGCACACCATGTCATTCTGAAAGTCTTCATCCACTTGTGTGTTGCTGAGACAAGTCAAATCCAATATCGACAAAATCTCCCATTGTGCTCCGTCGGTGAGACCGAAGGTCACTCGCCGAGACCTCACACCAAAAACCCCAACTCTTACCGACAAGCATACCTTTACGTTGTCAGTCGGCAAGACAAGAAAACCTTGCCAAGATATTATATCGAATGAAATCTCTCACCGAAAAGCTCCCATTTGTTGCTAATCGGTAAGACAACAAGGTCTTGCCAAGACATTATATCGATAGCCATTAGTTTTACTGATAAGACTCCATATGCATACGGTCAGTGAGACACACTTGAATTCACTGAGATACTAAACCGAATACTCCAAGTCTGGCTGAAGTGAAACCCCAGATGTGATGTTCGGTAAGATACTCCCCGAGAACCCATTGAAGAAGAGGCCCTGTCGGCAAGACAAAACCACTTCACTGAGATCATATTTGGATATCACCAAGCTCTCACCGATAGACTTCCACATGCATTAGTCGGTGAGACATAACCCTTTTCGCTAAGACCCTTCACCCAAGCCTTAAACTCTTGCCGAAATGTTCTCATTCAACCTCCAATTGGTGAGACAAAGCAATTTCGCTGTGACCACATACCAACGGTATAACTTATGTCGATATACAATTTTTCAATGGCGGTCGGTGTGACATACCAATTTTTCTGTGACCACATACCGACGGTGTAACACTTGCCGAAAGCTACCATAATGAAAAAATCCAATCAACATGACATAAAAAATGTCTTGCCGATAGGCAACACAGACATTTCAAAATTGATTGGGGAGACCCTGCCATTCTTACGCCGATATGTGTAAGCCCGAATGAGAAACAACCAAAACCATTAGACAAATGAGATGTTAGAACCAAGGTAGTTGTAATGCCTTCAAAAATGTGAGTTCAAATAATGTAAACAAATGGCTTGTAACATGTGAAATACATTTGTGGTATGCAAAGAGAACCATCCTGAGACTGATCATCAAAGAGAACTAACTGAAAGAGATTTTGTCATCAAGGACAAACCATAAACACAACTGAGATCCAACAAACTCCCCCTTTGTCCTTGATGGAAAAACACAAATGACTCTCCCCCTTTTTGCATGAATGATAGAGATAGAAGAGAAGAATGTGCATTGCCATGAATCACAACTGAGAAGCCAACCAAAATATCATGAGAAACAACTACAAAAAAAAGAGTAACAGTGCATCAACCAAGATTGTAGGAGAGCTGTAAGTGAATCAAAATATATAACATGCTCCCCCTAAGCCAATGCTTGTAAAATCAGAGAAGTAAAGATTGATAGATAACTCCCAATTGAAATCTCAACCTTTCAAATAACTCTTTAGCTAAGGGCTTAGTAAAAATATCAGCCACCTGATCTTGTGAGCCAACAAACTATAAACAAACTTCATTAGCCAAAACCTTTTCTTGAAGAAAGTGAAACTTGATAGCAATATGTTTAGTGCGAGAATGCATAACAAGATTTTTTGAAATATTTATCACACTAGTGTTATCACAAAGAATGGAAATAGGTTTAGAAACATCAATACCCATATTTGAGAGAGTTTGACTCATCCAAAGAACTTGAGTATAGCATGAAGTGGCAGCAATGTATTCTGCTTCAGCAGTAGAAAGAGAAATAGATACTTGTTTCTTGCTATGCCATGCCACTAAACGATCACCAAGAAAGAATGCAACACCACTGGTGCTTTTCCTATCATCCAAACAACCAGACTAGTCAGCATTAGTATAACCAATCAAAGAGAAATCATTGCTTCTAGGATACCAAAGACCATAATCAAGAGTGCCCTGAATATATTTAAAAATCCTTTTAATAGTAGTGACATGGGATTCTTTAGGTGATGCCTGAAACCATGCAATAGTGCATACTACATGCATGATGTCAGGTCTAGAAGCAATTAAATATAACAGGCTGCCAATCATTGATCTATATTCAGTTTGATTTGTATCAGGAGAATCATCAACCTTAGTAAGTTTGCATCCAGTAACCATTGGAGTGCTAACTGGATGGCATTCATCCATTTAAAATTTCTTAAGCATCTCTCTAGCATACTTGGTTTGAGAAAGAAATATTTCATGTACGCGTTGAGAAATTTGAAGACCCAAGAAGAAATTTAATTCTCCTAATAATGACATTTCAAATTCAAATTCCATTAGCTAAGAGAATTTTTTTGTTAATGTAACATTGTTGCAGCCAAAGATAGTATCATCAACGTAAATTTCAACAACTAGAATATCAGAACCTTCAGTTTTAACATAAAGATTGCTATCTACACCTCCTCTAACAAAACCATTTGAAAGCAAATGACTGTCCAACCTAGGGTACCAAGCTCTAGGTGCTTGTTTTAAGCCATAGATGGCCTTTTTCAATCTGTAAACATGATTAGGCTTATCTTTGCACATAAATCCTTCAGGCTATTCAACATAGACCTCTTCATCTAAATAGCCATTTAAAAAAGAAGTTTTGACATCCATTTGATAAACAGTAAAGTCTTTATAAACAAAATAAGCCAAGAATATTCTGATAGATTCTAATCTAGCAACGGGTGCAAAGGTTTCACCAAAATCAATACCTTCTTGTTAAGCATAGCCTTTGCAAAGAAATCTTGCTTTGTTGCGAATAACATTACCATTTTCATCAACCTTGTTTCTGTATATCCATTTGCCTCCAATGACATTCTTGTCATCTGGTCTTGGGACTAACTCCCAAGTCTTATTTTTCTCAATCTGATCAATTTCTTCCTACATAGAATTAATCCAACATGAATCTGTGAGAGATTCATTAAAATTTTTAGGCTCAAACTGAGTAACTAAACAAAAAGCAATTTGTGCCTTTTCATCAGATTCTGCAGCCTTTCTTCTAGTTTGAACTCCTACATTTTTATCCCCAATAATCTGATCTTTGGGGTGATATTTAGCTAGAGATTTTGATGCAACCTTTTCAGGACTTGCTGTTTCATTTTTAGGGCTTACTGAATCAGTATTAGGCTTTGCTGTTTCAGCTCCTTCTGAAATTATTTCTAGTTCAAGTTCTTCTTCCTCATTCTCCTACAAAGATTACAAATGTGGTCTTTCATCAAATTTTACATTAACAACTTCAACAATCCTATTAAGCCTTTTGTTAAGGAATTTATAAGCTTTGCTGTGAGTTGAGTATCCAAAAAAGATACCCTCATCACTCTTTGATTGAAAGCTCCCTAGGTTATCATCATCTTTCTTGATAAAACACTTACTTCCAAAAATTTTAAAGTATTTGACAGAAGAAGTTTTTCCATACCAAAGTTCATAAGGAGTGTGTTTAGATTTCACCCTAAGCTGCACTCTATTCAAAATGTATACAACTGTATGAACAACTTCTTTCCAATACATATCAGTCAACTTAGCTTCATCTAGCATGGTTCTAGCCATTTCTTTTACAGTTCCATTCTTATGTTCAACTACCCCATTTTGTTGAGGTGTTTTTGTTGCAGCATACTATCTTTTAATGCCATGATGTTCACAGTAATCAATAAACTCTTGAGAAGTGAATTCACCTCCTTTGTCAGATCGCAGACATTTAAGTTTCAGATCAGATTCCTTTTCAACCATTTTACAAAAAATTTTGAACCTTCCAAAGGCTTCTAATTTGTGCTTAAGAAATGTGACCCATATCATTCTAGTATATTCATCCACAAATAACATAAAATACCTTTCACCATTAATAGACCTTGTTCTAGTTGGTCCACATAAATCAGTATGCACAAGCTGTAAAGGTTTTGAAGAAGAATGTTCTTTTGTTTTGAAGCTGATTTTAGTTTGTTTACCACTTAGACATTCTTTGCACACAGAATTTTCTGGCTTGCTAAGAACTGGTAGACCTCTAACATTCTGATTTTTACTGATTCTAACCAGATTTTCAAAGTTTATGTGTCCTAATATTTTATGCCATAACCAATTCTCTTCAATTTGGCCCATTAGACACATACCTTGATTAATGTCATTGCTTGATGTGTCAAGAAGATTGTACACATTTCCTTTAGTCCTCCTTCCAGCTGCAACAACCTTTCCAAGCTTGTTCTTAATCTCACATCCCTGCGAAGTGAAAAGAACATGATAACCACTATCATAGATTTGACTAACACTTAGAAGATTGTGCTTAAGACCTTCCACATAGTACACATTATAGATAGGAGTGTCTTCATTCAGAAGAAGTGAACCTCTACCTTTAATTTGAATACCAGAGTTATCACCAAACTTAACATAACCACCTACATAATCTTCAAGATTTATAAACTTATCCTTGTCGCCAGTCATATGGTTAGAACATCCATTTTCCAGGACCCATAAGTCCTTTTTCTTGGAATGAAAAGTTGTTTGAACCAACATAGTTTGCTCAATGTTGTTGATAGTCTTAGGTTTCCAAACCTTTGTAATTTTTTGCTGTTTAGATTGCAGATCAGTTCTGCACTGTTTGACAAAATGTCCCAACGTATTGCATTTAAAACATCTGACCTGTCTTACAAAACCATAGTGTTGCCTAAGACCAAATCTGGGTATTCTAGGATTCATAAGCCTACAAGTGCTCACCTTATGGCCAAATTTGTTGCAGAAAAAACAATAACCATAGAAGAAAGGATTGACTCTGTATGAAGATCTATTACCTCTTAAAGACTGAACATGATCCTTACCAAATTCTGAGTGATTTGAACCTGAACCTTTGACTTCAGAAGAGGGGTTTTGTTTTGCATGGTCAATTGAGCATTCACCCTTTTCAAAACCAACACCAGTTTTATCTTTGTACATCTTCTGCTTGCTGAGCATCTCATTCAGTTTTAGAGTGCTTTCATATTTTTCAATTTCCTTCCTAAGATAGACTACTTCTTGTTCTAGTTTTTGAATTTCTTTATCTTTGCAGCTTACAGTCTCTCGAAGACAATCTTCAACTCTTTTAGCTTCTTCAAGCTGAGTTTTCAGAGAGACCATTTCTTGATCTGGTTTATGTTCTTGAGCAAGAACTTGTTTTTTAAGTTTTCTAAGCTCTTGTAAAGCATATTTCAGCTCACTTTCAAGATCTACTTCACCTTCTTCAACATCAGTAGTGTTTGAATCATTTTGCTGAGTAATTTCAGCCATGAACAAAGTTTCATCTTCTTCAATTGATGAATCTTTAGACTCAATATCAAATTCATCCTTACTAAACAGACTTTTCTTCTTTTTGAAATTGAAGTTTTGTTAGGTTTGAAGGCCTTCTTCTTAGGCTGTTTTTCAGTTGTCTCGTTGTCACATATTTGATCATCATAGGAACACTTTGCAACAAAGTGACCTATTTTTTCACAGTTAAAACATTTAAAGGGAAGTTTTCCCTTATATTTTCCTGATCCCTTTTTAAATCTTCTAACAAAAAGGGATTCTTTAGAATTTGACAACTCTGATTCACTGATTTCAACTTTTTCTTTCTTTTCAGTGTTAAAGGTAGTTTCTTTTCCTGTTGAATTGTTTTTTCTAGTTCTCATTTCATAGGTAGTAATTATTCCTTGCAGGCTATCTAAGGTAAGCTGATCAAAGTGTTTCTTTTCTTCTAGGGATGAAACCTTAGATTCAATTTTGGATGGTAAGGTTCTAACAAATTTTGTGACCACATCAAATTCATTAAAATCTTGACCTAGACCTTTCATTACATTGACAACTTCATCAACTCTTAGGAAATATTCAGCCACTTTTTCATCATCCTTCATTTTCAACTCCTCAAACTGATGTTTGAGTGTAATGATTTTTGATAGTTTGACTTTCTCATTCCCTTGATATATAGTTTCAAGTTTTTCCTAGATATCATGAGTAGATTTGCAATGCATGACTTTAATGAACACATCTTTAGTTAACCCACACAAGATGGCATGCTTAGCTCTGGCATTTGTTTCATACCTTTTTTTTTTCAGCAGGATCAGTGGGAATAGAGGCTGGTACATTGTAAGCATTTATAACAATGCTCCAAACATCATCATCAAAAGAAATAAGAAAAGCTTCCATTCTGATTCTCCAAAACACATAATCTGTTCCATCAAATTACGGAGCTCTGGTTACAGAGGCACCATCTTGACAATGTACCATTAAACAAACTCCAAGACCAAGATCAATCCAAGGTGATTAAAACCCATCAGAGGACCCTACACTCTGATACCAATTGTTGGAGTTAAAATGACACTGAGAGGGGGGGGTGAATCAGTGTCTTAATAGATTTGACCAATTTTCAAAAATTCAAAAACATAGCTCAAATTTGATATCAATATACTCTGATTAAAACATTCATGAGTTGAATGTAATCATTCATAAACAGAATTGAGAAAAGTAATAACCAAACAATGAACTGAAATAACTGCAACATTGAAAGCAGTGAGAACTCAGAGGAACAAAGATACACAATAATTTTTCGAGTGGAAAACCCTCCTGGGGTATAAAAACCACTCCCGAAATGCCTTCTAGGCTTAATCTTTTGAATAACTGTTCACAATTCCTTATAGGCTGATTTTTGAGCACCCACTCAAGGAGTACCAACCCCTCATTTAGAGATATCTATCTCAAGGAGTACCAACCCCTCAAATTATGATTTGATCAACAATAATAACTTAGAGGATTTCTCTATTTGTAGTTAAGAACATGTTTCTCTATTTTCTCATCTATAGAACACCTTAAAGATTCAATAATTGAATCCCTAAAATACTATATAGGGAAGAAATTTACAATATCTCTACATCTTGTTATTTAGATTTTATTGCAGAGTTTATACATACATTTTCATACAGCCAAGGAATGATAATCTCAGAATTACAAAAGAATAGAAACATAGTTTTATGCTTCTATTTATACATCTTTTTAGGTATCAAAACTTCAATGAATTTCATGGTCAGAGGAGCATAGAGAAAAGATAACTCTTTGTGATGTAAATGCCAGATAAGTAACTGCCATCAGAAGTAATGGCTGAACAACCAACCAGAAAAGGTTCAGACTAAAGTTAACAGAGCTGTTAATAAAATAAATCTTCATCTTGTACCTAGCAAGATTATTAGTCGAGGTGAAATTGATTTCCCAATACAAGAGCCGTTTCACCTAGCTAAGAATTGACCTCAACAAATCTGAAACGTATGTGATCATTTCACTGCTTAAAAATCACAACTGCCCATCACAAGAAAATCTACAACTCCCATGGCTCCATCAACCACTGTCAAGCTTCTAGCTAGGAATTTACCAAATAAAGCTTCCATATACCACTGATCAAGCCATTACAGCCAGCAACAATAGAAACTAAAACTCTCATGATGGCGGCCAGGCTAGGGTTCCATACCTAGCCAAAAAGAATAATCACAATTTTTTTCCCTAAACTCTCATTTCTATCGATGTAACATTAGGCCAAAGGAAATTCAATCGTTAATCATACCTTGGTTCCTTCTATTTCACCATGACCCTTCATTATTGGGCAGACCCTATAGAGAATTCACTTTGTTTTTCTGAAATCCTTGAGCTCACAATAGATTGCCAAGACATTAATGTTCTCACACCGACAAGAACCTTTTGTCTTATGTGCTTCGCTATAACATTATGATATCGGGGAGACCTCCTATAGAGCACACCATGTCATTCCGAAAGTCTTCATCCACTTGTGTGTTGCTGAGACAAGTCAAATCCAATATCGACAAAATCTCCCATTGTTCTCCGTCGGTGAGACCGAAGGTCACTCGCCGAGACCTCACACCGAAAACCCCAACTCTTATAGAGAAGCATACCTTTATGTTGTCAGTCGGAAAGACAAGAAAACCTCACCAAGATATTATATCGAATGAAATCTCTCACTGAAAAGCTCACATTTGTTGTTGATAGGTAAGACAACAAGGTCTCGCCAAGATATTATATCGATAGCCATTAGTTTTACTGATAAGACTCCATATGCATACGATCAATGAGACACACTTGAATTCACTGAGATACTAAACCGAATACTCCAAGTCTAGTTGAAGTGAAACCCCAGATGTGATGTTCGGTAAGACACTCCCCGAGAACCCATTGAAGAAGAGGCCTTGTCAGCAAGAGAAAACCACTTCACTGAGATCATATTCCGATATTGCCAAGCTCTCGCCGATAGACTTCCACATGCATTAGTCTGTGAGACATAACCCTTTTCGCTAAGACCCTTCACCGAAGCCTTAAACTCTTGCCGCTATGTTCCCATTCAATCTCCGGTTGGTGAGACAAAGCAATTTTGTTGTGACCACATACTGACGGAATAACTTATGCCGATATACAAATTTTCAATGGCGGTTGGTGTGACATACCAATTTCACTGTGACCACATAGTGATGGTGTAACACTTGCCAAAAGTTGCCAGAATGAAAAAATCCAATCGACATGACATTAGAAATGTCTTGCCGATAGGCAACACAGACATTTCAAAATGGATCAGGGAGACCCTGCCATTCTCACGCTGATATGTGTAAAACCGAATGAGAAACAACCAGAACCATTAGACAAATGAGATGTCAGAACCAAGGCAACTGTAATGCCTTCAAAAATGTGAGTTCAAAGAATGTAAACAAATGGCTTGTAACATGTGAAATACACCTGTGGTATGCAAAGAGAACCATCCTGAGACTGATTGTCAAAGAGAACTAACTGAAAGAGATTTTGTCATCAAGGACAAACCATAAACACAACTGAGATTGGTAAAAGCATTGCAAATTTGTTGTAAATGGAGTACCACAGGTTATGTATTTACTGTTCGTGCGACAACAATGATTTGGATTTATTAGCTGCAAAAGGTGGTTGCTTTATCCACCACAGAAACAAAGTATGTTGTTGCAACAGAGGCAGCATAGGAGATGATATGGCTGCAACTTTTCATTGAAGAGTTGGGGAAATAATAGGCTGAAAATTACTTGTTTACAGAAAGCCAGAGTGTTATACATCCTGCAAAGAATTTTTCCTTGCACTGTAAAACCAAACACATACAATTGAGATATCATTTCATTCGGTCAGTGTTGGAGGATGGATAGGTCAAGCTGGAAAAGATACATACAAATGCCAATCCAGCGGATATGTAACTTACAAAGGGAGTGACAAGGGAGAAGTTGAGCTCCTCTTTAGCTTTGGTTGGCCTTCAAGGTTGACTTCAAGTATAACAGAGTAGCAGAGTCCAAGGTGCTTTTATCCAATGGGAGTTGTAAGTGCAGTAGTGTCATCCAAGATTAGTCTCCAAGTGGGAGATTGTTTGGTGTGGAGCCTGATCAGTCTCCAAGTGGGAGATTGTTGGTATGTGGTGATTGATCATGCTATACTTTACACTTTTCATGTATCCTCACCAAGGTTCAAGGCCGGGCTAGGCCCCGAGTGGGTGTTCAGGGGCGACAGCCCTTGAGAAATTTTTTTTCCCATTTTTTCACATCATCACCGAAAATGGAAAAATCACCAAAAAAGAAAATAACCGACTTTGTAAAACCCTAATTTTTGAAGCTTCTAAAAAGCTTGTTATAAGCGGTTGGTATGAGAGTTATAGTATGATGAAAAAGGTGATTATTCGCGAGATTGTAATAAGTTTTGCACTGGATAATAAAATCATTGGATGGCTACAGTTTTGTGGATGTAGCCCGGATTGGGTGAACCACTTTAAATTCTTTGTGTTAATTTTTTTTTGTGTGTTTTATTCCTCTTTTTTATTGATCAAATCTACATTTAATTGCTAGATATCTGCCTTCTAACCCTAACACCCTATTGAAGTCTAACTGGCTTGGGTAGGTCCTAATAGTGGAGTACCATGGGAAAGTGTAGAAGAAATAGAGAAAAGAAAGATGCCAAGCAAATGGTTATACAAAGAACCCCATTCAAGTCATGTGATGAGTTGCTGCATGGGTCATCTCTGAAAATTGATACAAAGTGTGATAAAGAAGATGATTTCATTGTTGAGATTGATGATGAACATGAGTATGAAGTTGATTTAGAAGGTGTGCTCTAGATATAATCAAGCAACTCAGTAAAGAAAATCAGAAATTAAAAGACAAACTTCAACAAGAGAAAGATTCCAAAGATAAGGTATGTTCAGATTTTGCAAAAGTTTCTTTACAGTTTGAAGAAGTAAGAAATCAGATTGTTAACTGAAAGAGTCAAGTTGATGAATCTGATAAATTGATTATTTTTCTAAAAATTGAAGTTGAAGAAGCTAAAAGGATAGTTGATTTTATAAAATATGATCTTGAATCCAAAACTAGTGAATTCCAAAAGCTTAAAATCAAAATAGTCATCTTGAGGAAAGATCTTGAAAAATTCAATGTTCAGAAATTTGAGAAAGGTACTAATGAGTTAAATAACATGTTGAGAAGTCAAAAGAGTCACAAGGACTACTTTGTTTTAGGTTATGAAATAGAACAACTCAATGTTTAGGGAAACCCCTAAGTAGAAAATAGATCTATATGATTACTTTAGAATATCAAATGAAGAGAAAGAAGGATCAAATAGTGAATCTACTCAAGATGGTAAAAATAACAATAGTCAAGGAAAACATGCTCCAAAAAGTGAAGACAGTAAGAAATCAAAAGAGAAAGTTCCTGATGCTGGAAGAAGAAGAACAAATAAATTCTTATGGCCTCCACCTATTAGGCAAAATTCATTCAATAAGGTATAATTACTCCCAATTTCATGGTTATTGTTATTCGTGTCATAAATATGGTCATAGAGTAAGAGATTGTAGATTTCATACAAGAAATGTTTTTGGATGAACTAATGATAATTCTTATAGCTTGTCAAATCAAGGTTATAACAATGTTTGCTATAGCTGTAATAAAGTCGGTCATCTAACAAGAAATTATTGGATGCATGGAAGATATGATTATAGAAATTCAAGAAACAGACATCATTATTCTTCTAGCAATATCATATGCTATATATGCAATAGTGTTGGACATAAATCACAATATTGTTCTAGTAATCCTATAAGATCAGTTAGATATAACTAAGTGGTAAGCACTTTGGACAAGCAAAAGAAAGAACCTAGGAAGATTTGGAGAAGGAAATCTAAACGAAAACATAAAGAACCTAATCTTGTGCATATTGCACAAGAAAATTAAGTAAAAGCATGATATTGGTATGCAATTAGGAGGAGTACAATGTGTCTATCTAGTATCCCTGGTTTGAGATATATATTTGAAAAGTTCATAAATTGGTAGAAACATTCAATGTGTTGAGAACATCTTGTCATTGCCTTTAAAATGCACTCATGTTAACAAGAGTCTCTATCAATATTTTATGGTTTTTTTTTAAAGTTTTATTAAAGTGACTCTGATTTGTCTTGGCTTTGATATAAGATCTTACAGTGGTATTTTATCGGTGAAATAAACAGTGAATATCTTGAACTCATCATTGGTGGAACAATAGATATGCTTTGTGCATCGCAAATGTTTGCTTGACACTTGCTTAGAGATGAAATAACCAATTTTATTTTTTTAGTGGCTCTTACATGTCCTATTCTTTGATTTGAAACAAATTTATTCTCCTTGGATCTTGGTGGTTATCTAAGTAGTGGCTTGGTCTCAGGGGGAGCAGATTATGGTGCTCTTTCTCATATGAATATCAAAAATTTATAGATCACAGTTTTGTTATCAATCTTAGACCATCAAATGGAAATGGTGGCATATATCAGTGGCAAAGAGGTTTATATTCATTACAAAGTCATGATTGATTGATTCCTTTCATATATAGCGATTTGATTAATACTTGATAACCTATGTATCTTGTTAGCATTAGATATTAGTGGCTTATATATACTTGTCACTAGTATGTAATTAATATTTTATTAGTTGACTTTCCTTGGTAAGATATTAATAGCTTGTTACAGTCATACTATATAAGTTATTAATGATTTATTGTACATAAGGTTCATGTGTTTCAAGTACTAAGTGGTGAATAAGAAACACTTCAGGAAAAATCATTTCTATTAAAATCAATTTGGCAGTGATATGACATTTGATTTGACATTGGTAGTTTGGTTTCATTTTTTACAGTACAAGGATATTTGATTGAGAATTTATATGGCAGTTTGGCATGACTACTTGTTAGAGCTATTGGTCTTGACATTGGCAATCATTGATATTGGAATTTACATATTTGGTTGGAATGATTCATTCCAGTATATATTCCTATATTGACATTGATGGAGGCATTTGTGATATATTCTTGAACTTGGAATTTACTTGCATATTTGATGCACACACACACACACACACATAAGTGATGTGAATGACAATGGATTCAGGTATATGGATAGGTATTCTTTGATATGGTTGGTATTAACATGCTTTGATTAGTTTCTGGCACTGGATGTATGATTCTAATATAATATGAACAAGCAGTATCCCTGATTGGTTTTAGGTACACAGTGATACAAATTATTTTTGGAATTAATACTTGGCACATGTTGTATACTATCCTTCATAATTCATTTCTTTTATTATTGATGGTTGATACATTAATGACTATTGTTTTGTGTAGAGCTCATCTTTAGGGGGAGCTTTTCATGCTTATTCTTATCCATGTTGGCATTGATTCAGTGATACTATGATACATGATTGTATATTCACATATATTTTGATTCTCTTGCAGCATTTTAGTTATTTCTCCTTTGGCATTGTTGTCAAAAGGGGGAGAAAACTGACACTTCTTAGTGATTTGATTGTGTGATGACAATGATTTTATTATGCGATGATTATTTTTTTATTTGGTATTATAGTGACATTTTACAAGTGACATGGCAATTCATGTGCATAATTCAGTGACATTTTCAGTTCAGTTCTAGAGCTTCCTCATAGGGGGAGTGCTTACTTTATGATCAAGTATCCCTTTGTCATGTGATGTCAAAGGGGGAGAGAAAGTAGGCAGAATGGTTTGCCATATTAGAGGTTTTCCATTAATGACAAAGGGGGAGTTTGTTGGCATGCAAGTTTTTCATTGATTTCAAAGGTTGTGTTTTCATTGAATTTAAAGGAGGAACATGAAAATGACGTCAAGAGGTACAAGGTGATACTTACATTCAACATACTCATGTATATCTTATGTTTTAGCTTGATTGCACTACATTCAATGGTATAAGGATTTGGTAAACTTTTAGTTTTGAGGGACAGTGTATTTGTATATCTTTAGTTGATATCATATTCATTGAACAATAAATATCTTCATATATACTGGTTTAGTATATTGACATTGCATTGACATAGCATTGATGTCAAGAGTTGATCTTGGCACTTATAACTTGTTGGCAAGTATTCAGGTATTCAACATTTAACTATATTCTTTTTTATACTCTTAATGTCTATCATTCACATTTTTTTGATATGGAGGTCACATTTATGTGAGATCCTTGAGAAAACAATACTTTTGGGGACAACACTATGATGTGGAACTTAAGGTTTGAATTTTGATTACATTCATCTATCATTGACCAATATATTGCTCAATGATTGATCTTAGCATATTGACCTTGGCACTTTGGCATTTTGATGTTTATCATTCACAAGTTTTTGGGTATTATGTGTTTATGGTAGCATTTAGTTTAAACACTGACATAAAATCTAAAGTGCTATTTGAGTTGGTCATTAATGGTTATGCATCCTTCTATGCTTAAGACTAGCAACTTTGTGCAAAGTCATAGTCGAAACACATTATTTGGTGATAATAATATCACTCATTCAACACTGACATATATATGGTTTTTATTTTTTTGAAGGAAAAAAACATATGAGAAAAGGTCGACATAGTAATTATGCCCTGATTTTCTTTAACTATCGGCTAAACACAAAGGTAGTTTGTTAGTGAAGATGATGGCTGATTTAGGGCTTGATGAAGATTGGAAGAATGGTGGTATGGTGGCTAAAAATGAAGAAAAATGGTTTTAGGTAGTTTTCTTTCAATTTCTCCAAGTGATATGGACCTTCATTTGAAAGCTTGAATTGAGTTCAAGATGGTAACACACTTCTTTCTTTTAACCCTAGTTTATTCTTTACAAAGTTGTAATATCTAAAAGCGGTTTCTTGTTTTGAAGTAGATGTTGATATGTTGCATAAGGTCTTGCATCTGTATAATGTTTTGATTCTTACAACTAATGGTTTATGTGTGTTGTCGATAGGGTTTTATTGAAGCATATATGTATTTTTTGTATATAGTTTAGTTACCCTATTTTTTAGGACAACATGCTGACTTTACATATATACATTTTTTGCTTAATGCATTAATGTTGCAAAGGGTATGTTGTTACATGTTTAGTAGTTGTTTAAGAATTTATAAAAGCTACTCCACATTGATACATTTCGATAGTTATCAAACCATATTTTTGAGTGATAATTTACCGGTTATGAGAATAGTTTAATTTTGCAAAAGGCAGATTAAGAGTCAGTTATTGTAACAGGTTTTAAAGGTTACATTTAAAATTTTTGGTGTGGACAGATGGCAACTTGAAATGGAACATAGATTTTTTATTTAAATAGTGATCTCACACTGTTATGAGTTTGGTGCTTTTCATAGAGTTATCATGTTGAATGTATAAAAAAAATTCTAAAAAGAAGTTTTGCAAGCAATGTGAAAAACATATTGTAATTGGTGCATTTGATATTTTAAAGATCAGTAAATGATCTTTAGAATACTAAGTGTATTGGATTGAAAATGAAAAGTGATTTGTAGTGAAATAGAGTGATCCTCTGTACAGTTGAATTATTCTCTATTCAGAAATGTATAGTGAGGTTAAAATGATAAAGTTAGTGAGACAGATTAATCATTGCCAGTGAGGAATTTGTAGCTAATGAGGCTTGTGTTTCCAGTGAGGCATTTGTAGCTAGTGAGGATTTTCCAGTGAGGCATTTTGATTATGCCAACGAGGCAATTTTAAGAGTGGTTTTTCTACCCCATGAGGTTTTTCCACTCAGGAAAAATTGTGTTATGTTTACATTTTTTCTATAGTTTGTTTGGTCTACATGAATACATATCAACCATGTATCATTGTTTAGAATGATATTCCTTGCTCTTAAGTCTTATATTCATGAGTTAATGTTTACCATAAATACTTCATAATATTGTGTTGGTGCATCTTTGATATTGATCTGTTAGTTTTAGTTATCATGATTCCTATCTTAATTTAGCTGAAGTTGTCATGATGTTCATGTATGATGCTTCATCTTAGTTCATTAGAAGTTTCCTTTATATTCATGTTAGTCTTGCTAAAGGTTTGAGTTGTGCAAGATTTAATAATGTCTACCAAAGTTCTTGATTCTTAGTATATTTGTTCTCATGATAGTTATGTTTCAAAGTTTTGAAAGGTTATTTCAAGATCATTTGGAATTTTTATACCACTGATTCACCCCCCCTCTCAGTGGTATTGTACTCCAAAAAATTCAAGTTTTTAATTCAAATTTTTGGTTGATGTCGGCTTTTGAGATCTAAATAATAGTAAATTAGGTGTATTGCCTATATAAGCAAGCTTCTAAGTCATTTTTTTCAATCTAGAAGAGCAATTTCAGAATCTAAGCATTCAAGAGCATTCAAGCATTCTTCACAAGAGAATTCAAGAGCAAGTAACAAGAATATTTGAAGCCTTGGAGCAACATTAAAGTGTTTTTGCTAGTCTTCAAGCTGACTTTTCATTCAAGATCTAGTATTGTAAAGGATTGAATATGGTTTCTTGTGGTGAATCATGGTGGATTCTAGGTTGGGGAGATGTAGCTAGCCATCAAACCAAGCCTAATGAATTTTTTTCTAATTAATTCCATCCTCCATTATCATTCTACATTCAGCCTAAGGAATGTCTTTTTATAGGTTGAAATCTGAAAATAAGTTTGGGAAGTAAGATCAGGGATTGGAGCATAGATTTGGACTTTGAATTCCCAAAAAAGCACAATGGGACTGATATGTCAGAAGTGGCATATGAGTTCCACTACAAGCAATTTTCTATATTTTTTAAGTTCTTCAATCTATACTGTCAAAAACATCTAGAAACCCTAGACTAGAAATGATATGCCAAAAGTGGTGTATGAGTCTTAGTGTGCCCTAAGAGCAACATTTTCAGTATTTTAGAGTTGATTCCAAAATCCTTCAAATTTCCAAGTCCACTTCTATGTTTTTCAAGTTTACTATTTAGATTTGCACTCTTGTCTAGGTCATTTAATGAATTTTTACATTGCATTAGGTCTTAAACATTAGGTCTTGCATTTCATTAATCTTTCCAAGCCTTATCTTGGTGGTGAACCCCTCTTTAGTCATTAATTAGACCCTAGGACACCCCTAATGCAGATCTCTTTCCTCTTTACATCCTTGGATTGAGATCACTAGGGTTTCCTTGAGTGAAACAAGAGTGAAAGTTGGGAGAGCCCTATCTCTTTAAGGATAGTAACCATCTCCCCCATATTTTATGTTGTTTCATGAACAAGATAAATTATATTCCTTAATAATACTCAAAATGGATTGGTTGGTTACTTTGGAAACCTCCATTTAGAAAAAAGTTCCTAAAAAGTGGTTAATTAAAAATAATATATATGGTTAAATCAACCAACGTCAATAAGAGGTGACAAAACCAAGAAGAAAAAACCAAAGAAAGTATATACCAAGAATAATTCAACCAAAATCTAAATAAGTAATCACCTCTATCTTTGGCCACTCAAGTGCATTAAATATTGAAGAAGAATAGGAAGCATCAGAATATTGAATTCTTATATAGCGAGGAAGAAATTTAAAATCAAGCTCAAGGGTGGTAAATTATATGAGAATACTATTATGGAACCTAATACATAGAATTATCCTCCTCAAGTACTTCATAACATGCAACAAACCCATTTCTACCTCATGCTTCAATTGTAGATGTAGGTAAAACCAAATAGCCAACTAAAACACAACAATTTATGGGGCTACAAAGTGATTTGATTAGGCTCTAAGATTGAAGGTCCTATAGAAGAAAATAAGGAACTAGCTACAACATAATACAAGAAACCTACTAAAGAGACAGATGAGGTTATTAAGTAAATTACTAAGAAATATGAATCTAGGACCAATAAAAAGTTATATTAACTTCAATGAAAAGATAGATGACTGTAATAGAACATAAAATAACCTAAGTCATGTGAAAATCTATCTTCTCTAGAGAGGACTCTAACACAAGTGTTGACTTCTTCTTTTTATAGATCTCATACCTCACAAGAGTTAGTAGGTACCATCAAGAATATCTTAGATCCTCAATCAAGTCCACCTAGTCGTGTACATCAAACTTCTTCACCAACTTCCTCATCTTAAAATATAAAGTAGGAATAACTATTCAAAATGGGACCACCCGATAAATAACTACAATGGATATACAGGAATACATATGTGGTTGGATTCTATAGTGTAGAAAAGAATAAGGAAATATGGTGGACCACCACTAACACATGACTAAATAAGGTAACTTTATGAATTTATTCTTGAAGAACCACCGAAACAAAAAATAGTAAGAGTAGTTTCTACTTTCATCATAGATTCAATCATGGAGCTCTAGAATAGTATCTAGTTAACCACACCACTATAATATGATAAAGAATAAAGACACATGAAAATAATGGACGATATAATAACAAAAGAAATATTAGGCATAACACATGGGAGGTAGAAAAGAAAAGTCTCTAAAAGGTCATATCCACTATCAATTGATGCATGAATAAATATAAACAAATTAACAAAGAAATTAAGACCTAAGTAGGTTAGTTAACGATATTTAATACCTTTAAATGAGCCCATATGTTCCATTTCACCCATACCTACTGTAAAAGATCTTGAAAGCAATGTTCAAAATGCAAAGTGTAGTACAAGAAAATAGAGCATGCAGACATGTGTAGAAATAGATAAATATTTAATAGAAAATATTTAAGCATGTGTAAGTAAAAGAACATGTAGATCTTTAAAACTCAATAATATTTAAGGTTTAAGGTTTAGGGTTTAGGAGTCTATGGTGTATATAAGAAACTCTAGAAAGTCCTTAATAAAACTATAATTTATTTTTAACATTACAACTTTAATATTTTATTATTTATTTACATACATTGTATATATATAATACATTCTAAATTCCCAATTTATGTGAGTATATTTAACTCAAATTATAATATTTAAAGAAATTAAATAGGGGTTAGGGTTTAGGGTTTAATACTTAGGCTTTAGGACTAGAGATGGTTTTGAGGATAGTCAAATTAGATATGTCTCCATTGGGGATGGGTCCTAGATAGGAACTAGGGTTTGTCATATATAGATACAATTGGCAAGTAAGGTACAAAAATATAGTAGAAAGGAATTTGATTAGTTAATAAATCTAAGTGGACTTGAGAATTTAGCCAAAAACATCTAATCATAGATTTAGTTCAATAATATTTAGGGTTTAGGATTTAGGGTTTCTAGGGTAAATAGGGTTTAGTTAAGTAGACTTTAGTACATAATGGTTTTAGTAGAGAACTTAGGAATAGTAATAGGATCCACAACATTAAAATAAATGAATATATTTAAAGTATAAAAGTGAATTGAAAAAATCACTTCAATTGAAAACAATTTGATCTTATTGATCCTAATTTTATCTATAAGATGATTTAATTAAAAGAAACATAATTTTTAATATAAAATATACACACCTTCTTTTTTAGCATAATATGTTTGCATCCTTTCTTCTAAATGATATTGTGTAGCCTTATTTTTCCTTTGGATTTCACATCTTTACAAAATATGATCTCGATAATTTTTTAATCAATTCAACATTCCAAATTTATAAAACACTTGTTAAAAAATGACCCTTTGAACACATCTAGGGAATTTTCCTTTATTTTTTTATATTAAAATAAATAAAAATGACCTTGTATAAATACATGCAATTCAAATAGACATGTTTTTTAAATGTCGACTATATTCGTCTTCGATTGAAGGTCAATCACTAAAATTCCATAAATATTATTCTATTAAATGACCTTTGTTTGAAGGTACTTTACTAATATTTTTTAACCAGCCAAAACACCCTTCGTTCGAAGATACCTTTGTTCGAAGGTACCTCTGAGTGAAGGGGCTTAGCAAGACATTTTTTGTTTTTGCTTCAAAATTTCCTCAAAAAATTCAGTTTCAAACCTTAGGTTGGACCTTCAGATGTAGTTAACTTGACAAGATAATTTGCAAGATCATAGTCCTCAAAACAAGCTTTCCAACAAGTATAGTTTTGGTATGTTTTCATTTTTTTGTGTACTTAACTTTCAATTTTTACTGAATATAGGATTTTCACAAAACATCAAGTTGCTCATTCTACACAGGTGTGAAAATAGTAAACCATTGTAAAAAAGAATAAAAATATATCTTTTCACTAGGTATTGATGTCCTTGTTTCACCAAAAAAAATAAAAAATAAATATATACACAAGTTATACTTGACAACATATAGCTATGTCCAAATTATAGTTATAGTAACTTCAAAAATTAATTAAAAAAATATATATAATAAAAATTTATCAAAAAAATATCCATGCATTAGATATTGATCTATATTTTAAAAGTTAGAATTTTATCCTTTCTACAAAAAGGTTATGTTGGATGACATAAACATTACTTTATGAAAATGTTTACTATTAAAAACTGGTTATTAAAAGAGATGTGAAATATTCACAATTTATTTTAATATATATATATATATATATATATATATATATATATATATAAAATCTACACATAAATCGCCACAAATCACTAGTTCGCATCATCTTCAAATTCTTAACAGTTTAGCTATTGAAGGTCTCAAAAAGTGAAGATTCAGTTAAAAATGTTGATATAATTGTCCAGTTTGATCAAAAAGTGGAACTCATTATTGTGAGATTATTCTAATATATATTACATACATAATATTATATTATATTATAATTTACGCCAACGGTGTATCCAATTTGAGAAGAGTGGACTTGTTTTTGGCTATCAACAGCGGAAACTCCTCAGGGGATGATACAAATGATTTCATCCATCCAATATTTTTCGTGCATTTTTACTGTTTATTTTGGTGTCAATGTTATTTTTGCTCTATTTCCACCAATAGTTTTTCTCCATTCTAAGGGCATGTAAAGATTTTTCCTCCGCCAGTGTATGATTTGACTGATGGCTAGACTCATTGCATTTATTAAAAGTCCCACTTGTACAGTGACCAATTTTTATTTCAAAGCTGCTTGACAGATAGGACCAATAGTTGGCCTGCGCTTGCTTCTAACAATACAATTCCAATTCCTGCATGTATTCCCATTGCCCTAGAGATGCTAACATGGAGTGGTGTGTAGTGTACTATATATACCAACACATTCCCTATTTGTACTCATTATTGTTTCTAGTGTGATTAGCACAAGTTCAAGTTGAAAAACTTGCACGAGCAAGCAGAATGATTCCCTGACCTTTCCCACTTACCCACAACGATTCCTTTCATGGCGCAAGACTATGTAACTTCATCCTCCTCCTCCTTCCACAACTTGTGCCTCCCTCAGAACGAGGATGAGGAAGAAGAGTCCATTCTTAGCTTGAGACCATCATATGAGAGGCCCAATAGGGAGACCATTCATGATTCACTACAACTGCACTATTAGCACAATCATTTTACACCAATTCTAAATCTATACGAGTTGAAAACCCAATCTCATTGATATCTCAATCATTCATGCTAATAACTTTTGGCTTGATTCTTCTGAATGATGCTCACCCAACTACTTCCACAAATCTTATCCTTCATAACAATATGCATTCCCCAATTATAAGCATAACAGTACACATTTTCAAAAGCATGGTGATAAAACCAAATATGAGACACCAGTCACAATGTATCATCATAATCTAGAGATATTGTCTTCAAAAACCCTACAAATTAAGGTGGTGTTGTAAAGATCATTGTTGTAAGGAAGGATCATCAGAAAATACAAACTAGGTTATTAAAATTTACAACCCTTAAGAACGTATACTTAATATATATGATTTCAGACTATATATGCAAAAGGTAATTGGGATGTGGATTCATGTTAGGTATTATGCATGGAAATTCTACGATAGACATGTATGAACACTAGAATCGCAAATAGGGCACTTGAAACATTTGACAAGCCAGATTTATATGTGAACCATGAAGCAAAATATGGACAATGCATGTGAATATTTGATAGATTTACTCAAAGAAATGTGATCTGTAGATGCCTTTGTTGCAAAATTTATAAAAAATGGATTTGAAGAAAAGGTTTTAGAAACTCATGAGCAAATGGTGGTCTCATGGCATACATCAAAATATTAGTCTCAAAAATTAATGTGAAGAGAAAAATGCAGGTCGTAATGCTCTAGAAATGAATCGAAGCAAACAAGACATGCAACTCTACATGTGGAAGCCATGCAGCTCATTTAGAGATGTGGCATTCCTAATAACTATTTCCAAATGCCCACTTCATATTTTTCTTGGGAAAGGATATTCAAGTCGAGAAGAACAAGAAAAAAAAACATCATTCAAAGCATTGTGCAGAGATCACTTCAAGACATTTTAGAATATTAAATTAAAGAAATGTGGTGTCATAGAATCCCAATCAATGTACATGAATAGTCTTAATAATGTGGAAGCACAGTCAAGGCACGTGAACCATTTTGGAGGACGGGATGCATCCCAACTACAGTTTTACTTCATTGAATATTGTGTGTGCATATACTCATTGTACTAAGGGTTTCACTTTTGTAAAATCCACAAGCCTTCAAGTTTTAACAGTTTCACATTTGTAGAACTCGAGGCTTTCCACTTTTATTTTATAGCATTACACATAAAGCCCTTGAGATCCAGATTGTAATGTTTTAGATATCAAACTATTTCATAAAATCTTTTTTCCCAAAACAAGAGTTAGGAAGCCAAATAAGCATTAAGGATATAATATTTAGTGGGACTTAAGAGTTTTTGGATTATAAGAAATCGTTTGTCTAAACTTTCTCAAATAAAGATATATTATATAAATTTTATTATAATATCAATCATGTTATGTTGTATTACAATATATATTTTTTGTTATTTATCATGATTTAAATTCAAAACATGGCAGTTACATTTAACTACATTCACTTTAGAAATTGTAATTATCAAGTATCTTCAAAAGCATAAAATGATTAACATATAAAGAGATACCAAAAAAAGCATATATAGAAAAGTGAGTAATTGTAGGCATCTAACTTTCTATACTTCTAGGTTTGAATATGTTGATCTTGCATACACATGAGATGCTATTGTCATCCCTTCTCTCCTACACAACCAAGGAGTGAACAATTGTAGTTTAGATGTTATTTTCTAAGGGTTTAGTATTTGATATTGATATTTGGATGCCTTTTAGGCCACTTCTTAAATTTAGTGTTCCGAATAAGTTTCCCTAATGCGACACTAAGAAAATAAATTAAAATGAAAATGAAAAAGAGATTATAAATTGAAAATTGATAGTTACTTATTCTTATAATTATGTACTTATGTTTTCATTTGTATTCTTCATGAATGAAATTTTATATTGAAAGTAACATTTGGTCTCAACATAGATTTTGGTTAAGACATTTCTCTTACATACATGATAATTAAGGGCTTAGGTCTATATAATTAATATAAAAACACTAACTTATAAAGTTACTTATTATGATTTTTTTTATGGGGATGTACAATTATGGTGTAGGAGCACCTAAGGAACAACATGCAATTTCTTAGGTAAAGAAGAAGCCTAGAGGGTTAATTTTTGTTTTGTTTTCATAAGGTCATGTAGACCATTGACTGTTGAGCTTTGAGGTGTTTTTGATCTTTGGGAAAGAGGTTGTCAAGAGTTCAATAAGTTTAGAAGCTCATTTTGCTGAGTGGTCAAAAGTTGCCAAAGATAGAAAAACACAGTGGGTTTTATAAGTTTCATCTTTTGGTCTTCTTTAGGTTCACCAAAAGGAACTTAACTACTTGAGAAGCCTATTTAAGACATGCCTCGACCATGGAATAGGGTTGGAGGTGTTAATGTTATAGTGAAAGTTGTGAAATTGCAGAAAAAGCAGCGTTTTGTGCTAAAACTTCTGAGTTTTGCATCTAAATAGGGATTTCATGAGTTAGACCTATTACTGTATTGATTCTAGGATATGTTGATAGTAATCTACAAGCATTTTACATTATTAAATAGTTTCTTTTGTTCATTTTGCAAGCACTATTTGTAAATAGTTTAATTTTGCCCTATTGTTGGTCTGAACCAAACTGGTTTTTGGAAATGGAGTGCTAGAGCACTTTCCCACCGTACAAACCATACGACCCTTTGGGAATAGTTCCTAGACTCCATGCTTGTACAGATGGTAGGTGGTAGTCTTGGTGTGTGTGCAGCAGTTGCTAGCAATGTCTTGTCCTAGGCGAGCCAGACAGAGTCCGGCTAGGGAAGACAGGGAGTGAAAGACACATATCTTGCAGGGGCATTAAGATTTTGGAGAAATTCCTTTTGGTGAATTTTTTTGAGAGTATTGGCAAGGCCTAGTATTCAAGAAGAGGCTCTATCAAATCATTTGGTGGGGGAAACCTTTGACAGTCTGAAATAGCCTGGGAAATGCTAGGAAACCCTAGGTTTTTGACCATTTTTGTGTATGAGTAGTGTGCAGGTAGTGCTGTTTCAAAACCCTAAAAATCTTCAAGGTGTGTACATAGGAACCACCAATCCCAAGCAAAGAACCTAGGTCTTTTGGTGGGTTTTGGAGAAAATTGCATTTAACCCAGAGTAAGAGACCTAATTGGGGCCCTAAGCTTGTAGCCTTTCCTAACCCTATGAGAGGGTTTAGTGGAAGTGATGGGTAATTGGAGTCTTGTGATGGTATAAGAACCCTAGATAGATTACCTTGAAGCTTTGACAACATTTTTACACCTCTGCAAGTTCCTAATTGAATGTTGAGAGTAATTGGCCTTTAGGGAAGAATAAGGGTCAAGGAGAGGAAGTGGCAAGGCACCAAGAATTGGCTTGGTAGTATGGAAGAATAGTGATAGAAGGGTTGGTCAGTAATACCAGGGGTGCTTATACCTGTGATAGGACCTAAAGGTTAAGATGAAGGAGTCACCTAGAAGTTCTTGAGAACAAAGACTAGAGCATGGGACAGTGAGTGTCTCAGCCAACCCTGCCTTATCAGATTGGTATAAGAGCAAGTTAAAGATTTGGGAAAGAGTAATATATGTCAGAGGTTGATTCAAGTGATACTAACATCATGGTGAAAAATGAACAATTGGCCAAGATGGTTGAAGAGCAGGAGGAAGATAATAGACAATTGAGGGAAAGGATAGCCCAACTTGAACAAGCAGTGAGGACTGCACAATTTGAAGGAAGGATACCAAAGGAAGAAGAGGTTACAGAGGAAGACAAGACCCCTGAACCTGACCTTGTCTTGAAAGAAGAGCCTTTCTTGAAGGCATTGAAGGCCTTGAGTGGAAAAAAACTTGAAGGCATACCACTATTTAGTGGGAAAATGGAAGTTGATCTAGTCATGGACTGGATAGAGGGAATGGAGAACCATTTTGAGTGTGATGGAGTCACTGAAGCACAAAAGGTAAAGGTGGCTAAATCAAGACTAGGAGGATCTACCTTGACATGGTGGAAGTTCATTCAGATAGAGAGGGAAAAGGAAGGCAAGCAGCCTATTTCAACTTCGAAAAGAATGGTTTCCAAAGTAAGAGAAGCCTATATGCCAGATGACTATGAGATTCAGTTACATAAGAAGAGGCAAAGCTTAAGGTAGAAGGACCAAGATGTGAACACTTATACTGAAGAGTTTCAAAAACTTTGTATGAGGTCCAATGTTACAGAGGATGAAAGTCTTAAGGTAGCTAGATACCTTAACGGTTTGAAATGGAACATCCAAGAAGAGATGGCTCTTTTAAGTCCTAAGATAGTACATCAATGTTACCAATTGGCTGTCAAGATTGAGGAAAGGAACAAGAGGAAGCAAGACCAGGCTTCTAAAGGAAAAGGAAAAGGTAGAGATCAAAGAGATCAAAGAGGACAGCGTGGTGGCTACCAAGGTAGAGGCAATGACCAAAGAAACCAAGGAGAGTTTAAATCCACAGAGCATGGAGGTGAAACATCTTCTAGAGGAGGATATAATAGAGGTAGAGGACCTCAAGGAGGTTCAAATAGAGGAAGAGGAGTAGGCAGGAGCAATTCTTATTTTGTAAACATGAAATGCTACCATTGTAGTCAAGTAGGTCATCCTACTTATAGATGCCCAGAGAAAGCATCTTCATCAAGCAATGAAAAGAGAGTGGCTTATGCACAAGAGGACACCATGAGTCCTAAGGCATCTGAGGTCAGTCATATTGAATCTGAGGTAGGAGAGAATCTGATGTTCAATAGGGTTCTGATATGACAACCGGTTAAGGAAGAACCAAAACAAAGGAGAGCTTTATTTAGAGTAAGGTGCAAGATACTTGGAAAAGTGTGCAAGGTCATAGTAGATTCAGGTTCAATAGATAATATAATCTCAGAGGAGGTATTAATGAAATTGAAATTGGAGAAGGTACCCCATATTAACACTTACAAGGTCACATGGCTAAACAAGGGGCATAGTGTTTTAGTAAATGAGAAGGTAACGGTGGAGTTCTCCATTGGATGGTACAAGGACAAGTTAGTTTGTGATGTTTTACCCATGGATGCATGCCATCTACTACTGGGCAGACCATGGCAGTATGATAGGAGTGTCATATATGATGGAAAAGAGAACATCTCATTCAAGAAGGATGGGAAGACTTTTAAGTTGCAGTCACTGTCAGAGGAAGAAGGACAATCAAAGACACCAAACATCATGTTGAGCAGTGGTAAATAGTTCCTTAACAACCTACATCAAGGGAGTGAAGGATATGTGGTTGTGCTACAACCTAAAGAGGAAGATAAGGTTGACAAGATAGTCCTACCGAAAGCAGTCCAGAAGTTACTTGAAAGGTACAAGAGTATAGTTAGTGATGGTACACCTACAACTCTACCACCAAAGAGATCCATAAGTCATAAAATTGACTACATACCTGGAGCTTCATTACCTAACAAAGCAGCATACAAACTTACACCAGATCAGAATCTAGAGGTAGCTACAAGTGCAAGAGTTGTTGGATCAAAGATTGATTCAAAAGAGCATCAGCCCATGTGCAGTACCAGTGGTTTTAGCAACCAAGAAAGGAGGTAAGTGGAGGTTGTGTACTGATTCTAGAGCAATAAATAGAATCACAATTAGATATAGATTCCCTATCCCTAGGATTGAAGACTTAATGGATTTTCTTGGAGGAGCTCAGTACTTCACAAAGTTGGATCTCAAGAGTGGATACCATCATATCAGAATTAAGGATGGTGATGAGTGGAAGACAACTTTTGAGACAAATGATGGGTTATATGAAAGGAGAGTTATGCCATTTGGTCTCTCTAATGCCCCTAGCACATTCATGAGGCTCATGAATGAAGTGCTCAAGGATTTTATAGGGATGTTTGTGGTAGTGTATCTTGATGATATCCTCATATACAGCAAGACAGCAGAAGAGCATTTGAAACATGTGGAGCAAGTTCTTAGAAGGTTGCAAGAGGAGAAATTGGAAATCAATCTAGAGAAGTGTGAGTTCTTTAAGCAAGATCTTGTCTATTTGGGTTTTGTAGTGTCAAAAGGATTACTAAAGATGGATCCAAGCAAGGTGGAAGCTATTCTCAACTAGCCTACACCAACCACAGGGACTGAAGTAAGAAGTTTTAATGGATTGGCTCAATTTTATAGGAAATTCATAAGAAACTTTAGTGGTATATGTGCACCAGTCCTAGATATAATCAAGGGTGGTCTAAAAAATAAGTTTGTGTGGACTCAAGAAGCTAAGAAAGGGTTTGAGAAACTGAAACAAGAGGTGGCAACTCAACCAATTCTCTTATTACCTAGCTTTGACAAGTTGTTCACTATGGAATGTGATGCTAGTGGAGTGGCAGTAGGAGGAGTGCTAAGTCAAGATGGCAAACCTATAACCTTCTTTAGTGAGAAGATCAATGAAGCAAAGAAGAAGTATTCAACCTATGACTTGTAACTTTATGCTTTGGTTTAGTCACTTAGGAAATGGAGGCATTATCTTCTACCCAATGAGTTTGTAGTCTTTACTGACAATCAGGCACTTAGCTTTATCAACACTCAAGAGAAGTTGAGTAATAAACATTTGAAGTGGATGGAATACATCCAAGCTTTTACCTTCACCATCAAGCACAAGAAGGGACAGCTAAACAAAGTGGCAGATGCATTGAGAAGGAGATTGTTGACAGTGCAAGAGATACAGCTCAAGAGCATTGGCATAGAGAGTTTCAAGGATCTATATGGGGAAGATGGAGACTTTTCAGAGGTCTATAAGGTATGTTCTAACTTTGAGAACCATTTCCATAGCCAATACTCTCAGTATACATTGAAAAATGGGTTATTGTTTAAGGGAAATTAGTTATGTGTTCCAAGAGGGTCAATGAGGGAAAATATGATTCAGGAAAAGCATAATGGCAGTCTTAGTGGGCATTTTGGCATCAATAAGACTTTAGAACTTGTGCAAAGGTTCTATTACTGGCCTAAGTTGGCAAGAGATGTTAGGAAGTATGTGGAACAATGTGTTGTGTTTATGAAAGCTAAGGGAGGAGCTAGTAATGTTGGCTTATACCAACCCCTACCCATTCCTAACAGACCATGGGAATGTGTGAGCATGGATTTTGTGGTAGGCCTTCCTAAGACCAAAACTAGTTTTGATAGTGTTTATGTATTAGTGGATAGATTTAGCAAGATGAATCATTTTATCCCTTGCAAAACTACTCATGATGCTAGTTACATAGCTCATCTTTTCTTCAAGGAGGTAGTAAGGATTCATGGACTACCTTTGAGCATTGTTTCAGACAGGGATGTGAAGTTCATGAGTCACTTTTGGAAGACTCTATGGAGTATATTGGGTACAAATCTGTCATTTGGATCAGCTTACCATCCTCAGACTGATGGTCAAACAGAGGTGGTTAATAGGGTGCTAGGTAATCTTCTAAGGTGCTTAACTAAAGAATGTGGACAGACATGGGATATGGTTATCTCACAAGCTGAGTATGCCTATAATGACAATGTAAACCAGACCACAGGGAAGAGTCCATTTGAGGTTGTGTATGGGATGCACCCAAGAGGCATATGTGAGCTCAGAGACCTTGGAACTATGGATCAAAGAAGTGGACATGTAGAAGACTTCAGTCAGACCATGAAGGAGATTCAGGAGCAGGTCAAGAGGACAGTCATTGAGGCTACACAAAAAGTGAAGGAGAAGGCATATATGTCAAGGAAAGATGTGCAATTTCAAGTAGGGGACTATGTTATGGTCCACCTTAACAATTCAAGGTTGCAAAAGGGAATATCAACCAAGTTGTAGATGAAGAGAGTGGGTCCATGCAAGATATTGGCCAAGTATGGGAAAAATGCATACAAGGTGGAGTTACCTACTGATCTAGGACTCTCACCAGTGCTCAATGTAGCTGATTTGATCAAGTATAAGGGAACAGACAAGGATTTGGATCAGGACAGTAAGGAGATCTTTAGGGACATCAACAACATATCCTTACCTAGTCAAGAAAAGCCTCAGGCAGAGAAGATCTTGGAGTCTAGAGTGCAAAAGTCTACAAGGCACAAGGTGTACATGGAGCACCTTATCAAGTTGAAGAACAAGCATGAATCAGATGCTACATGGGTACAAGAAGATTAGTTCCTAAAGTTGAGCATTGACCTGTCATTGATCTCTCCTTCCAATCCTTAGTGTTTGAGCTAAGAGGGGGAGAATGGTGCAGGAGCACCTAAGGAACAACAGGCAGTTTCTTAGGTAAAGAAGAAACCTAGAGGGTTAATTTTTGCTTTGTTTTCATAAGGTCATGTGGAAAATTGAGTGTTGAGATTTGAGGTGTTTTTGATATTTGGGAAAGAGGTTTTCAAGAGTTCAATAAGTTTAGAAGCTCATTTTGCTGAGTGGTCAAAAGTTGCCAAAGATTGAAAAACACAGTGGGTTTTATAATTTTCATCTTTTGGTCTTCTTTAGGTTCGCCAAAAGGAACTTAACTATTTGAGAAGCCTATTTAAGACATTCCTCAATCATGGAATAGGGTTGGAGGTGTTAATGTTATAGTGAAAGTTGTGAAATTGCAGAAAAAGCAGTGTTTTGTGCTAAAACTTCTAAGTTTTGCATCTAAATAGGGATTTCATGAGTTAGACCTATTACTGTATTGATTCTAGGATGTGTTGATAGTAATCTACAAGCATTTTACATCATTAAATAGTTTCTTTTGTTCATTTTTCAAGCACTATTTGTAAATAGTTTAATTTTGCCCTGTTGCTGGTCTGAACCAGACTGGTTTTTGGAAATGGAGTGCTAGAGAACTTTCCCACCATACAAACCATACGACCCTTTGGGAATAGTTCCTAGACTCTATTCTTGTACAAATGGTAGGTGGTAGTCTTGGTGTGTGTGCAAGAGTTGCTAGCAATTTCTTGCCCTAGGCGAGCCAGACAGAGTCCGACTAGGGAAGACAGGGAGTGAAAGACACATATCTTGTAGGGGCGTTAAGATTTTGGAGAAATTCCTTTTGGTTAATTTTTTTGAGAGTCTTGGCAAGGCCTGGTAGTCAGGAGGAGGCTCTATCAAATCATTTGGTTGGGTAAACCTTTGAAAGTATGAAACAGCCTGGGAAATGCTAGGAAACCCTAGGTTTTTGACCATTTTTGTGTATGAGTAGTGTGCGGGTAGTGCTATTTCAAAACCATAAAAATATTCAAGGTGTGAACATAGGAACCACCAATCCCAGGAAAATAACCTAGGTCTTTTGGTGGGTTTTGGAGAAAATTGCATTTTACCCAGAGTAAGAGACCTAATTGGGGCCCTAGGCTTGTAGCCTTTCCTAACCCTAGGAGAGGGTTTAGTGGAAGTGATGGGTAATTGGAGTCTTGTGATGGTATAAGAACCCTAGATAGATTACCTTGAAGCTTTTACAATGTTTTGACACCTCTGCAAGTTCCTAATTGAATGTTGCAAGAGTAATTGGCCTTTAGGGAAGAATAAGGGTCAAGGAGAGGAAGTGGCAAGGCACCAAGAATTGGCTTGGTAGTATGGAAGAATAGTGATAGAGGGGTTGGTCAGTAATACCAGGGGTGCCTATACCTGTGATAGGACCTAAAGGTTAAGGTGAAGGAGTCACCTAGAAGTTCTTGAGAACAAAGACCAGAGAATGGGACAGTGAGTGTCTCAGCCAACCCTACCCTATAAAATTATAAATTAGATCTTAATATAAGGAATTCAGTGTAAAGTAGATAAGGCGTAGTTAGCTCTAGGTTCGATGATAAATAGTTGATGAAGATTTTAAAATTTACGTATATTAAATTTAAGAACATGACCTCTTTATCAATGCATTGCTTTAGATTTTGTATTATACATGTACTCTATCATAGGTCAAGTTTGTACTTCTAGGCCACTTCTACATCTATAAATTCATTATTCGTTGTGTGGATCTAATCTTGTTAATTTTACACTCTTTCTCTTTGATTCATTTAATTCATCTCCATTTGTTTTACTATCTAGATTGACAATATTTATGAATAGCTTAAGTGGGTTGTCAAGATCACTAAGAGAAATATTCTCTTAGATCAAACCCCAAACAATAAGATCTACAATCAAGAAAATGATCAACAAAAAACACACCTTACTATGAATATGTAGAATTTGAGTCACTTTAGTGCACCTAACCAAAGCATTCTCCTAACATCATTGCTCATTAAATGCTCTAGGATGAGATGATCAAATGTGATGCCTGGATGATATAATGAATGTAAACTAATGTCTTTGTCAACTCATAAGGGCTAGCATAATGGCCAAAAGTAAGACAATTTTAAAATTTGAATTTTAGAAATTTAGGGTTAGATTTGTAGATGTGTGATCAATCTTCCACCCATAGACATGACCTAAGATGATGAAATGGTAAAGTATTTGTAAGGGATGAATATTTAATCATGGAGGATCCAATAATGTTGTCTACATAGATGGATGTGTAGAAATAGATAAAATATAAATAAATTTATGCAAATGTGTGTATATAGGGATATGTGAAGGTCAAAAGAATGAAACCAATATTACACAAAAGTATGTAATTTATAGATATATAAATATATTGAATCATTCACATAAAATAATCACATAAATATGCAAATTCAACCATTACACATATATACATTTTGATTTATAATCATATATGTAGTAAATTATATATACATTTTGATTTATAATTATATATAGTAAATTATCATCTAAAAGTGGTAAATTTGAATAAACACTTAATTGTTATTGGATTTTTTAATCAAGTGTTGCTTAAAATATGTAAAGACTCAATTTAAAGTTTTTCATTTTTAATGAGTGAACATTGTGGATAGTTCATTAAATTATATAATATTTTAAATCAATATATTTTAAAAAATAATAAAACAATCATTGTGTTCTATTAAAAATACGAATCATTTTGTTTCATTCATGTCTGGATCGTGTAAGTGGATGCATAGTTTATTTTAAGCTATCACTTCTCCATTGAAAACTCAATTGAACAAACAACATCATTTGCTAAATGACCTATCAATTGACCTCATGCACAACACAAAATTATAAAAAAAAAACAAAAATAGACCCATTTATTTCATAATTGATCTTCCACACTTCTTTGGTGTACCCATTGCACACCAAGGTGCAATTGCTAATAATTATTTTAATTATTAATTATTGTAATATTGTAGTGTAGAAAAATGTAGCTCTTTACATTTTCACACTTGTTTGGGCCCTCCCTGCTAAAATTGGGCTTCTTTATGCCTTATTTGGTCTTATTTTATATCCAAAAGCCTTAATTAATGCATCTTTTTAGGGATGATCCTGACATATATCAAATGAGAAATCATAATTTAAAATTTTTGGATTTTTTGGCCTAGATTTAGTGATCTGGGACTCATACACTACCTTGGGAATATGGTTCCCACCTAACTTTCAAGGCCTAGATCTAAATTTAGCATAAAACTAAGCATTTATTAAAAAATGTGTCCCAAGCTTAGTCTATTGGGACTTATATGCCACAACTGGCATATGAGTCCTGCTTAGCTTGGACCTAATTTTGAATTCAATTTTTGGCAGATTTTTATTCTCCTAGATTTGATGTCGGCTTGTAGTGTTGTAATTTCTAGAAATTTGGCATAAACAAGTATAAATACAAGGTTATTTCACTCATTTTATCCTAACACTTTTTGAGATAAAGCATTATAGAAAATTAGATATCAAAAGAGTTTACAAGAGAATTCAAGAGTGATTATCAAGTATTTTGGTGTTACATTGAAGATTCAAGCATCATGTCAAATTTATCATGCATCATGTTTTTTTTCGAGCTAACATTTGTGATGTAGGTTCTTATTATTCAAGCAAGCATTTAAGTCAAGATCCATATCCTTCAATGAAGAGTTAAGATCAACATTCATGCTAGCCATTACTTACAAGATTGCAGCCTTTACTTCAAGGGTTTGGTGAGTTGCAACATTGCATATTTGTTCATTCATCATTCCCTCATTCTATTTGATTTCATTTCAAGGTTTGATTACCAAAATGGGGTTTGACCAAGGAAAGCCGCTATCCACTAACAAAAAACCATTTATTTCCCTCTTTTTGATGTGTGATTGTAGATCTAGGTAGTTTAGGTTGAAGATCCATTCAAGAGAAAGATTGGAGAAAAATTTTCAAGTTGTCAAAGTTGTCACCTTATTTGCAAGATTAGGGAAAGTCATCTATAGGTTGCAATTTAGTGTTTTAGAATCAGGGATTTAAAAGGAGAGAAGCAATAGTAGAACATTAGAGGATATCATAGTTTCAGATCAACCCTAATACTAGGACTAAATCACCACTTGTGGCATATGAGTCCCAGTATACCTATTTTTAGGCATTTTCTATAGATCCTAGTTTAGCATCTCTAGATTTTGGTTTTGACTCGAAACCCTAAACTAGGAATAAATCACCCCAACTAGCATATGAGTCCTAGTGTGCATTAAAAGTCATTATTTCCAGGATTTCAGATCTTCATTCAATCCTCTTCAATTCCTAGGTGCACCCCTATTTACCTTCATATTGCTATTATGATTTGAGCTCACTTTCTAGGTCATATACTCAAGTTTTGCATTGCATTTACATTTCTTGTCTTTCCAAGCCTTGCTTGGTGGTGAACCTCCTTTAAGTCTTTAATCAAAACCTAGGAAACCTTATTGCATATGTCTTACTCTCATTTCATCCCTTGATTGAGATCTCTAAGGTATCCTTGAATGAAACTTAGAGGAAATTGGTGGTTCTATCTCCTAAAACATAGAGCGACAGTTCTCAACATTTCAAATATAAATTACAATTATTATATATTATAATAATTATAAAACATGACCAATTATTTTATAATAATTATTACGTATCTAATATATTGTAAATATATTTATAATGGATATATGTTCTCTGTATGGAATCAATGCCCATTTTAGCCATAATAACAAATTTTCGTTCTATGTAGGAACATATATTCATTTTTTATATTTAATATCAAATATTCATTTTTTAAAAGTGGATATCCATTAGTAATATATCTATTTTACTTTGGTGTTTACCAAAGCAATTATACTTTTTACCAACCCAAGTAAAAAGTCAAAGATGATTTTCACAATTTTATCTAACTCAAATTGTATTTTTTTACATCACCACTATTTGGCCCATCATGATCCTACATTGACCCACATATCAAACACATCTAATCATGACATCAATCAAAATATTATTCTTGTTTCTAAAACATCGCATCCTTTGAGGGATGTTTGGTTGGTTGACTCAGGTGTGAGTAAGCATATGACAAGAAATAGAGAGCTTTTTGATATGTTGATTGATCAACCCACTAGAGATTTGGTTCAGATTGTAGAAAATAATGATTAAGTTGTAGAAGAGCTTTTAGATATGTTGATTCATCAACTCACTAGAGATTTGGCTCAGATTCTATACAATAAGGAGTATGTTGTAGAGGGAATTGGCACTATCACCATTCCTCTCAGGACAATAAATTATACTATCACAAAGGTGTTCTATGTTTCAGGTTTAACATCAAATATCTTGTTTATCAATCAAATTTTGAATCACAATCTTATGGTGAAGTTTTAGGTTAAGGATGGAACCAAATTATGTTTGATCTCTAGAGATGGTGTGATACTTTCTAGAGCTTTTATGAAAGAGATTTTATTGGAACTAGATGTAGTTTCATCCTATATAGTTGCTTTATCTACCTCTACAACTAAATCAATTATTCTTTGGAATTATTAATATGAGCACCTTTTAGTAGGCTCTCTCTATCAACTAATCTCTGAGGAGATGGTAAGCATGCTTCCTCATCTTTCTCATTCTTTTCCTCTATGTCTAGGATTTCTTGTAGACAAACATTATCAAGATCCGTTTGAGTCTAGTACCTTTCATGCCAAGGATCATCTTGAGGAATTTTATAGGATATGTGTGGTTCCTTTTCCTACTTCCTTTCAATTTTGCAAGTACTTCAATTGTTCATGGATGATTTCTCTCATAAGTCCTAGGTGTACTTTTATCACAAAGAAGAGTGAAACCTTTCTTGATTTCAAGACTTCTACAAGTGTGTTGTATAGAAGACAAGAAAGTCTCTTCTCCTCCACTTAGATCAAGGGGGTAAATTCACATCAAATGAGTTCTTGATATTATTCAAATGTCATGGAATCAAATAATTTTTTACTACACCCTATACTTCCCAATAAAATGGCATTACAGAGTGTCACAATTGGACTGTCATGGAGATGGCTTGATGCATGCCTTTCTCATCTTGGTTAGAGGATCAAATTTTTGGTAGATGTAGTGCAAACAATTGTGTAACTTATCAATAGAGATCCTACAAAGATACTACAAGAAAAGACACCAAAAGAGGTATGGAGAGGTTATAATTCTTCAACCTCTCATCTTCGAGTATTTGGTTGTACTGCATATATGCAAGTCCCTGCTACTAGCAGGAAGAAGATTGATTCCAAGACACTCATGTGCATATTTTTGGGGTACAATACAACTTCAAAATATTATCATCTCATGGATCTTGAGACAAAAATATTTATGAGTCAAGATGTGGTATTGGATGATTCATCATTTGATTTCCTGAGGTAAAAGGAAGATACAACCACCTCTCATATATTTCTCTAACAATCAAATAATGAAAATGAATATTCCTCTCAAAAATAAGATGAGATAGAAGGAGAGTTATTTGTTGATATTATCCCTTTGGAACATCATTCTCCACATCAGCAACAACATAAGTGTTTGAAATGGGTCCAAACCACCATCAGGGACTCCTATCTAGATTCTCTTCCAAAACTCTTATCAGGAGTTAGAACAAGAAGACATGCAAGAAATGAGGTGAATCTTGCATTGATGAGTTTAGTTGTTCATATCATTAAACCAAATATAGTTCAAGAGGCCCTTAGTCAACCACATTGGAAGAATTTCATGGATGTTGAATATGCTTCTTTGATAAAAAAATCAAATATGGGCACTTGTCAATCTATCTACAAGAAAGAAACCCATAGGTTGCAAATGGGTTTTCAAAACAAAATACAAGGAAAATGGATTCACCGACAAATATAAAGAATGACTTGTTCTAAAAGAATATTCTCAACATGATGGCATTGATTATGAGGCCTTTGCACCCACAATGAATCTCAAAACAATCTGAGTTGTTTGTGCACTGTCAACACAAAAAGGATGAAAGCTTCATCAAATGGATGCCAAGAGTGCTTTCCTAAAAGTTGATCTAGAAGAATAAGTTTACATGACTATAGAGGAGGAAATTTGACACCCTCAAAATGATTTGATCTCGAAGGGTGAATGTATCTCAACTACCTTAGGGATAAAAGCTTAAGTGATGGGATGAGGAGACAAAGGATTTTATTTATAATTTATGTGGGATGAAAATAAGAGAGTTTCAAAAATTGAAATTGTAAGTTGTAGAGGTTCTCTAGAAAAACTAACAAGCTCTTGGCCAAGGATATTGGTGCAGGAGCACCCAGGACCTAGGGAACACTCCAAGAGTCAGGAGGGAGCAGGGGTCAGGAGGACCTTCCAAGCATGTCAGAGCATTAATTATAATGTGTTGAAGCCTATAATGGCATTTGAATTGAATGAGTGTGCTAAAAGTGTTAAAGGTTTCAAGATTCCTGATAAGGAATCCAGTCAAAATGCAATGTAAGGGGCAAAGTATGTTTTAAGGGATTTGATTAAATGTTCTTAGGCTTTAGATAGGTTAAATAAGCTTGGATATTAAATATCCAATGGTCTTTAGTTGATGCAAATTAATATATTTCAAGATTGTTATTTTAAAATTTCAAAATTTGTTTGGGCGGGAAAGTGAGTTTAGGGGCTTAATTGGCTTTAATGAGTTGTGAACCGACTTTTGTTGGTTGAAACAGTTTTGTAGTTGGCCTATAACCCCAGGGAATTCCATTGTATGGGATTTGATGAAGGATTGAAGGACTTTGTACGGACTGTTTCCAAGAAAGGGCAGAAAATCACTGTTTTTTGCATTTTTCTCTTGTGTTTTTGCAATCTATTGAGTTCTTTTTGAAGTTTCATTAATGTGAAGGCCAAAGCATTATAAATTCCATGTTTTCAAATTGTTGAATGCTCTGAAAGTTCTTAAAAATCAATTTTAGCACGTGTTCTTGCTGACTGTCTACAGGAAAAGGCTGAAATAGACTGTTTTGAGGGTCTTCCAATGAAAGAATGATCCATTTCAAGGGATGTATGACTGGAATCCTATGAAATGGATCTAATATAACTTGTACAAACTGAAACTAACAACTAAATATGCAGGAAAGGTGGAAAATTGACTGTGCACAGTGAGTTGGCAAAGGAAGAGGGAAGAAAGTTGACCCTAGGGTATAGCAGTGAGCAAACTGCCTTAACAAGAGACACATTTTTGAATTGCAATAGTTGAACATTGATGAATGAATGGTGGAAAGTCAAAAACCAAGTCTTGGAAGTGATAGGAAACCCTAAAAACCAAAAGCCCTAGTTTTAAGCCAAATTAGTGAGGGTTTTGTAGTTGGGCATGTTGTGAGAGTTCTTGTAGACTAAAAGTGTGAAAATATTTGATTTGGGAGTATTTTAGGAGACTGTTGAGAGTTTCAAGGCCAGGAGACAAATTTGAAGAGGGGTTGCTTTGTTAAATAGGGCTAATTAGGCCTAAATTTAAGGAAACAGCAGGGCTAGAAGTAGGAAAGTCTGAAACAAGTGGTGCAAGTGGGTTGATATGTTATTAACCATCATGAAACACACCTGATACAATCATTTAGTTGGAGGTTAGAGTGCAAAGTTTGAGGGAAAAGACAATAATCCATCGCCAAAGGCCTAATAGGGCTAATAGGACTGGTTGAGCAGCAAAAAGGGAGTTTTGTACAAAATGGAGGGTTAGGGCTTGAAACCCATTTGAATCAAGTTCATTTAAGGTCTGGTGAATTCATCTCAGTGATTGAAAGTCACAAGGGGAGGCAGAACATCCTTAGTTGCAAGGTGAAGACCCTATTTCCAAGTTGGAGACTAGTTGATAAATTGAAGAGCAAAGCTTGTTAATCTTTAATTCTTTGTGGAATTTTTGAGATCCCTGACCCTCTGCATCAGAGTGGTATCAGAGCAGTGAGTAGGTCCTTGAGGGACTGGAGAAACAGCAATGGCACCAAAAAATCAATTGGCAAGAGAGTTGGAAGAGTTGAAGGAGATCTTGGAGAGGGAGAGAAGAGAAAGAAGGGAACAAGAAGCAGCAAGAGCAAGAGAGGAAAGGCTATGGAGAAGAGAAAGAGACACTATGCAAGCAAGGATCAATAACCTTGAGAGGAGTAGGAAGAGAGAAGACCAAGAAGACCAAGAAAACAATGAAGAGGATGAAGAGCATGTGAGGGCAAACCAGGAACAGCAAGCTGATGATACAGAGGACCTTGAAGAAAGGAGGTTAGTGAGGTTATTGAAGGCAGTACAGGGTCATGGAGGGAAGAGTCACATTGACTTACCTATCTATCAAGGGAAGATGGATAGTGAAGAGGTATTGGGATGGCTTGATGCCATGGAAAACTACTTTGAATTTGAGGAGATGGATGAAGAAAGGAAAGTCAAGTTTGCTAAAACCAAGTTGAGAGGCACAGCATTGACATGGTGGACAAGTTTCCAGAATGATAGGATGGCTAGAGGATTGGCAAAGGTCTCTACATGGGCAAGAATGAAGAGTTTGGTCAAGGAGCAATTTTTACCATCTGATTATACCATTCATGTGAAAAGAATGAGGCAGAATTTAAAGCAAAAGGACTTGGATGTGATGTCCTATACTGAGCAATTTCACAAGCTTAGTATTAGAGGAGGATATGAGGAAGAAGATGAGAAGATAGCCAGGTACATCAATGGCTTAAGGTACAATCTGCAAGATGAGATTGGTTTACAATTGCCAAGAACATTGGGAGAATGTTTTCAGTTGGCCATTAGAGCAGAAGAAAAGGTGAAAAGGAAGCAAGAAAGATCAAACAATGGTGGAAGAGGAGGTAGTTCAAACAGGGGCAGAGGTAATAGAGAGCAAGGACAAGGCAGTAATGATAAAAGCAGCAATGACAAGGGTAAGGAGATATTTTCTGATCAAAGAGGTGGATACACTCCAAGAGGAGGAGGCAGATTTGGACAAGGTAGAGGACCATTCACAGGCAGATGTTTTAATTGCAATGAACCAGGGCATCCTTCCTTCAAATGTCCTAAGTGGGAACAAGCTGATAAAGGCAGGGAAAGGAGAGCTACCTTGGTGCAAGAAGAAGAAGATAAGAAGGAGGAACCAAGAACACTCATGGCAGACCCTGTGACTGATGGTGAGTTTCTCATGATCAAGCAAGGAGAAAGACTTCATCAAGAACCAAAGGTAACCATTTTCAAAACAAATTGTCTCAGTCATGGTAAGATATGCAGGTTGCTTATAGATTCAGGGTCACATAGCAATTTAGTTTCAGTTGATATGGTAACCAAGCTAGGGATTGAAACTTTTGATCACCCTACTCCCTACAAGGCCACTTGGGTAACTCAAGGACAGCATGTAGAGATTGGTAAGAGAGCTTTTGTTGATTTCTCAATTGGTTCATATCATGATAGAGTGCTTTGTGATGTTATTCCTATGACTTGTGGTCATATCATCTTGGGAAGGCCATGGCAGTATATGAGAAGAACTTTGCATGATGGGTTTCTTAACACCTATTTGGTTCACAAGGGAGATGTTAAATATCAGTTGGTTCCTTTACCTTTGGAGCAGAATAATGATAGTTTTGTAATCTGTTTTGAGAAGAGTTTGCAGGTGAATAAGCAGGGTGAAACAGGGGAAGGCATTGGCAAACTGAAAAGTGGTGAGTTGCAGCAGGGTTATGTGGTGGATAGTCCATCAAATCAGTCCTTGTGGGATCTGAATACTATCAAGATTGGTAGCATTGAATGCCCTATCAATGAGGGTAATAGTGGTGTAGTTCTTCCACAAAGGAGGCATTGGAATGAGGGCAGCAATAGGACACAAGAATTCACTGTTTTCAAGCAGCAAAGAGGACATACTAATCCTTGTTTTGATTCTGTCAAGGGTGCAGAATGGAAGAGGAGAAAAATAGTAACTTTAGGGGACTACCTGCCTTCTCATTGGAAGATGAAAGCACATATGAGCAAGAAATTTCTTAGTGGCAACACATGGGACACTTCTTGGGACAAGAGTTCTTTCTTTCCTAGGGAGAATGGTGCAGGAGCACCCAGGACCTTCAGGGAACACTCCAAGAGTCAGGAGAGAGCAGGGGTCAGGAGGACCTTCCAAGCATGTCAGAGCATTAATTATAATGTGTTGAAGCCTATAATGGCATTTGAATTGAATGAGTGTGCTAAAAGTGTTAAAGGTTTCAAGATTCCTGATAAGGAATCCAGTCAAAATGCAATGTAAGGGGCAAAGTATGTTTTAAGGGATTTGATTAAATGTTCTTAGGCTTTAGATAGGTTAAATAAGCTTGGATATTAAATATCCAATGGTCTTTAGTTGATGCAAATTAATATATTTCAAGATTGTTATTTTAAAATTTCAAAATTTGTTTGGGCGGGAAAGTGAGTTTAGGGGCTTAATTGGCTTTAATGAGTTGTGAACCGAATTTTGTTGGTTGGAACAGTTTTGTAGTTGGCCTATAACCCCAGGGAATTCCATTGTACGGGATTTGATGAAGGATTGAAGGACTTTGTACGGACTGTTTCCAAGAAAGGGCAGAAAATCACTGTTTTTTGCATTTTTCTCTTGTGTTTTTGCAATCTATTGAGTTCTTTTTGAAGTTTCATTAATGTGAAGGCCAAAGCATTATAAATTCCATGTTTTCAAATTGTTGAATGCTCTGAAAGTTCTTAAAAATCAATTTTAGCACGTGTTCTTGCTGACTGTCTACAGGAAAAGGCTGAAATAGACTGTTTTGAGGGTCTACCAATGAAAGAATGATCCATTTCAAGGGATGTATGACTGGAATCCTGTGAAATGGATCTAATATAACTTGTACAAACTGAAACTAACAACTAAATATGCAGGAAAGGTGGAAAATTGACTGTGCACAGTGAGTTGGCAAAGGAAGAGGGAAGAAAGTTGACCCTAGGGTATAGCAGTGAGCAAACTGCCTTAACAAGAGACACATTTTTGAATTGCAATAGTTGAACATTGATGAATGAATGGTGGAAAGTCAAAAACCAAGTCTTGGAAGTGATAGGAAACCCTAAAAACCAAAAGCCCTAGTTTTAAGCCAAATTAGTGAGGGTTTTGTAGTTGGGCATGTTGTGAGAATTCTTGTAGACTGAAAGTGTGAAAATCTTTGATTTGGGAGTATTTTAGGAGACTGTTGAGAGTTTCAAGGCCAGGAGACAAATTTGAAGAGGGGTTGCTTTGTTAAATAGGGCTAATTAGGCCTAAATTTAAGGAAACAGCAGGGCTAGAAGTAGGAAAGTCTGAAACAAGTGGTGCAAGTGGGTTGATATGTTATTAACCATCATGAAACACACCTGATACAATCATTAAGTTGGAGGTTAGAGTGCAAAGTTTGAGGGAAAAGACAATAATCCATCGCCAAAGGCCTAATAGGGCTAATAGGACTGGTTGAGCAGCAAAAAGGGAGTTTTGTACAAAATGGAGGGTTAGGGCTTGAAACCCATTTGAATCAAGTTCATTTAAGGTCTGGTGAATTCATCTCAGTGATTGAAAGTCACAAGGGGAGGCAGAACATCCTTAGTTGCAAGGTGAAGACCCTATTTCCAAGTTGGAGACTAGTTGATAAATTGAAGAGCAAAGCTTGTTAATCTTTAATTCTTTGTGGAATTTTTGAGATCCCTGACCTCTGCAGACGATATGTGGCATGAGGATTTACCCACAACATGTTGTAGTCCTCTATGGGCGAAATTGAGTTTATCACATAAAATCATAAAGAACCTACTAATTATTCAATCACTAAAATCTTGAGAATATACTAAAATAACATAATAATAGAAATGGACACAATAGTGATAATGAACATAAACTTAATGAAATGGGAAGGAAATGATATAATCAAAAAGAAGGAAGGAGACACTCACAAGAGGTCCAAGAATGAAGCCTCTAGCAAAGTTCCATCTTCAACACCTACACACATAAAAGCAAGAAAATGGTTGGGGCCATTTTAGGGACTTGCCTTAGTCAAATTCCTATGTTTTTGTTCCCAACTCCATGTCCAACTAGATAGATAGAGAGAGAAAATAATAGACAAGATAAAGAAGTTAATAAATGTACTAGAATACTATGCTATCAAAGTAAATATACAATGCAATATAAGGAAATTTAGTTATCCTTCCTTTAGCAAGATATATCAAAAGGAAGAGATAGAGCTTAGGAGAATGATGTTGAGAACCTTGAGAGTAAGAATGTATTATAAAAATGGCGAAGTGAAGCTGTTATGATGTTGAAGAGAGTGAAGAGCTTGAAAGAATGAGAGAATGAGAGAATGAATGAGAGATAGATTGAATAGAATGAATGAATGATGAAAATGAGAGGTTTTAAAAAGGTGTAGGCATGCAAAGGGTTGTTCCCATCATGCCTACAAGCTCTAGAGACATTACACTTTACTAGTAGGTGAGAAGCGTAATGTCCAAATGGCTATGCAGTTAGTATTTTTTTTGGGACATTCATACGACACGTAGACATCTACGTGGTGTGTGGTCATTAGTGACAAATTTTTCTTAATGGCTAGGAATGAACAGGTTAAGGAAAAAAAATGAATTATTCTATTATCAAAATAATTTATCTAAAGGGTGTTGGAAAAAGTGCCTCAAACATTATAGACTGAAACCTCCTTTAGAGCAATGTCGGTGTGACATTTTGATTGTCTAGCCAACTAGTAGTTTGTTTCATCCAATTCTGAACAGGTCGTTGTGACCCTGAAGAAGTCTTGCCGAAAGTTTTACTATTGAGTCTGTCATTGTAGTAACATGTGTTCGTTGTGACCTCATAGCACTTGGGAGAGCTTTGGCCGAAAGGCCATTCATTCATTTATCGGCATAACTCTTAGCGACTATTATCTTCAATGAAGCTTATGGTTCTTGCTAATATGTCTCAGCGAAGTGATATTCTCTTGCCGACAGTGTATGAATTGATGTCCTCGGGGTAACTTATTATGGCTCGGTGAGAAGTCACCGCAAAATCAAATGTTATGCCCACTGTGTTCTATCAAAGAGAGACTTAGCCGAAGGAAGTGACTTCGGTAAGATGTCCTACCAAAGTGGATATGTCTTAGTGACTAAGGCTTATGTTGGAATCTTCGGTATATCTTAATGAACTCAGAGAAAGGTATTAGCGATAGAAGAAAGCTATGCCGACAGGGACTACTTGGGAGTTATCGATATAACTCTTAGACTTCGTTATGAAGTCTGAGTGATAATCTATTGTCTTGCCGATAGCCAATGGCTATCGGGGTAACTCTTGGCGAATAGTTGGTCATCGGTGAAACATAGATAAATCGGTAAGTTCTCTTAGCGATGGACAAATGTTTTGGCGACAGGTGAACACTTCAGAGTAGCATATGAAGATCAATATGAACTCTTGGTGATAGGAGTAATTCTTGCCGACTTCTACTTGGTGCTCGGTAGGCTTGCGGACTTCGGTGTAACTTTAGTGTTTCACTATGACCTTATGGCGAAAGCGATAAGTCAAAGTGACTACATAGACTCTTGGTGACATCGATACAAGTTCAATGTGGCATCAATGAGACATTGTTAGTGTCTCACCGAGATGCCAATTCAATACAAATTCTGTTGACCGTGTATGACTTCTGATGTGGCATCAAGTGGACGAATCAGAAGAGTCGAATTGGAACCGTTGGGAGTCTGTTCGTTGAGATGGTTCTGTGAGGGAGTTTGACAGTCAGGGAACACCATGGATATAGTTGGAAATTGTAGATGTTTTGAAGGTTGGATAGTAGTTCTATCAACAGTGAAGTGTGAAAAATTCAAACTATATCAGTGAAGGATTTAAAATATGTAAAGGTTGTAACATGAAGGTTTTCTATTCGAAGAATGTACATGATGAATGCTGCTATTTAATGACACCAGAAAGATAAGTCTGGAATTGTATGTAACTTTGATTACTGTAATACAAAGTGATTTATCTTGGTGTGGGCAGTTTTTCTCCCATAAGGGTTTTCCCACGTATATCTGGTGTTCATGTGTGTTTGTCTAAATACTCTATTTCTGTAATCTGTCTCAAAGTGCATCTCAATTTCACTGTAATTGAAAATTTTAAAGTACTTCTGCATTCTTACCTAAGGTATTGACGTTAGGAAAATTATTTTCCGCATCTAGTTTTCCTTACAAGTGGTATCAAAGCCTGGCCAATTGTGTTATCATTGGGGGTACATTAGGTTTTTTTTGTCAATACTGTTCAATGGGAGTTTTGTAGATATTGTTATTTCTATTTACAGATTAAGATGTCTAGTTCATCTGGGAAGATTGAAATAGAGAAATTCAATGGCAGTAACTTTGAATTGTGGAAACTCAAGATGGAGGATCTCTTAGTAGATCGAGATCTTTGGCTTGTTGTGTCTGGAACTAAAGCTATAGGCATGAAGCAAGAAGAATGGGACCTTGCAGTCACAAAAGCGAAGGGGCTGATAAGGCTCTATTTGGCAAACTCAGTTCTTCTCAATGTGCATGAAGATAAGTCTACTTCTCTCTTGTGGAAGAGACTAGCATCTATTTATCAGGGGAAATCTTTGGTGAATAAGCTATTCCTGAGAAAGAAGCTTTACTCTTTGAGAATGCAAGGAAGGAGGGTCTATAGCTGATCATTTGAATGCATTCAACATGCTGCTCACACAATTAACATCTATTGGTGTTAAGATTGAAGAAGAAGATCACTGTATGCTTCTGTTGTGTTCTTTGCCAGAGTCATGGGATCATCTAGTGATGGCTATTGGGAGTACAACATCTAGTTTCAAAATGGAAGATATTGTTGGTTCTTTGTTGTTAGAAGAAATGAGAAGAAAATCTTCTGAGATGGTGAAGGAGGCTCTTGCTATCAAAGGAAGGTCAAAGGAGAAAGGCAAGAAAAAGGACAAGAAGCCCAAATTGAAATCATAGGGGAGATCAAAGTCTCCTGGCAAGAAGTCCAAGGTGAAGTGTTGGAATTGTGGGCAACTTGGTCATGTCCACAAGGATTGTAAAGAGGAGAAAAAGAAGAAGAAAGGATCTTCCAATAATGGTTCTTCTCATAGTGATGGTGACGCCTTCATTGCAGCCTTCGCTACTCAGGCATCAGATGATGTCTGGTTGATCAATTCTGGAGCATCATTCCACATGACATCTCACAGAGAATGGTTTACAAAGTATGAAGAATACGATGGTGGAAAGGTGTACTTGGCAAGTGATTCAACCTTGGAAATTGTTGGTCGTGGAAGAGTCAGAATCCAATTCCCTAATGGCAGAATAAAGGGGATCAATAATGTTAAGCACATACTAGGTCTAGCTCAAAATCTATTGTCTATAAGTATGCTAAATGATATCAGAGTACAAGTCTTGTTCTCGGAAAGTGGCTGCAAGATGACTAGAGGTTCAATGGTGCTAGCTAGAGGTGCTCAGATTGGTACCCTGTACAAGCTGGATGCACAAGTTGTTCATTGTAATAGTGTCTCTTTGAAGTCACTGAAAGATTCTCATGGAGGTAAAGAGGGAATTGTCCCTAATTATGTAAAATCTACATAAGTAAAACTTCCTGTAGAAAAGACTATGGTTTGGCATCATAGGTTAGGCCACATAGGAGAAAAAGGTTTAAAAACCTTGAAGAACAAAAACCTAGTTGAGGGGCTTGAAGATTGTAATCTAGAATTTGAATTCTGTGAACACTGTATATATGGAAAGCAGCATCGGGTTTCATTTTATGATAGTCCTCATAAAACTTCTCGTTTGTTAGACTATATTCATTCGGATGTGTTTGGGCCAGTAGATGTTCCTTCTTTTTCTAAATCAAGATACTATGTGTCGTTCATTGATGATTATTCAAGAAGAGAATTTATATATTTTTTGAAAAGTAAATCAGAAGTGTTCAGTCAATTGAAGGAGTTTAAAAATCTTGTTGAAAATCAGACTGGTAAAACAATAAAATGCTTCAGGAATGATAATGGTGGTGAATTCTGTTATGAGGAATTTGAAAGATACTATAAAGACCATGGAATCAAAAGACACAAGACTACACCTTACACTCCACAGCAAAATGGAGTTGCAGAAAGGTTCAATAAGATAGTGATGGAGAGAGCACGAAGTATGCTTAGTAGTGTTGGTTTGGAGGAAAAGTTCTGGGCTGAAGCTATTGCTACTGCATGTTACTTGGTTAATTGGTCTCCAAACTCTGCTATTGTTGACAAGACACCTATGGAAGTGTGGTCTGGTAAGAATCCCTCTTTTAGACATATTAGAGTCTTTGGTTGTGAAGCATATGCACATGTGTTGGATGTAAAAAGATCTAAGTTGGACAACAAGGCTGTTAAGTGTATATTTATTGGCTATATTGCTAACATTAAATGATACAAGCTTTGGAATCCTGTTACAGAGAATATTGTATACAACAGAAGTGTAATCTTTCATGAGCTAAAACCTTCCACCTTGGATCTAAAGTCAGAGACAAAGTCAGAAAACAGTAAGGATGTAGCAGCAATTCCTCATACACCAGAGAAAGAGGAATTGAAGATTCAAAACGTACCTGAAACTGAGGAGAGCTCAAGCAGTTCTGAAAGCTCTAAAGAAGATGAACCTTAGCCTTAGCCAGTGAGGAGGTCAACCTGATAAAGGAAACAACCAGATAGGTATGGGTTCTCATTAATTGATTCTACTTGTGCCTATGCCTTGATTTCTAGCACTAATGAGCCTAGAACTGTAAAGGAGGCAATTAAAATGTCTGATTCAGATTCTTGGTTAGAAGCCATGGAAGAATAAATGGCATCTTTATATAAAAATGAAACCTAGAGTCCGGTGCCCTTGCCTAAAGGCAGAAAACCTGTGGGTTGTAAATGGGTATTTAAGAAAAAGATTGGTCTAGATGGCAGTGTAGAAAAATACAAAGCATGACTGATTGCAAAGGGTTATTCCCAGGTAGAGGGAATTGACTATGGGGAAATATTTTCTCCTATAGCAAAGCTAACGTCCATTAGATTTCTATTGTCACTTGCAGCAGCTTATGACTTAGAGGTTGAACAGATGGATCTGAAGACAACATTTCTTCATGGTGATCTTGAAGAAGAAATCTATATGTCCCAGCCTGAGCACTTTGTTGAGAAAGGTTAACAAAAACTGGTATACAAATTAAAGAAGTCTCTGTATGGGTTAAAGTAGTCACCTAGAATGTGGTACCAGAAATTTGATACCTATGTATTATCTTTAGGCTTTGTGAGATCAAAATCTGATCATTGTGTATACTATAAAGCTGAAAGTGATCAAGTCTTGTTATTGCTCTTTATGTTGATGATATGTTGTTCATAGGAAATAGCAAGCTAATGATTTCTGATCTTAAGTTTCAGTTGTCTGCTAAGTTTGAAATGAAGGATCTTGGTGCAGTAAGGTATATTTTGGGGATGGAAATAACTGGGGAAAGGAAGAATAGAAAGCTTTGGCTCAGTCAGAGTATGTATATAAAGAGTGTTCTAGAGAGATTTTGTATGAATGATTGCAAACAGTTAGTTGGTCCAGTCATGCAGGGAATGAAACTATCTGTTGAGGACTGTCCAAAGTCTCCTACTGAGATGGACATGACCAGTGTGCCCTATGCTAGTGCTGTAGGAAGTCTCATGTATGCAATGGTCTGTACAAGACAAGACATTGCCCAAGCAGTGGGAGTACTTAGTCAATTTATGGCTAATCCAGGAAGAATACATTGGGATGCTGTAAAGAGGGTGTTTAGGTATTTGAAGGGAACTTCAGATTTTGCATTGTGTTACCATGGTAATTTAGTTGAATCATAGAGGACTCTCAGCATTTGTGGTTATGTAGACTCTGATTGGGCAGGGAATATTGATAGCAGAAGATCCACTAGTGGATACGTTTTCATGTTGAATGGTGGTGCAGTGAGTTGGATGAGTAAGTGGTAGGATGTAGTTGCTTTGTCCACTATACAGGCTAAATACATGGTAGCTACTCATGCTTGTAAAGAAGTTGTATGGTTGAAACGTTTGTGTTCTAACATTGGTTTTGATGCAGGGGAAATAACAATCTTATGTGACAGTTAGAGTGCCATTTGTCTGGCAAAGAATCCAACTTTCCATGCCAAAACGAAACATATTGATGTACAGTACCACTTTGTATGAGATATGGTTGAGGATGGAAAGGTCAGTTTGGAAAAAGTTGATACTCTGGAGAATGTTGCAGATGCATTGATGAAGCCAGTGAGCACAGACAAGTTCAGGTCATGTGCCAGTTCAATGGGCCTTAGTGCCCATGATTTTCAATAAAGTATTTTTTTTTTTGCATGCTCTGGAGGTGTCTGAATGACCTTCGTCAAGTGGGAGATTGTTGGAAAAAGTTCCTCAAACATTACATATTGAAACCTCCTTTAGAGCAATGTCGGTGTGACATTCTGATTGTCTGGCAGACTAGCAGTTTGTTTCATCCAATTCTGAACAGGTCGTTGTGACCTTGAAGAAGTCTTGCTGCAAGTTTTACTGTGGAGTCTGTCGCTGTAGCAAGATGTGTTCGTTGTGACCTCATAGCGCTTGGGAGAGCTTTGGCCGAAAGGCCATTCATTCGTTTATCGACGTAACTCTTAGCGACTATGATCTTTGGTGAAGCTTATGGTTCTCGCTAAGATGTCTCAGCCAAGTGATATTCTCTTGCTGACAATGTATGAATTGATGTCCTCGAGGTAACTTATTATGGCTCGGTGACAAGTCACCGTGAAATCAAATGTTATGCTAACTTTATTCTATCGGAGAGAGACTTAGCCGAAGGAAGTGACTTCGGTAAGATGTCCTACTGAAGTGGATATGTCTTAGCGACTAAGACTTATGTTGGAATCTTCGATATATCTTAATGAACTCGAAGAAAGGTATTAGCAATAGAAGAAAGCTATGCCGACAGGGAGTACTTGGGAGTTATCGACATAACTCTTAGACTTCGTTATGAAGTCTGAGCGATAAGCTATTGTCTTGCCAATAGCCGATGGGTATCGGGGTAACTCTTGGCGAATAGTTGGTCATTGATTAAACATAGATAAATCAGTAAGTTCTCTCAGCGATGGACAATTTTTTTGGCGACAGGTGAACACTTCAGAGTAGCATATGAAGATCAGTATGAACTCTTAACGATAGGAGTAAGTCTTGCCAACTTCTACTTGGTGATCGGTAGGCTTGGGGACTTCGGTGTAACATTAGTGTTTTGCTATGACCTCCTGGCGAAAGTGATAAGTCAAAGTGACTATAGAGACTCTTGGTGACATCAGTACGAGTTCAATGTGGCATCGGCGAGACACTGTTAGTGTCTCACTGAGATGCCAATTCAATACAAATTCTGTTGACCGTGTATGACTTCTGATGTGGCATCACGTGGATGAATCAGAAGAGCCGAATTGGAACCATTGGGAGTTTGTTCATTGCGATGGTTCTGTGAGGGAGCTTGACAATCAGGGAACGCCATGGATATAGTTGGAAATTGTAGATGTTTTGAAGGTTGGATAGTAGTTCTATCAATAGTGAAGTGTGAAGAATTCAAACTGTATCAGTGAAGGATTTAAAATCTGTAAAGGTTGTAACCTGAAAGTTTTCTGTTCGAAGAATGTACATGATGAATGTTGTTGTTTAATGAAACCAGAAAGATAAGTTTGGAATTGTATGTAACTTTGATTACTATAATACAAAGTGATTTCTCTTGGTGTGGTGGGTTTTTATTTTGTAAGGGTTTTCCCACATATATCTGGTGTTCATGTGTGTTTGTCTAAATACTCTATTTCTGTAATCTATCTCATAGTGCATCTCAATTTGATTGTAATTGAAAATTTTAAAGTACTTCTGCATTCTTTCCTGAGGTATTGATGTTAGGAAAATTGTTTTCCGCATCTAGTTTTCCTTACAAGTGGTATCAGAGCCTGGCTAGTTGTGCTATCCTTGGGGGTACATTGGGTTTTTTGTGTCAATACTGTTCAGTGGGAGTTTTGTAGAGATTGTTATTTCTATTTACAAATTAAGATGTCTAGTTCATCTGGGAAGATTGAAATAGAGAAATTCAATGGCAAGAACTTTGAATTGTGGAAACTCAAGATGGAGGATCTCTTAGTAGATCGAGATCTTTGGCTTGCTGTGTCTAGAACTAAACCTACAGGCATGAAGCAAGAAGAATAGGACTTTGCATATAGGAAAGCGAAAGGGCTAATAAGGCTCCATTTGGCAGACTCAGTTCTTCTCAATGTGCATGAAGAGAAATCTACTTCTCTCTTGTGGAAGAGATTGGCGTCTATTTATCAGGTGAAATCTTTGGTGAATAAGCTATTCCTGAGAAAGAAGCTTTACTCTTTGAGAATGCAGGAAGGAGGATCTATAGCTGATCATTTGAATGCATTCAACATGTTGCTCGCACAATTAACATCTGTTGGTGTAAAGATTGAAGAAGAAGATCACTGAATGCTTTTGATATGTTCTTTTCCAGACTAATGGGATCATCTAGTGATGGCTATTGGGAGTACAACATCCAGTTTCAAAATGGAAGATATTGTTGGTTCTTTGCTGTTAGAAGAAATGAGAAGAAAATCTTCTGAGATGGCGAAGAAGGCTCTTGCTATCAGAGGAAGGTCAAAGGAGAAATGCAAGAAGAAGGACAAGAAGTCCAAATCAAAATCAGAGGGGAGATCAAAGTCTCCTGGCAAGAAGTCCAAGGAGAAGTGCTGGAACTATGGGCAACCTGGTCATGTCTGAAAGGATTGTAAAGAGGAGAAAAAGAAGAAGAAAGGATCTTCCAATAATGGTTCTTCTCATAGTGATGGTGACGCCTTCATTGCAGCCTTGGCTACTCAGGCATCAGATGATGTTTGGTTGATCGATTTTGGAGCATCGTTCCACATGGCATCTCATAGAGAATGGTTTACAAAGTATGAAGAATACGATGACAGAAAGGTGTACTTGGCGAGTGATTCAACCTTGGAAATTGTTGGTCGTGGAAGAGTCAGAATCCAATTCCCTAATGGCAGAATAAAGGGGATCAATAATGTTATGCACATACCAGGTCTGGCTCGAAATCTATTGTCTATAAGTATGCTAAATGATATCAGAGTACAAGTCTTGTTCTCGGGAAGTGGTTGCAAGATGACTAGAGGTTCAATGGTGTTGGCTAGAGGTGCTCGGATTGGTACCCTGTACAAGCTAGATGCACAAGCTGTTCATTGTAACAGTGTCTCTTTGAAGTCACTAAAAGCTGCTCATGGAGGTAAAGAGGGAATTGTCCCTAATTATGTAAACTCTACGGAAGTAAAACTTCCTACAGAAAAGACTATGCTTTGACATCATAGGTTAGGCCACATAGGAGAAAAAGGTTTAAAAACCTTGAAGAACAAAAACCTGGTTGAGGGGCTTGAAGATTGTAATCTAGAATTTGAATTCTGTGAACACTGTATATATGGAAAGCAGCATCGGGTTTCATTTTATGACAGTCCTCATAAAACTTCTATTTTTGTAGACTATATTCATTCGGATGTGTTTGGTCCTGTAGATGTTCCTTCTTTGTCTAAATCAAGATACTATGTGTCGTTCATTGATGATTATTGAAGAAGAGGATTTATATATTTTTTGACAAGTAAATCAAAAATGTTTAGTCAATTTAAGGAGTTTAAAAATCTTGTTGAAAATCAGACTCGTAAAATAATAAAATACTTAAGGACTGATAATAGCGGTGAATTCTGTTATGATGAATTTGAAAGATAATGTAAAGACCATGGAATCAAAAGACACAAGACTACACCTTACACTCCATAGTAGAATGGAGTTGCAGAAAGGTTCAATAGGACAGTGATGGAGAGAGCACGAAGTATTCTTAGTAGTGCTAGTTTGGAGGAAAAGTTTTGGGCTGAAGCTACTGCTACTGCATGTTACTTGGTTAATTGGTCTCCAAACTCTTCTCTTGTTGACAAGACACCTATGGAAGCATGGTTTGGTAAGAAGCTCTCTTAGACATATTAGAGTCTTTGGCTGTGAAGCATATGCACATGTGCCAGATGTAAAAAGATCTAAGTTGGACAACAAGGCTGTTAAGTGTATATTTATTGGCTATAGTGCTAACATTAAAGGATACAAGCTTTGGAATCTTGTTACAAAGAAGGTTGTATACAGCAGAAGTGTAATATTTCGTGAGCTGAAACCTTCCACCTTCGATCTGCAATCAGAGACAAAGTCAGAAAATAGTAAGGATGTAGTAGTAATTCCTCCTACACCAGAGAAAGAGGAATTGAAGATACAAAACGTACCTAAAACTGAGGAGAGCTCAAGCAGTTCTGAAAGCTTTGAAGAAGATGAACCTCAGCCTTAGCCAGTGAGGAGGTCAACTCGAGAAAGGAAACAACCAGATAGGTATGGGTTCTCATTAATTGATTCTACTTGTGCCTATGTCTTGATTTCTAGCACTAATGAGCCTAGGACTATAAAGGATGCGATTAAAATGTCTGATTCAAATTCTTGGTTAGAAGCCATGGAAGAAAAAATGGTGTCATTATATAAAAATGAAACCTAGAGTCTAGTACCCTTGCCTAAAGGCAGAAAACCTGTGGGCTGTAAATGGGTATTTAAGAAAAGTATTGGTCTGGATGGCAGTGTAGAAAAATACAAAGCACGACTAGTTGCAAAGGGTTATTCCCAGGTAGAGGGAATTGACTATGGGGAAATCTTTTCTCCTGTAACAAAGCTGACATCTATTAGATTTCTATTATCACTTGCAGCAGCTTATGACTTGGATGTTGAATAGATGGATGTGAAGACAACATTTCTTCATGGTGATCTTGAAGAACAAATTTATATGTCCCAGCCTAAGCACTTTGTTGAGAAAGGTAAAGAAAAACTAGTATGCAAATTAAAGAAGTCTCTGTATGGGTTAAAGCAGTCACCTAGAATGTGATACCAGAAATTTGATACCTATGTATTATCTTTAGGCTTTGTGAGATCAAAATATGATCACTGTGTATACTATAAAGCTGAAAGTGATCAAGTGCTTGTTATTTCTCTTTATGTTGATGATATGCTATTCATAGGAAATAGCAAGCTAATGATTTATGATCTTAAGTCTCATTTGTCTGCTAAGTTCAAAATGAAGGATCTTGGTGCAGCAAGGTATATTTTGGAGATGGAGATAACTAGGGACATGAAGAATAGAAATCTTTGGCTCAGTTAGAGTAAGTATATAAAGAGTGTTCTAGAGAGATTTTGTATAAATGATTGCAAACAGTTAGTTGTTCCAGTCATGCAGGGAATGAAACTATCTGTTGAGGACTGTCCAAAGTCTCCTACTGAGATGGAGGACATGACCAGTGTGCCCTTTGCTAGTGCTGTAGGCAGTCTCATGTATGCAATGGTCTGTACAAGACCAGACATTGCCCAAGCAGTGGGAGTACTTAGTCAATTTATGGCTAATCCAGGAAGAATACATTGGGATTCTATGAAGAGGGTGTTTAGGTATTTGAAGGGAACTTTAGATTTTGCATTGTGTTACCATGGTAATTTGGTTGAATCACAGAGGACTCTCAGCATTCGTGGTTATGTAGACTCTGATTGGGCAGGGGATATTGACAGCAAAAGATCCACCAGTGGATACGTTTTCATGTTGAATGGTGGTGTAGTGAGTTGGATGAGTAAGCGGCAGGATGTAGTCGCTTTGTCCACTACAGAGGCTGAATACATGGCAGCTACTCATACTTGTAAAGAAGCTGTATGGTTGAAATTTTTGTGTTCTAACATTGGTTTTGATGCAGGGGAAATAACAATCTTATGTGACAGTCAGAGTTCCATTTGTCTGGCAAAGAATCCAACTTTCCATGCCAGAACGAAACATATTGATGTACAGTACCACTTTGTACGAGATATGGTTGAGGATGGAAAGGTCAGTTTGGAAAAATTTGATACTCTGGAGAATGTTGTAGATGCATTGACGAAGCCAGTGAGCACAGACAAGTTTAGGTGGTGTGCTAGTTCAATGGGCCTTAGTGCCCATGATTTTCAGTAAAGTATTTTTTTATTTTTTATTTTTTTGCATGCTCTGGAGGTGTCTGAATGATCTTCATCAAGTGGGAGATTGTTAGAAAAAGTGCCTCAAACATTACAGACTGAAACCTACTTTAGAGAAATGTCGGTGTGACATTCTGATTGTTTGGCCGACTAGCAGTTTGTTTCATCCAATTCTGTACAGGTCGCTGTGACCCTGAAGAAGTCTTGCTGAAAGTTTTACTGTGGAGTCTGTTGCTGTAGCAAGATGTGTTCGTTGTGACCTCATAGACCTTGGGATAGCTTTGGCCGAAAGGCCATTCATTCGTTTATCGGTGTAACTCTTAGCGACTGTGATCTTCGGTGAAGCTTATGGTTCTCGCTAAGATGTCTCAGTGAAGTGATAGTCTCTTGCTGGCAGTGTATGAATTGATGTCCTTGGGGTAACTTATTATGGCTCGGTGAGAAGTCACCGCGAAATCAAATGTTATGTCGACTGTGTTGTTTTCGGAGAGAGACTTAGCCGAAGGAAGTGACTTCGGTAAGATGTCCTACCGAAGTGGATATGTCTTAGCGACTAAGACTTATGTTGGAATCTTCGCTATATCTTAATGAACTCAGAGAAAGGTATTAGCGATAGAATAAAGCTATGCCGACAGGGACTACTTGGGAGTTATCGATATAACTCTTAGACTTTGTTATGAAGTCTGAGCGATAAGCTATTGTCTTGCTGATAGCCGATGGCTATCGGGGTAATTCTTGGCGAACAATTGGTCATTGGTGAAACATAGATAAATCAGTAAGTTCTCTCAGTGATGGACAAATGTTTTTGCTACAGGTGAACACTTCAGAGTAGCATATGAAGATCGGTATGAACTCTTGGTGATAGGAGTAAGTCTTACCGACTTCTAATTGGTGCTCGGTAGGCTTGGGGACTTCGGTGTAACTTTTGTGTTTCACTATGACCTTCTGGCGAAAGTGATAAGTCAAAGCGACTACAGAGACTCTTGGTGACATCGATATGAGTTCAATGTGGCATCGGCGAGACACTGTTAGTGTCTCATCAAGATGCCAATTCAATACGAATTCTGTTGACCGTGTATGACTTCTGATGTGGCATCACGTGGACGAATCAGAAGAGCTGAATTGGAACCATTGGGAGTTTGTTCGTTGCGATGGTTCTGTGAGGGAGCTCGACAGTCAGGGAATGCCATGGATATAGTTGGAAATTGCAGATGTTTTGAAGGTTGGATAGTAGTTCTATCAACAGTGAAGTGTGAAGAATTCAAACTATATCAGTGAAGGATTTAAAATCTGTAAAGGTTGTAACCTAAAAGTTTTCTGTTCGAAGAATGTACATGAAGAATGTTGCTATTTAATGACACCAGAAAGATAAGTCTGGAATTGTATGTAACTTTGATTACTGTAATACAAAGTGATTTATCTTGGTGTGGTGGGTTTTTCTCCTGTAAGGGTTTTTCCCACGTATATCTGGTGTTCATGTGTGTTTGTCTAAATACTCTATTTCTATAATCTGTCTCATAGTGCATCTTAATTTGACTGTAATTTAAAATTTAAAAGTACTTATGCATTCTTTCCTGAGGTATTGACGTTAGGAAAATTGTTTTCCACATCTAGTTTTCCTTACAAAGGGGAGGTTTATGGAATTTGAAATTGTATACGATACAATTTTTGACATTATAGTGATCCAACCAAAAGGATTCATTCATAAAAATCATCCTCAAAAGTTATGCCATCTAATTAAGTAAATTTATGGGATTAAACAAACCCTTAGCCATGGTACATAAAAATAAATGACCATCTCTTGCAACATGGTTTCACTTGTAGCCCCTCAAATACAAATTTATATATTAAGAAGGTAGATACATAAATTATCATTCTTATCTTATATGTGGATGATCTTGTGATGACAAGAAGCTTAGATAATCTCATTGATAATGTAAAAAATAATTTGAAAAGATCTTTTAATATGCCAAACTTGGGGCTACTTCAATATTGTCTTGGCTTGGAGATATGGAAAATAGAGCATCACATCTTTGTCTCACAAATGAAATATTTTAAGAAACTCCTCGAAAAGTTTAGAATATCTGATTGTAAACTTGTGTCCAGTCCAATGAAGAAAGGTTTGTAACTTTCTCGATTGCAGGATTCTCCTCAAGTAGATTCTACTCTGTACCAACAGTTTGTTAGGATTCTCATTTACTTGACTTATACTAGACCAACTTTATGTTTTTTGGTCAGCTATCTTTCTAGATTTATACAAGAGTCGAAGTAACGTCATTGGGTTGTAGTAAAGCATGTTTTTTGATATGTCAAAGGCACACTTGATTATAGTCTGGAATACATGAAGAACTCATAGTTCTTCTTACAAGGATATGTCGACTTGGACTATGCTGGATTTGTTGATGATAGGAAGTCAACCACATGGTATGTTTTCATCTTGGATTTGGACCTACTTTGTGGATTATTAAGAAGAAATTTATTGTTTCTCTCTCATCCATCTAGGTTGAATATCGTTCTGCACAAGGAGCTATGTGTGAAGCAATTGGGTTATTTCACATTCTTTCTCACATGGAAATTTTTGAGGACAAGTCATCTATTCTTTATTGTGACAATTAGGGGGTATTGAAGCTTGTGAAGAATCCATTTTTTCACGAAATATCAAAGCATATTGAGGTCAAATATCATTACATTCATGGACAAGTCTTCCATAACCACATTTAGCTCTAGTACTACCCGACAGATTCTCAAATAGCAGATATATTTACCAAGTCTCTTGGTAAGGTGGAATTTGTATTGTTTCAAGGGTAAATTTGTAAGAACAATGTAATGAGGGGGGGAATGTTAGCATAATTTTAGTACATTGTTAGCGGGTGAATACAATTAACCTATTTCAATTAAACTTTTTTATTCAAAGGCTCACTTCCTTGCTTGCATATATTCTTTGTTGATCTTTGAATAATATCATCAATTCTTTCAGCTCTTCAAATTATCCATATTCAAATAAATTTCAATTTCACTTCTTCAATCAACTATTTCTTTTATAAACAATTAATTTAGTATTCATTTGGAAACTCAATCTTCTCTCGCAAGTTGACTCATCTTCATTCTTCAATTAACTCAAATTGAAAATGGAAACTTCATGTGCACATTTATCTATCAAATAAATGAATAATTCGATATTATCCTTGAGGTTTTCAAAATGGCCATTTTCGTTTCCTCACTTGAGTTGACTCCATTGATTTTCTATTTAACTTAAGTCTTAATCCTCACCCATGTCTTGTAGGTCTATAAATTCAATAATTTTCTTCATAATTAACATCAATCATACATCTAAGTAATCACATTCTATCAAAATCATTCAATCATACATTAAGAAAATCTACTTCATTGAACCTATTAGTCATTTTCTTATTAGTATTATTTTGTAGAGATTACACATCCACATAACTTCAAGACAAAGTAACATTAGTCATTTTTGAGGTTTGTAGTGAATCTCATAAGTTAGAAGTAATTTTATTTCAGCTTGTTTGTATTCAAGTTGTTTTAATTTCTAACTTTTGGATAAAATTATAAAAAAATAGTCATGTGACTGTAACACTATTAAAAAAGGTAGTAGAATGAGCACACTACTCGCCAATTGTTGGATGATGTGTGATATGAAAATATTTGATGTCATAATTTTTTTTAAAGAAAATCATTCTATCTTTTCATTTGAAGCCTCAAAAAATATGTGGAACCTATCAAGAAGACTCACAAAGGAAACAAAAAGGAATTAAGGTGGCCCTCATAATAATAAAGAATACTTAGTATAGAGGAAAATATACAAGGTCACAATACAAATGTGGGTTCAATGTTAGGAATTAACATCAAGTTTTCAACATGTTAGATCATATATCCTCATGCATTACCGAATAAAATAGATATGGTATTGGTCAAATGGTGCACACTAATTGACCCTTAGAAACTCATAATTTACATGGTGCATACCACAAAAACCTTGAATTCTTGAAGTAAAAAGGATTCACATTGACTAAGAATCATTTTAAATAATAATTCAAATAAACTAGAGAAAATCTGTCATCTATAGTAAAATTTCACTACAATCATTTTAAAAAAGTACCAACACATCACCTCTTATTCAAATTATTTTAATAAATATAACAATATTTCAACAAACTTAAAATATAATAATCTTAATATATACCACGACAATAATTCAAATCAACACAAAACTAAATTTGTATGCAACATTAGAAACAAATTACTAAGTGCATTACATTTTAACAACTAGAATAAAACTAAACATGATATTTTAAGAGTTACGATACGGTATTAAATTAGAAACTGCCCCAATTTTAATGAACGCGGCACCCGTGTTTCAGTGAGCCAGCAAAAACTCTTATTCATCTCTCGAGGGTAAGTACTGGAAAATAAATTATTAAAGCACCAGAATGACATGGATTAGCATTGTGATTTTAATATGTATTGCGAGGCATTAAATCTATGAACGTAATTTATTTTCAATATCTGTGAAATTCTTTTTACAGTGGCATTATTACAGTTAAAAACAATAGAATTAGGTTGAATCTATGCACATTACTCACAGTAGAAATCAATTGCCGAGAAATTTTTGATTTAGTAAAGATCGCCTCTTTCTGCCCAATGTCGAATGGCTGACCGAAGAGAAAAGTTTGGGACCAAATTCTTCTGCTCAAGTTTCTTGTTCGTCATGGGCGATGTATCTTTTCCGCAATCGAACCATCCCTGTATTGCCTCCTTTTCGTATGTATAGCCGTCTGTGGCAACGTGAGGATCCCGCATAACCTCCTGCAAATCAGAATACCTTTTAATGTAAGCATTAAAAATACCGATATTTCAAATTCGATGGATCAAATCAGTTGAATGTGTTAAAAGAACCGTAAATTTGTCGGCCACGAAATCCAAAGCCTTCCTTGCCTTGAATATTGGACAGAGGAAGAAACCAGGAACATGTATTTCATCAGCTTTTTGCACTCCCTTTTGACCTCGTTCAACGGGCCTGCCGGCGTTGGATGCAGGGACGGCAACGTTTCGTAGCTGATTCAACACTTTCATCACAGTCGGTTGAAGGTCGGGCCTCTTCCCTCTTACCCGATGTGTGCACTCCAAGGCAAGATAAGCCAGTTGTGAAGCCTGCACAAATGGCCAATCACCGGCTGAAGGATCCAAAATCTGCTCCAATTTTGCAGATTCTAGAGCACGTTTCACCTCTTCTACCAGTCGCAGAGCCGGTTTCCCGGTTAGCAGCTGCAGAATGACAATTCCCAGGCTGTAAACATCGGACTTGGTGGAGTATTGGCCGCTTGTCAGGTATTCTGGATCCATGTAACAAAATGTGCCTTTTGGCTCCGATTGTGAGCGTGAATCAACCGGCAGAGGACGAGCCAGGCCAAAGTCACTTATTTTGCTCATATAATTCTCGTCAAGGAGTATATTTTCGGGCTTAAGATCGCGGTGGACGATGGGATGTGGTTTAAAACTGTGCAGATATTGTAATGCGGAGCAAATTTCGTCGGCGATGCGAATTCTGGCCTGCCAAGGGAGCGGCCGATGGGCTTTCGAGGAGCTCAGACAATCTGCCAGGCATCCGTTGGACATATATTCATATATTACACAACCTTGCTCGAAACAGGCTCCCAAAACTCTCACCAAATGCGGATGCCGTACTTCTCTTAAAATATCGATCTGAAAATAGGAGTTTATAAAGAACTTGTAAGAAAACAAAAGAGAACGAATTGTGCATTCCTTTAAAGAGATCTTAGATGAAAACAAAGGAAAACGAGTTGTTCGGAGTTTTGATTTATTATATGTATATACCTCGCGTTCAAACTCCTGCCGGCCCTGTAAACTGTTTTCCCTGAGAATTTTGACTGCAACGGTTGTTTGCCTTATTTCGCCTTTGTAAACGATGCCATAGCCTCCTTCTCCAAGTTTGAAATGCTCCGAGAAGTTAGACGTCGCTGCTTTGACATCGTCAAAGGTGTACTCGTTGAATTCAAGATTAGAAGACGAGGACGAGGAGGATAGCGTTTCCAGCGGCGGCCTCGAATTCAAACAATTTTGAAGAAGTTTAATTTGAGCTTGTTTCTCCTGCAAAATGTGTTGATTTTGCTCTACCATCGCTGCGAGCTTTTGCTTTGCTTCCTGTAGCTGGTATATGGTTTCGTTTCTTTCACATGAGATTTGGTTCACCTTCTCAGCCATTGACAAGAAATTTTCTTCAACCTCGCTTCGTCGCCTGCTTAATTCTTGGCATTTCTCTTCGGCAAGCCTTAAGAACAAGGTCACCTCTTCTTTCTCTTTTACTGTTTCTTTGAAGGAGGATTCAAGCTCTTTAATCTGGTAAACGCGTGAAAATTGATGTAATTTCTCAAGGGTAATAACAAATTGCGTCCAAGTTATCAAGATAATAGAAAGAGTGCGTACTCTGTAATTTGCTTTAACCGCCGCCGCTTCTGCTTTTTTGCGTTTGTCTGTCTCCTTTCGCGATTCTGCGCTAGCATTCTCAGCCACTTTCAATGCCTGTCTGAGCTGCTCTTTAAGGGTTTCAATATCCGCAAGCGCATCCTTCATCAAAATTTGAAAGATATTAAACAGCACCAACACTATGCTGAAGAATTCTTCAGAAAGATAAAGTGTTCGAAAACTAAAAAAGTCGCAATCATACACAGCTGCACATTGAACAAAATATACTCTATATTATCTATTAAAAATATCTCTGCCCAAAACTGAGCGATCAGCAAAGCTAGAAAACAAAAGACCGCATTTTGTTATTGAAATTGGCAGTTATATATTAAACACAGCAAACAAAAAAGCTTTACTAATAGACATTCAGCAGCTCGTGCAGCTGCGATCCAGAGATTAAAACTGTTCTACAAGAATATTTTCATTCATATGGGCTGCATCAAAACTGCATAAAAACGAGGGTAAAAATAAGAAAAATGCAAATAGCTGTTGTGATTCGATCATAAATTAACAAAAACATATGCATTACCCATTGATTATGTAAAAAGTGATCATGCATTACACATTGAGCATGCATCTTCAATCTCCCTCCGGATGATCAATGGAGATGAGTCTCAATTAATGTTTCAAAGCAACAAAACTGGCTATGAGAAGAGCTTTCATGAAGATATCAGCAGTTTGCTCAAAAGTAGGATAAGATTGCAATTCTACTTATCCATCTTGAATCAAATCTCGAATGAAATAATGCCAGATTTCATGTCTTTTGATCTAGCATAAACCATCGGATTATTGGTCATTACAATGTTACTGTATTATGTTCTTGCAACAAATGTAAATCTTTCAATATTCTCCTAATTTATATTGCTTCAAGACAAATTGATATTGCAGTTGTAATATATTCTACTTCTATGGAAGAGAGAGACACAATTTCTTGGTTTTTACTAGTTCAAATGATAACTTTAGAATTAAGTGAGAAAGCATAGTAACATGTGGATTTTCTATAAATCATTAAACCAGTCCAACTAGAATTTATATAATCAACTAGCTCACATTTTTCAATGAAGTAATAATGAAAACCAAACTTTATTGCTTCCTATATAAATGAAGTACATGAGGCTTTCAACTAAACTTCAATATATAAATTGCTTCTTATATAAAATTCATGTGATTCCTATATAAATCAAGAGATGAGAGTCAAAACATACATAATATCAAATCTAGTTGTAGTCAAGTACATGAGGCTTTCAACTAAACTTCTATAACAAATAGCATCCACCTTGGAACTTGCATCTTGCTTAGTTAAGTTATCACCAACAATTATGAGGGCTTCACCTACCATGCATATCATCATTCTAAAATTTGAAGTCAACTACATATTTAGTTTGAGAAAGAAATGTCCCTTCTGAATTTTGTTGCACTACTACACCATGAAATGATGCATGAGTTCTAGATCTAACTTTTCAAATTCTTATAATATTGATTTTATCATGTATGGTAACTAGAGTAAAAAATATTTGAATAATTTACTCTAGGTGTTTGTGCAAGTCCCTGCAAAAATAATTTTATATAGTGTCATTTCATAGAACCATCAACATAATATTTCACCTCATAAATCTATTTGGCATCAATTTTTTTCTTTTTCTTTAGGAAGTGGCATTAATTTGTATATATTATTCTTATCAATTTCATCCATCTCTTCATTCATAGTATCAATCCATACTTTTTCTTTTGTCACTTCTTTATAAATAAAGGATACAACTTGAATTGTACTAAGTAAAGAAAAATTGACAACTATATTCATATTAGTACGATTTTGATAAATTCTATTTAGAATTTGTACCTTTCTTAAAGAGCATGGACTTGATGTTGAACTTGAACTATCATTTAAATTTTTGCTATTATAAAAACTAGGCGAACTTGAACTTGGAGGACTCAAAATTGAGATACTATAAGAGCTTAAATATCCACTTGAGTTTGCGGGGAAGGAGGAATGCTATCATCATCTATGTCCATGATTATTGGTTTATTTTTTTATACACCATTTTGCAACCATCATACTCCCCCTTCATCAAAAACCACACTTTGCCTAATAATCTATTGCTTTGTGTTAGGATTTAGAATATATATCTTTTAGATACATTAGAATATCCCACAAAGTCACAAAGTTAGGATTTTTCATCCAACTTCTTCCATTTCTAAATGAGAATATGAGCATATGTCAGACAATCAAATACACAAAAAAAAGTTATTGAATTCTTATTACCACTCGAGTGATGTTATGAATTGATTTTGTGAGGCTTTGATTCAAAATATATATTGTGATTGCCACTGCTTCTCCCCAATAATAATATTTTTTTTTTCAATAAAACATACTTCATTCCATTTCCATAATGATGCAATTTTTTTTCTTACAATACCATTTTGTTAAGGAGTGTAAGTTGCAATAAGATATCTTTTGATACCATTATTGTTACAAAAATTAGAAAAAAAAATTGAAGTGAATTCTTCTCTTCTATCTAGTTTGAGTATTTTGAGATAATAGCCACTATGTATTACAATTATAACCCTAACATACTTGAAGCATTCAAAAGTATTATATTTTTCTTAGGAAAATAAATCTATGTCTAGTGAGGGAAATCATCAATAAAATTTTAAAAATAAAGATTATTACCCAAATATTCCTCTTGTATATCACCACAAATGTTAGCATGTACAAGCTCTAAATGAACTTTTACACTCCATGATTTTTTCTCTACAAAATATTGTGATGGTACTTCCCAAGTGCCTCCACTAAACAAACTCTTTTTGTTGGAATTGTTGGAAGTCCTCTCATAATACTTCCTTGTGAAGCAAACTTGATGTTTGAAAATTCAGACAACCATAATGTTAACTTGTCATAACCACAAATCAATTATGATTTATTCGACAACATACATTTTACTAGAAACCAATGTAAGAGGAAATAATCTATTCTCTATCATACAAGATTTTGCTACAAAATGATAATTAGTTGATTTATCAAATATTTTACTACAAAGTATAATGAATATAAGTATTTTATCTTTCCTTAGTGGTACCATTTTCTATTATATCAACCTATTTATAATCACCAAGTTTTACTTAACTTCTCATGTAGAATAATCTAAATTTATAAAAGATCAAATTTAACTAATATAGAATTTGAGTAGCTACTATCTAGTAACCACAAATCCTTTTGATGTTATTTTTCCAAATTGCATGTGAAAAATGTGGAGTTCTTTGTATCTTTATAAGAATTTAAATATAGTTGACTCTTTACTTCTTTAATTTAGAATTCTTCTTTCTACACTTAGAATTATAATAAGATTTATAATGTCCATATTGTTCACAACACCTACTTTAGATTCTTATGTGATTTATATAACTTCTTCTTTCTCTATTATTTCCTCTTCCTCTTCATCTTCATCTACCATGTCTACTATTAGTAGGCGCCCCTTGAGATTTACTTGATTGAGAATCGAGGGTTGTAGATTTTTCTTCAATTCATAAAATGTTTCTAGCATCCTCCTTATAACCAAGAATCCACTAAATTATCACATAAGCACACCACCACTCATTTTGAAATACCAAGCACCTCTCCTCTTTAAAAAAAAAAAAATGAAGTTAGGGCAAGTAACCTATATTTTCTCTAACAACCTTTTCAAATGTGCTTTGATGATCCCAACACATCTAATGACCATTCAAATACTTGAATGATTTCATCATCTTTTTTTCTAAATCTAGTCTAACCAATCACATTAACAACAATTTCAAACAAAAGCACTTAAGAAAATTATAGTGCATTCCCCTTCTCAAACTACTACGCATACACTCAAAGATCAAAACAAACACATCCACAAACCACACTTACAATACTCTCTCTATTACAAACTTTATCTATCAATATTACTCGTATATTAAGAACATCACCACCCACGATGCTCAAACTTCTCAAAACACTCCTATGACAAAATCATGCCCAAACTTAACTTGATACCACTATAGAAACTAAAAAAATAACAGTAAAAAATAAGTCAACCGAATTAAGAAACAAAACAGAGATACTAACAATTAGTGTTCACTCGTGTTTATCGAAATAGAAAAAATAAACTCGTAAATTTTTCTTAAAATCCTAAAATCTACTTTGATACCTAAGTAAAACTAACAGACAACATAGTAATGACTATTGACACAATATCAACACTTTACTGATAAGGTTAACACAACCTGCCACCACTCGCATCCATTCAGTTATTCAATATTCTAATACCTTTCAGTTATTGGTCGGAAGGAAATACCTGATTTGCTTGGGGTTGAGGCTGAGCAGTGTCATAAGCGTAGACTTCATCAAAATGGATTTCCGTACCGTCTGCCGATTCCGAATCAAAGGAATCTTTATCCATCGTGAACGTTCTCTCTGAATCGTTTACTTCTTCGGACCAAGTAGACGTAGTATCTCCATTGACCCTAATACTCGACGGAATTTGATTGCAGATGTGCAGATCCAGACCGAAGTTTGGCGGTGCTGAAACCGATCGGTTATAATTTTCTGAGGAAGACTGAATTGTACACGGTTCCGACCGTTTTCCCAGTAAATCGGACAAAGGACTTTTGAAGCTTTTACATTCCTGGGCTACTAATCGAAATTAGCAAACATCCAACAAAAACGGTGCTTGTAAATTTCGGCTGCAATATTAGTTCAGACGAGAGCAACAAAAAAATCTATTTGCTAAAATAGATGCATTGAAACCCTTATACTGTACTGACCATCATCCACTGGAGATCCTTCCCTATGTAATACGAGCTTTTCTTTACACACAATCGAGACTTCGCAGGACTCCATGGCGTGCCTTCGGACATAATCCGCTACGCCTCGCGCTCGCATCCTCATCCTCCTGTACAATTTTTGTGAAAATATCATAATAATTAATAAGCTTGATCATTTTGCAAAATGGAATAATGTACATGTAAGTTTATGTCTACCTAGATATGGCACCACCGGCTGAAGTCGTTCCTATGATAAGCTTCTGGACGCCCTTCTCTGAGACCACTTCAACAATTCCTTTGGCAACATCATCTTTCTCAACAAACAAAGGCTCTGCTTTGACCTGTGGCACAGTGCACCAATGCCCTAATTATTTTCATAAAATTAGGGTTTCTGCAGTGTATCAATATCATTTATGGGCATTCTAACTGCAATTGAGGCATTGCATACCCTTAGCTGCTTTGTGAGTGAATCAACGAAGACTGACTCAAAACAATTCAATTAAATCATCATATATATCTATAATTATTTAACAGAGGCGGAAACATACCTGCTCTCCTTTGCAAATATCCAAGTATTTTTGGATGTGATTGTTGAGATCGTTCTCTTTGTCCTTAAGGTAGGCCTCCACGACATCGTTGTTTGCTTGGTTCACGGGCATTCTGCCGACTGCAATCCCACAAACGTCCAATTTATAAAAGAAAACAAAGGGATATTTGTATCCTAGGTAGTCAATCAATGATTGAAACGCTTACTGGGAGTTGGTATGTAGCGAAGTGGAAGCTGGACATGAAGAAGAATTATTAGGGTTTCCTGTCTATTATTCACGTTTCGCAGCGCCCATTTGACAGCATTCACGCTCTCACACAAGTCTTTTCCAACGGCTACATATATTTTCTCCTGAGGAGGATTATTGTCTTGAAGGATAATTTCTTCAATTTCTTCCTCCATAGAAACTTGCAGAGCGCCCTGCTGCCGCCCGATTCCCACTTGAGTTCTCATGTTCAATATCTATAACCAAACCCCCCTTACACTAGAACAGCAGTTATAGTGGACAATTAGGACTCTGAAGAATAAACCATTAAAAAAAGATCTCATTTCCAGGAAGCTCTGAACCTCACGCGTCATTTTGACCATTTCACCTAAAGTCAAAAATGGCCCTTTCGGAGGTGCTCAAGTTGAAGTAACACACATGAATGTGTCAAAGAGTTATCAAGAGTATGTCACGGCTTGCCTGTAATGTAACATTAATAATTTCAATGAAATACTAACGAATATTCTTAAAATTCCTGGGTCCCACACAGCTCATGACAAAGACATCTTGTTCGAACGCAGTCATTTCGCTTTAAAAATGATCGTTGGACATTACACCAACAGATATATTTCGACGCCATGGTGTTTACATCACCATTTTCGCCTCTTGTACAGTTAAATTAGGATTAAAACGTCACAACTGACAGATATTAAGTATTCGACGCCACGGCGTCTTCATTACCATTTTCGCCTTTGTGTACAGTTAAATTAGGATTAAACCGTCACAACTGAAGTAATCAGGGGGTCTAAAAAATTAGATTAGAAAAAAATTTCAATGTGTTTTAACATAAAGGTTAAAAAATATATTAAAACACAAACAGATTATAACAGATTTCTGATTTATAAATTTAAAAGAATCTTACAAATTCAGATGGACTGAAGATAGATAAGGTACAAGAGGAAGAACCATTGAGAATCTATATGAATGAATGAATGAAAGATTTTAATGACGTCCACGAGACTAAACAGCCTATGGGACCGAGACACTCAACAACTTAGTTTGTCTCCAGACTCTTCTCCAGATCAGATCTCCTGCTATTAATTTTGACTAGGAGGCTAGCCGTCTGATTTATCTTATCCTCCTCAAATAACTGTTGCATATTGCCCACATCTGAAATACTTGAGTACTGATTACGGATATTTTCGTACGCTGTGCATTCCATGACGAAGTGCCACTCCGTTTCCACCACTCCCTTATTACAAAATAAGCACGTAAGGGATAAGCCTTTGTTACTTTGAAGATTCTTCATGTTGTAAATATCAGTAGTTTTGTCCTTCATACTAAAAAAGTGAACCAAAAGAAAGCCAATTATCAGAAGTAATAACAAAATTAGTGGTAAAGACAACACGAGAACTAGAATTCCAACAAGAAGAAGCATCTTAGTAGGAACCAACAATCAAGGCAATCAGTATGGTCAACATTTAATTTTATGTTAATTTGGACGAAAGTGTGTTGATATATTGACATATTAATAAATAATATAATTTTGTATAAAATTGGGGTTGGATTTAAACAACACACACTAAGCATTGACTAGTGTGTGTTGTCTCATATAGGTCCCATTTTTTATTTCCGCTTACAATTTTTTTTTTTGTGAATCTTGTTTATTTTTTATTTAGGTGATAATAATATTATTTCACTACTAAATCCCATACCCATAACAGTATTATTTAAGCTATTATTTAGTTTAAATACTTAAACTTATTTTGTAATTATATTTAATATACTTATACTATTATTTAATATTTATTAAATAATATTAATTATTATTGAATTATAATTATTTTTTTAATAAATATTAAATATATTATATCTACTAATTTATAACATATAATCATGTAATATATTTAATATTGTATAATAATGATAATAATTATATAATAATAAATAATTATTATTAATATTATAATATGCTATAAATATTATAATATAATATAATACTAAATATATTATCATTAATTATATAATATCATATATAATTAATATCTAATATATAATATTTAATGATAATTATTATATTATTAAATATGATTAAATTTTATTTAAAATGTTTATTAATAACTATTATAAGGATGAGGAAGAAGTTGAGCAATTCCATGAATGTCACTTGTTCCTATCACCAACCAATTTCAATACTCTTAAAAAAAACCCATAACTATTGTCATTATAACCGGCCATCAACAATTCAAATGATATTAAATAGTTTGATGTACAGTTATTAGTAGTATTTAATAATTATAATAATAGTTTAACTATAAGTTTTTGATCATATATAAAGAACGTTGTGCTTTCTTCGGCGATGTTGCCACTAAAGGAAACGCACCTACGACTAGGTTTTTCTCAAAGGGAATTGATCGAATGCCCTACGATGGATGGCCTGATGTGCAGTGGCCTCTGCGTTAGGTCGTAAACATCCCCAACCAAGATTTGTGGTGACCATTCCATTAAGCAGAGGGAGGGGAAAAGAGGATGGCAAAGGATCTTGCATCTAGCATGGATGAAGAGGGAGAGCTACATTTTCATAATACCAATAACCATGTGCTAGGTCTCTAGTCGATGCGTGCACCTACGGGAGTGAGGGCATTCAGAACCAAGCCTGGATAGTGGCATGGAGGGGGGAATAATGTGGATTTGGACTTGCAGAGAAAGACTAATATCCTTGCACAGTACTTTAGGTAGGCATTTGGGACTATGGGAAAGGGTTTGGACATGAAAAAAGCAATGAGTGATAGAGGGAAAGGATATGATCCATGCATGGAAGAATGCTCATCATCTAGCCCTTAATGTGGTGTTATTTTTATCTAAAGCTCAAAGAATAGAAAAACAAAGTACTTTCTATTAACTTTCAAGTAACAAAAACATCGATACAAATAGGAGAACAGGGAGATAGAGTCCTGTTCAAATACAAACATTGACTATGCTATAATTATGCAAACTTCTATAGATAGACAACTATTAACATCATGTATACAAGTGTATTGTATTTTTCTAATGTGTTGTCTATTATTCAATAGAAAACCCTAAATGCTAACTAAAAACTCCAAATATTTAGCTACTTTTCCTACATATCTGATACTCCCACTTAATGAAATATTTTTCAATCAGGTTGTATTACATTGAATCCTTCTTTGCAAAATTCAAATTTGATTCTCAGTAATGCCTTTATCAATGCATCTGCCACCATCATTCCAGTTGTGCAGTATTCCATTTGAATATTGTTCTCCTCAATTTTTCCACATATGAAATGGTATTGTACCCCTAAATGTTTAACCCTTCCATGATACTTTGAATGCTTTGTGATGGCTATGCAACTTTGGCTATCACACCTCAACACCGTTGGTTGGTCTGAGTAACCCCAATGTTCTACAATAAGTTTGTCAACCAAATATATTCTTTTGTGGCTTGACATGCTGCTATATATTCTGCTTCTATGCTAGAGAGAGAAATGATTAGTTGTTTCTTGCTTTCCCACAAAACTATGCCTCCACTAAGGATAAAACATAAACCTGAAGTTGATCTCTTTCTATCAATGTCCCCTGCCTAATCTACATCACAATAACCTATAAGTTGTAAAGATTTTTCTGAACTCCCACTGAATGTAATCTCATGATTAGTTGTTCCTTGAAGATATCTAAAAAAAATTTTAACTGTTGCCCAATGTTGTGATCTGAGATAGCTGGAAAATTTGCTCACCATGCTTACAATGTGTGCAATATCAAGTCTACTAGAAACCATTGCATACATTAGACTCCCAACAATGTTTTGATATGGAACTATACTCATATAACTTTCTTCCTCTCGTGTTCTGAGACACATTTCTAGTGAAAGTTTCTTACTTACTTCCATTGGAGTGATTATTGGTTTGCAATCTTCCATCCCAAATTTCTTGAGAATGTTCCTAATGTACCTCTCTGGATTAATATGGATTTACTTCTTTTCCCTATCTCTTAATATTTGAATGCCCGAGCAATAATGAATCTCACCATGGCTGGTCATTTCAAATTCTGTAGCTAATAACAATTTAAACAAGTCTAACATCTTAAGATCATTACTCAAAATGATGGTGTCATCTACATATAAGGCTAAAATGATCACCGACTCACCAATATGTTTTATGTAGACATTTGAATCAACATTCTAACTCACGTATCCTTCATTTTGGAGAAACCCATGAATATGTTCATACCATGCTCTTGAGGACTATTTCAGTCCATACAATGTCTTATACAGCTTGCATACCAACTATTCTTTTCCCTCTTGTATGTAGTCTTCTGGTTGTTCCATATAAACTTCTTCCTTTAAGAAACCATTGAACCATAGACCTTTTAGCACCATGCACCTTTCTAGCTCTTCTTGTTGGAAATACAAGGCCAAACAATTAGAGGGGGGGTGAATCATTGTCATAAAAATTCAAAACTTATCCAGCTTATTGACCTTATTCTAGATTTGATTATTAACCATGAAAACATAAATCATCAACACATTAGAAACACACATAACACCAAAAAATTTTACGTGGAAACCCTATTAGGGAAAAACCACGATGGAGGTAAGTCCACAAGATTATACCCTGTTAAAAGTATAATGAAAATGAAATATAGGGAATGCCCATGCATTCAGGCACACTACCTAGAGCTCACTGCTCAATTACAAAGGAAGACACACTGTCTTACAAAGAGATTCAAGATTAAAGCCATCTAGATTTTGAATTGAGAAAACAACATATGCTAATGCCTGATTACAATTCCAATTAAGCACATGAAAACTTCTCCACTCTTCTTCACTCTTCTTCACACTCTACTCTGCCTTCTAATGATTTAGAACATTATTCATGCACACACACATTTGGCATCCTTTTTCACACTTAAATTTGAATAAACAATGACTCTTATATATCCGCAACATGAAATTTCATCACTAAAAGTCAGCCACAAAGAAATAATAAAATGAATATAAATTGTTGGCCCAAAGTATTAAAGATTATCAATGTGAATCAACCAAAGTTGGCCACAACTTAGTGAGGACCCAAATGAACATCTCCAACATGAAAATGCTTCAATTAATTTCTCCTCGAAGATCCACAACATGCTACAAACACTATGTTGGCCAAGAACAAGAAAAACATGAACATGCAAGAGAAAATATCAGATCACGAGCACAACGATCAATGCGAACGTGCAACAAAGATAGAGCATGATCTAGAAACATCCACAAGAATCATGAATCACAAGAGAATCATCCGCAACAACTAAACTAAGGGTATGTGCAAGATCATGGGGGTCCAAAAAGTGGCAATGGGAAAAAAAGGCTTATTTAACACATCCAAAAACATGAAATTCGCGCCTTTGACTTTTTGCAAGCTTGGTTACAATATCCATTTTGGAAAGCAAGAATCCATTGTTTTGAAAACCTAAAAAACCCTCTTTAGTAAAATGGGCATAACTTTTGTGTTTCTTATCAAAATTTTGACTTTTTACAAGTGTTGGAAAGGTGATTGAGAGCTATGCACAATGGACTAGGTGTTGTTTCTATATTATACACCAAAAAATAATTATAATCATTTTAACTTAATATTTGATTTTTGAAACATCAAATGCTCACTAATTTCACATGCAAAGTCTTTTTTTAATGATTTTTTTGTAACACTCATCTCAAAATACTTGAAACTTTAGAAAAAGTAATGAATAATGAAATATTTGTATGTTTTGTAGCAAGGAGATGAAAAAATATTCATAAATCATCATATCTCTCTATCCCTTTCTCTATGTTTGCCCTTAATCTCTAGACATGTCCCTCTCTCCTTTCTTCTCTCTTTATCCCTTTTTATACCTATCTTTCTCACTCTCTCTCCTTGAGCTCTAAACATATCTCTCTACCTCTCTCTCCATCCTTCCTTCTCTCACTCTCACTCCCTCTCTCTCTCAATTCCCTCCCACTCCATCTCCCTCTCTCTCCATATCCCTCTCTCTTTATCCCTCTCCATCTCCCTCTTTCCCTCCCTCT
>VDFB02271358.1:183820153-183871710 GCA_007258455.2 Sequoia sempervirens | reverse complement strand
GACTTCCGTTTTCCTTTCGCCGCGCTTAAACTGTGAACTCCCCTTTGCCTCCCGGATTCCAGACCCCGAAATGATCCTTGCCGTCAAAAATTGAAAACTGAACATTCATCCTTTTGTCTGCTCGGACCCCGGATCCTGGAAGTCCTTCTCCGGGGTTCCGCGGGTGATTTGTTGTTTTCAACGGCAAACGTTGCCCAGCTTCCCGCTCCCTGGGCTCTGCCCTCGATTCTGCTGTTAACCTCTGGTGATAAAATTCTTACGTCGCTGATCCTTCCGGGCCCCGGTGTCCGGACTTGCGGTCTCAGAAGTTTGCCTCTCGCCCACCGTCGCTAACAGCGAACCCCATCCGATGTTCTGACTTCTGGGCTCCGGGCGTCGGGTTTCTTTGGTCCGTTTTCTGCCGTTATCCACAGTGAAGTTTTTGGTGAACTTATCAATGTCGTCTGACCCACCCAGGACCCCGGTTTCTAGACTTCCGTCCTCGGAAGTCCGTCGCTCTCGCCCGTCGCTCCAAGTAGAAATTCTCGCTTGGAACTCCGCCCTCTGGGCTCTTACCTGCTGGGTGTTGTTAGGTTCAGAAACACAGGATATGCTGTCAGACTTCCTTTGCCGGACTTCCGTGCGAGGATTGCTATCCCAAACGACGAAGGTTGTTCACCATCCCGGTGTTGCCGGTCCGAGCCTTCGAAGCGAAAAGACTTAACACCAGCCGCCCTTTGGCCCTCTGGGCCCCGGACCCTAGACTTCCGTCCTCGGATTTCCAAGGGCTGTCTGCCTTCGAACTACCATCTCCCGACAGCTTCCCAACTGGAGATCTTCGAGCCCTCCTAAATCTATCCTAACGAGCCCAAATCTAGAATCTAACCTCGACCCACATACTGAATTTTAGCCCTCTTCATCATGAGTCTCTTAAAATATTAAAATTCAACCGAAGAAGGTCTCCAGGAGCTTTCCATTGCGTTTTACCTTCCAGATAGCATTCCTGCCAGGGAAGTCCGGCCCTCCGGGCCCGAATTGTCCTAATTCCCTAAAACAAAGATCAATAACGTCTAGAGATAAAATTAATGATATGCTTGATTGATTATTTGAAATAGATGTTATTTTTGAGATATGGACTAACATGAATGCCTTCATGACCCATGGTGCTAACTCTGCCCTTGCTTGTAGAATATATGGAATCAAGCGTAGGAACATCAAGGGCGTCCACCGAGAAGGATAAGGGCAAGAAGTCAGGAAGGACCCCTCGGGGAAAGGAAGACAAAGATCAAATGAAGTACCAATTCCAGAGCGAGTCGCTCCACTCAAAGGTCTCAATAGACTGGAAGAAAATTACGAACACCACTATTGGCCAAGTGGATATAGATGAATTCACTCATAGAGTCAGGGTCAACCCGACAACGAAAAATGCTAGATTGATAAGGCAGAGTGGAATAGCCAAGGCTGTCGGTTTCCCTCCATCTCTAGTGGCACCTGAATTAGTCATGGCTTTCCGAGAAGCCTATTAGACAGATACCAGAACAATTGTGGATAGGAGGGAAACATCCTCGCAGATATGTCACCAGAAGGGATTACTAACATATTCCACATCCCCACGTTCCAACAGATGGAGGTCCCTACATTAGAAGAATGCTAGGCAGCATGGGATGCTAATCCAACAGGGTGCAAGAAGTCAATAAATCTGCATTGGCTTAAGGAGAAACAGGGCAGCGCTGCGAAGGTTCCCCAGGAACTCTTCCGTAGTGATTTCCATGAGGATTACCATGACCTTATAACCATGTTGAGTAGGGTCTTGGGTCTTCCAACGACCACCTACTTCTAGGAATGGATGACCTATTACATTGAGCAGATCCTACGGGGAAATGAGGACATTAGAACCAAAGTCTCATTCTACTGGGGTGGAATTATAAGCAACTGCTTCCATGAGCAATTTGTCAATGTGAAAAAGAGCTCCAAGTTCTACATGACCTCCTACCTCATCTACTCCCTGGCAGATCAAAGACAATATAGCAGGTTGTTTGTGGCACCTGATCAGGGGCAGAAGCGAGGACTCAAACCATTTGACAAGTACCCGCAACTCCAATACCAGAATTTCAAGAAAGGATACTACAGGGTCAATGACGCCTTCATTGGCCACATCATCAGGTTAATTGTCGAGGACTTCGAAAGGAGGGCCTCCCATAGCACCAGGGTGCTTCTGAAGCAATATGTTTTTCTGTTCATCCAGTTTCCCAAGTTTACATACATCTAGGCCCAAGGTTTCACTGAAACGCTGAAGAGATTGCCTAGCTACCCCAATGACAAAATCATCTTCTTGGAGCTCTCTCGGAAATTCCAACACATCTAGACAATCTTTAGCAACAAGCATATAGCGGGGATCTCCTACCCCATGACCCTTGGCGAGGGCCTATATCGACTACAGACATCACAATGTGCTGGAAACTCTAAGAAGGAGCTCAAGGAGTACCATTTCAACTGGTACACCGCTCGCCCATGGATGGACCCATATGGCCATGTCAAGGAAGCACTGGAGCCAGCCTATGCCCATCAATCACATTGAGGATTTCTAGGCCGACTGCCAAGACCATAAAGAAGTGTGTGCAAGGCACTACATGTGCATGACGCTACTATTCCTAAGAGTGGTGCAACCATTCCCAGTGCCGGACCAAGTTCAGGAGGATGAGTCCACAATCATGCACCTGAGGTACCCTGTAGTTGCCAACCTGCCAATACCATCAATCGACTGGGATGAACATGAGGTCGATGACCTAGACACCATCACCTAGCCAATCATAACTCATACTAAAGAGTGGATCGATGGGTCGGTGGCACATCTAAAGCGACAAGGAGTAGTCCTGACATATGAGGGGCTTAAGAGCGAGCCAAGTGCCATGGAGGATGTTGCTACCACCACGTCAATTGGCGGGACCTCCAAATCTCCTCCCATCACCAGATCTCAGAAAAAAAATGGAATGGAGACCGCGCAGTCTCCAGATCCCAAGGAAGAAGTGAAGAAAGAAACGGGAGGCTCATCTCCTAAAAGGCTTAAACAAGCAGTAGGTGCAGAAGAATTATGGCCTCCCTTGGCTCTCCCTGCCCCTCTTGTTGCACCGCCCACCTCCCTGGCTATGGTCACTGCATCTCCACCGGTAGTGGACATTCCTGTCCATCTTGCCCCTTCATCCCCGGCCAGGTCGGTAGTCATCATAGATTCCTCTTCTGGCATGACCACTCCCCTTTCCTCTACTACCATGTCGCCAATTACATCACTCCCTTTGGCAGCAATAATATCGCCTATTCCTGATGCCACTATGCCTAAGGCTCTCACAAGACATATGCAAAACCTCCCCCCTGAGCTCTCCTAGATCTTGATGGTTCCAACTCTCCAAGAAGCCCTTGCCCAGGTCCTTGCAACGGCTCAACCTTCACAACCGCTGACAGGGCCACTAGCTATGGAGGCCACAATGCAAATCTCAAAGGAGTTGGAGGAGTGAGAGCAAGAAGCCTCAAAGTCTATCGAGGAGGAGGCCGATGAGTATCACGAACACCCTAAGTACGAGCACTGAACCATCGGCAGGGTGGTCTATGAGAAGGAGGAGACAGACTCTTCTGAGAGTGGAGATGAGGAGGGTGGCTCGGGTGCTAAGGAAATCATCGAGACATTTGATGAGCACTTTGAAGAAGAAATGGCACAACAGCTAAAGGACGTTGGGGCAGAGGTAGAAGGGTCACCACATGGTGAAGAGGGGCAGCCACCGGAAGAGCAACAGATAAAGGACTTAATCGAGGCTGAGATCCATGTTGCCAAGAGCCCTGAGGCCACGGCTACAGAGGAGAAGAAAGAAGAAGAAGCAGCAAAAGAAGAAACTCCCATCCAACGATTATCCACCAAGCTGCCTGTCAAGCACCTAGTGCTCGTCCACGACTCTGACGAAGAGGAAGAGGATGATACCAAAGAGAAAGAAGAACCCCAAAAGGAGAAAGAGGCAGAAGTCTTTCCTTTGACTAAGAAGGGTGAGGGTAGCCGTGATTCACCCAAGGATAAGTCTGCTATGCCCAAATAGTTGGAGAGGCAACTTGAGAAAATGACCCTAGTGTTGAAGGACCCAAGGGCGAGGTTGGAGGCCATCTTGGCTCAATCTCAAATCATAATGAAGAAGGATAAGAAGCCCAAGGTCTGATCCAAGAAAACAATGGATGCTTTCAGCTCCCAAGCAGCGCAAATTGTAATGCCTACAATTGGCCAGGTAGGGGTGAGTTATAATATCTCAACCATTGACTTGGAGACAACAACCAGAGAGCAAAAGGTCGAGCACCTTGAGGAGTCAGTGGCCACAGTGGTGCACCTGATAAAACATGATAAAATCTCCAAGGACGAGCTCAAGGAACATGTTGCAGTGTTAACAAACTACATACAACAATGGTCCTCAGTGGACAACCTGCCCACCACCTCCACAGCCACACCACAGTTGCTCTCCAAGGAGAAAATAGACAAAATGGAAAGAAGGAAGAACTTGGAGAAAACCACCAAGGATTGGTTCCGACAAGTCACATACATCAGAAACATGGGAATCAGCAGGGCTGTGCGGACAGCCAACAAGTTCTTAGACTTGATACAATCTCTGGAGAGCACGAAGAGGCTCTGCACTAATTTCCCTGCAACCTACGACTCCACATTCCCAAGGATCGAAGATACCCATCAAATGCCTGAGGCCACATAGGAGAAGAAGCTAGAGCTTAAAAAATAAGATCACTAACTAGTGGATGTGTGGCGCAAAGACTTCGACAACCGGAAAGAGAGGTTGGAGCAAATCCTGAGCAGAGTGGATCTAGACATTGAGTGGATCAAGGAAATCTGGGTGGAATGTGTCTGATATCTTAAGCTTATGATGGGCTATGATTTGCCCACTGTGCAAATGGATCTAGAGAAGATCAAACCATACTTCCAGGAGAAGATGAAGGATGGGATAGCTAGAGAAATCACAACGGAGTTCCTGAGTTTTGCTGCCCGCGCCTTCGACCAATCAGAGCTGTTCAGAGACCAAGGCTCGAAGTATGATGAAGATTGAAAAAGGCTGGAAGAAAATGCTAAGGAATGGAGCTATCAGGCGTTGCGATGTGAAATCCTCAAGATAGACAAGCTCCAAGCAGTCATCGTCAAATACATAGAACACACAGCTTCCGAGGAGCAGGAGGACAGCCCAACCAAAGATGAAGACCTTCCTAAATAGTAGCTATAGCAAAGGAAACAATAATTTGCTAAATGATGAAAGAGCTACAGTGCCATCAGCTAGAAGACAAAATAGGGAAATGATGAAAATATAATTTTTAGTTGTGATTTATTTGGGGGTAGGTGAAACCCTATTTTATAATGAATCTTGGCCACGCATTCAACCTTTTGAAAACTATAAATAGGGCACTCCTCTCATTTGCAAAGGGAGAGTTGAGTTGTTGTAATGGCATGCTGCAGAAATTTATAAGAAAAAGCATTGACTTGGTGTATTTTATTGGTTTCTCCCATGTTGCTTGATTCAGTCTCTCATGTTAGATGTTTCATTTAGATCTTATTGTTGTTTAGTTAGCTGTCTTATTTCTTTGGATAAATCTTAGGAATGCTGTTGGGTGATCATGCAAATTTCTTGCCATGTTGATGATTTCTTAGTCCATACTTTTTACTGTTTGTTGAAGGTAGATAGCTGTGCAAAGTTAGCTTGGACTTGATTTTAAAGCTGCTCCAAACATTTATCTTTGATTCATGCATATATGTGGTGGATGAAGGATGAGATATTCGTAGACCTTAGAAGATAGCACAATTTCCATGATACTGTGAAATCCCTGGTTAAGTGGGATATTGTTTAAGAAATTGTCCATTGTAGGAACTCCATTGTCACTATTCATAGCTAGCTTCAAACTTAGGAACTTTTCCTTCCCTTTGCCTTTTTCCTTTTTTTTGGTAGCTGACCTATGCTAAAGTTCATTGCACATTGTAAAGCCAAATCCAACAACTAAATGGAGTCCAAGATTGTTGTTTGAACATACAGCCAGTGCATAACAATTTCACATCCTAAGAACTCCATTTCAAGATCCAACTTCCATGTTTTGTGTCCTTACTTTGTATTTTTTGTAAGACTGCCTTGTGATTCCAACAAATCACATAAAACTACTAAGGTACCTAAGTACTGTCATGACTTGACATTTGAGAGACCTTGAGATAGTGTTCTGCAATTCGATTGTGGGAGATTGTCTTTCAAGAGAGGTAGTGCACCTACGCACTACCTGTGTTGAGAAGTGCATAAAAACACCATCAACAGAACTGACGCTAGAAGGAGGGCCATGGTGAAAATACTAAGTTGAAGGATAAAGTGAAGCTAGATGAAATCAGATCATTCTCCCCGGAAAGGTTTCAGAGAGTTCTATGGTCAACACCAAACAAGGGAGAATTTGAAGAATTACAACCTCCTACGAGGGCAAAGCGAGCACAAGGAAGTAGTGTTGCCTCTTCCTATTCCTCCATTCCATCTGCCTCCATCTCACCCTCACCTTCATTCGGCTAGCCTTTATCTTCCACCCAACCATCTCAAACTGCATTTGCACCTCCTATCTCGGGTAGCCAAGGGATTGCTCCTCTCCCGGCCCTTCCATCCCAAGGCACAGTCTAAGCAGCCATAGCTCAAGTGCAGCCTCAGGTTGCTGTTGTGTTGCAAATACAGCCCCAAATCCCCATTTTCTAATAGCAAGTACCACCTCTGCCACCCTCCATGGCTTGGTTAGCACATAACCCTTCGCCGATACATTTTGCTGTCTATAATGATATGCCAAAGAATTCAGAGAGCTTTTGTTTGAAATTCCATCTGCACGATCTACAAAGAACAGCTGAGGAGCATATCAAAATATTCGAGACGACGATCACCGAAATGCAAGTGGACCACGAGGATGTCTCATGTTGCATTTTTTCGCATTCATTGGGGGAAGAGGCCTTCTATTAGTATATCAACCTGCCGAGGGGGTCCATTACCTCATGGAACCTAATGAAGAATGCCTTCTTGAAAAAATACAAGATCCTCGTCAGCCCTTCAGAGCTTTACCAATAATTCATGTCTGATAGGAGGGAGGTCAACGAACCTATCGACTCCTTCAACGATCGCTTCCATCGAGCTTACACTAGGCTTCAAGACCTGTACCTCCATAATGATGCATCAACTCTCCCGGTCTATTATGCAGTGCTAGACAACCTCACATCAGCTTTGGTGAAAAGGATGTGCCCGCCACTTACTACCTTAGTGGCCGCCTATGCGGAGGCCATTGTCGCCAGTGCAGACTTGGGGCAAAATATCTCTGACCCTCTACTTTCTTTGGGGCCGGTAGCCCACCTAATGCAAATTCAGGGGCTTAATCAGGCGTTTTCTCACCAAACCCCTCTTATGAACCACGTACCCCAATTGCCTATGGTGCCGCATCCAGGGAAACCACTGAATTATGCGCCTCCCACGCCTTCCTATCTGCAACCCCAGCAATAGTACAACTATTCCTAGATTGCTCCACAATAGCAAGCATATTCCCAACAGCCCCAGGTGCCATTGTACCTGTTGGGACCGAACTTTTCTCCAGCCTATCAAAATCAGCCGGTGACCCTGCCCTCTTTTTTCCAAAATCCAGCCCCGTCGCCTAGAGGCGTGACTAAGAAAGACAAGTTAGAGGAGTTGACTGAGATGATAAAGAAAATGTCCACGGAAATGACACATCTAAAGAACCAGAACAACCAGTTGCAGGCCACCCAGCACAATTTCTAGGCCAATCTCAACCGGGACAATCGAGACAATAGGGACAGCAAGGATAATCGAGAAGTAGGCACTTCATCCGAGTAGAATTATGATAAGGGGCAAAAGGCCAATAAAAATGCAGAAAGGAGACCTTCTCAAAAGTAGAATCGCATGTAGAACACTAGGCCCAATAATGGTGGTGTTCCTACGCCTTTTGATCAACAGGCAAGCAATGACAAAACATCCTGCGGCGTATATCTGGCTGAAGTAGCCTTGTCCGAGTGGTGTCGATTTTATAAAACTAGTAGAAATTCTAAGTTGGATTGTCTCAAGTTTCAGACAGCTGCTGAAATCTTTCAGGTGGAGGTACAAAACACAGTCGACAATGCCAGTTGCAGGGATATCGTCCCATCCGAGCCATATGATTCCTCCTGTCTTATGGTTAATCAAACATCATTTCTGCAGGGTGACCGCAACGAGCCTGAAGTCGAGCCTACTCCTATTGAGGATGAAAAGGTGCAAGAGGTAAGTAATGAACAAACCTTGGATCAGCTCTTTGATTCAGTAGATAATAGTCTGGTAGATGAAGAAGAACCATTTGTAGATGAGGTCCACATGTTCTATCAACGGTCGAGTCCCTACTTCCTTAGGAATAGACAAGTGGGCGGACCCTTTACAACTTCTACCCCACCAAACAATTTCGCCACTCCGCCTGATCCCAACGCCAGCAATAACCCTGGGCTTCCTCACATACCTACTCAATACCTCAACAAGAACGAATCTCAAAACTAGTTCCAAAATTAGCCTTAAGGCCAATCCCAAAACCCGTCTAGTCAAATGAAGGTCCAACCTCCTAGTTCTGCTATAGGCCAATCTTTTAGCTTAGAAATTGAGCAAATGGGTGAATATATAGCAGAAGAGTTCAAGAAGGTAAAAATTAGCTTGTCAGCCTTCGAATTACTCAAAGTTCCTACTGTGAGACATGCCTTCTTTAGGGTTCTTAACGGGACTCCATCCTCCAGTACAACACAAGAAAATCTAGCTAAGAGAGTAACCTTTGAAGAACCTAGGAAAGAACCTAAAATACAAGATAATACCGGGAAACAGAAGGATGTTCCCATGAATCAGTCGGTAAGTAGATAAATTGAAAAGGAGCCAAAAAGGGCTAATAAGCAGCTTTCCAAGGACCAGCTATTTAGGAAAACCAGGGATATGGACAATGATAAGAACAAAAGTTAGATAGCTCACATGGACACGCCTACGGGCATCTTCCAAGGGAGACTGAAAACTCCCCCTTTCCTGACCACCATTCAGATCTTTGGGAAGAACCTGCATAACTACCTACTCGATTCAGGAGCGTCTGCCAATGTCATGCCCTTGGCTGTTTGCAAGGCCCTCGACATCACCCCCATGCCTTCAAAGAGAAAGGTGACCCAGCTAGACAAAACAGAGATCAACATCGTGGGTGAAATAAACCGTATCCCGATGTAGATTATCGTAGACTAGCGGATACAGCAGGTCATTGATATTCAAGTGGCTGACATTCCCGATGCATATGGAATCATTTTGGGAAGGGAATTCGCCAAAGTACTAAATAGATACACCACCACTGACCTTTCTCACATGTGGCTGCCGTGGAAGGGACTACCAAATTAGATCTGTATTGACCGTGAACCCCGTATGAAGTATATGATTACAGAATACAACAATCTCAGCGAGGTGTTGTTCGTCGAGACCAATTTAGGGAATTGCCGCCCTTTTACCTACCAAAATGAGCTTGGGCTTTAGGAGGAATGTGCAAATGAAGTGTTGCTAGTGTTGTGTAGTTCTTCGACCGATTCTACATGAATACCCCCAAACACAGAAACATTGGTAGAAGCCAATGATGAGCCTAATAAGGATGACGACTGGGGACTACTCAGCGGCTTCTAGGAATTCATGGAGAAATGCACAAGGGATCAACTCAGCCTAGGGGCCTGAATAAATTTCTAGGATCTTTTATTGCCAAACTGGTGCAGGGTTCACAATGCTGCACACTCTGAGTTTGACTGTTGCTTGTGTCAAGCAGTAGTGGTGCAAGTTAGAAAATCAGCTACTCCCAGATGGAAACGCCAAAGGAGACACCAGCAGAGCCACCTGTTGATCTCTGTATCAGACCAAAAAATTCCCCTAAGGTCACAAGACCAGCTATCTAGCCGAAAGGGAATGAAAGCTCAATCAGATATGAAGATAAGGAATCCTCCGCATGTTGGACGCTCTGATTTGATGGATCAAAGTCCAGGTAAAGAGCTGGAGCTGGATTCGAACTCATCAACCCAACAGGTAAGACATTTCTCACTGCCCACCGATTGTAGTTCTATTGCACCGACAATGTAGTGGAATACGAGGCCTTAGTTCTTGGCCTTCTCATGGCCTTGAAAAAAAATGTAAAAATGCTGCAAGTTTTTGGGGATTCCGAGCTTGTGGTAAAACAGGTCAAGAAGTTGTATTCCTGTCATGACTGAAGACTCACAAATTATAGGCATAGGGTCTGGGATCTCTTGGAGGGCTTAGATGCATTCAATATACAACTGATCCCTCGTGCTCAGAATCATATGGCTGATGCCTTGGCTCAAGCAGCCAGCACTCTACAACCCCTCTCTCTGTCTGGGCTCAAGAAATTCACTATTGAGCTAATGTCCACACCATCAGTCCTAGATAATGTTACCCACATATAAGTCTTCAATGATGATAAGCATATCCTTCAGTTCATCACAAGTTCTAATGTCTTTGCAGCTCAAATAATTGATGAAGCTGATCCACAAGAGGCCGAATTGGACATAGTGGGGGTTATCAACCTCAAAACCAATACGATCCCCAGGGGTATGGTTCAGTTGGAATGCATATTTGACTTGGATCAAATCAGGGATCAGGATCAACAAATGAAAAAGGAGGCCATAAGCAATCAGTGTAATGCACACAACCTTGGGACAGCCGAGGAGGTTAGGAACATTTTTATCAGCAAGGTGTGCACACCGGAGGAAAAGAAGGGAATCACGGATGCGTTGCGGAGGTACCATGATGTGGTGGCATGGAGCTATGAAGATTTGAAAACTTACGACACCTCTGTCATTACACACACCATCCCTCTCAAGACCGAAGTGAGGCCATTCTGCCAGCGACAGCGTCCTATCAATGCCTTGCTAGAACCTATCGTTTACAAGGAGGTGCAAAAGTTGCTCTCAGCAAGAATCATTTTCCCAGTCAGGCACTCCACGTGGGTGGCCAACTTAGTCCCAGTTACGAAAAAGAGTGGAGAGATTAGATTGTGTGGATTTTCACAATCTGAACCGTGCCTCAGAGAAAGACAACTATCTAGTACCTTCATTGGATGAGGTGCTACAAATCGTCAACGGCTCCTAGATGATGTCTTTCCTCGACAGATACTCTGGATACAACTAGGTAATGGTGCAATATGAGTATCGTCACAAAACAGCGTTCACCACTAAGTGGGGGACATTCGCATATAGGAGAATGTCTTTCGGGCTCATCAACGCCGGTGCCACTTTCCAATGCGCCATGGATGTCGCCTTCAAGGACCTAATTGGCAAGTGCATAATCATCTACATGGATGATTTGACCGTATTTTCTAAAAGGTGAGGCGATCACGTCTCTGACCTATGCAAGGTATTTTAGAGGTGCAGAGAGTTTGGGGTTTCTCTCAACCCCAAGAAATACATTTTCAGAGTGACCGAAGGCAAATTGCTTGGGCACATCATTTCGGAGCAGGGAATCTCCATTGATCCTAAGCGCATCGAGTCCTTACTCAAAATTTAGCCCCCGGGCAGCAAGAAGGAATTAAAATCTTTCTTTGGAAAGATCAACTTCGTCCGGAAATTCATCACAGGTTTCGTGGAGATTGTCAAACCTCTCAATGCCATGCTCAAACAAGACACCAAAGTTGAATGGACACCCGATGCCAAACAATCTTTTGAAAAAATTAAACGGGCCATCGCTGAGGCACCTGTGTTAGTTAGCCCGGACTATCTGAAGCCATTCTACATCTACTCATTTGCTTCAGAGCATTCCTATGCTAGCATGTTAACCCAGAAGGACGATGAAGGAAACGAGCATCCGATCACCTTTATGAGTGCTCCCCTCAAGGATGTTGAATTACGTTAGCACAACATTAAAAAGTAGGCGTACGCTCTCGTCAGAGGAGTTAAAAAATTTAGACACTATATCCTATGCAACAAGGTGTTTTCCATTGTCCCCGACCCAGCAGTAAAAACACTGCTCATGCAAAATGAATTGGGCAAACGAAGAGCTAAGTGGGTCACCCTGCTCTAAGAGTATGATATGGAGATCCAACAGATGAAACTGGTGAGAGGACAGGCACTCACCCACATAATTGCAGAAACAACAGCAAGAGCTAGACCTGAACTCATGGTGCAGCAGTACCAGTTTGAGGATGTCTCCCCTAGAGAATGGTACCAGAATGTCTACTATCTGCTGAACTATAAGTGTCTGCCGCACCTGCAAGGAGTCCAAAAGTGGGCCCTAGGATTGAAAAGTAATGGCTACATGCTACAGGGTTCCATTCTCTACATGAAGAACCATGAAGGCGTTTATTTGAGATGCTTTAGCGAGGAAGAAGCAGATTAGGTCTTGAAAGAGTTCCACAACAAATTTGACACGGGCCATGGTTCTGGTTTTTTCATAGTACATCAGATATTGAGAGCAGGGTATTATTGGCCAAGTGTCTTCAAGGATGCCTATTGCCATGTTCGTTCATGCCACACATGTCAGACCGCTGCCACCAGGGAGAAGAATGTTGCTGTCCCACTGCAGCCTATGCTGAAGGTAAGGTCGTTTGCGCAATGGGGTCTCAACTTCATCGGTCTGGTAAGCCCCCATCATCTGTAGGACACAGGTACATTCTTACCACTACTGATTATTGTACTAGATGGATGGAAGAAATAGTATGTAAGCAATGTACAACTGAAGTAGTTACTAATTTCTTAGAAAGTTTCATTTTAAATCGCTTTGGTTGTCCATATGCTTTGGAATGTGATAATGGGTCTGCATTTGCTTCATTAAAATTTGCTAGTTGGGCATTTGACTATGGAATAGCCCTTAAATTCTCATCCAATTACTACCCTCAGGGCAATGGCCTTGCTGAGTCCACGAATAAAAACTTGATTACCGTGATCAAGAAGCTGCTAGATAGGAATCCCAAGCACTGACATACCCAGCTCCGTTTCACCCTTTGGGCTGATCGCACTTGCCACAAGGCTGCCCTTGGCGATTCACCGTTCCACCTTGTCTATGGCCTAGAGCCTATATTCCCCATCCATCTGAAGATTCCTACTATTCAGTTCATCAATAATTTTTATGAGGGAGATCATAGGGAAGCTCGGTTAGCTAAGCTCTTGCATTTAGAAGAAGTCTGAGACCATGCAATAGAAAATTTTACCAAACATCAGGGCATAGTTAAGAGATGGTTCGACCGCCGAGCCAAGATCAAGGCCTTTAGAATTGCAGATTTGGTCCTGTATTGGGACAAGGCCCATGAAAAAAAAGGGGGACACAACAAATTCAACAAGCTTTGGCTTGGCCCCTTTCAAATAGCTGAAATTTTGGGAGATAATGCCTTTCGCCTAAAAACCTTAACTGGTGAGAACATCCCGTTGCCAGTCAACGGGCAGCACCTGAAGCATTACTTCTAGGCTTGAGCTCGTTTGAGCTCTTCATTGTAAATAACTTGTACATAGGTCAGGGTAGTTGCTTTTTTGCTTGTTTGCATTTTATTTGTGTCACTTTTTATTTTTTCCCTCCCGGCAGTTTTGTTTCGAAAGTTGTTTCCCGCTCTTGTGCGGTGGCCGTGCTTGCTCGACAAGCGGTTCACTTTGTTGTCCGTTCTTTTTGTTTTTTGGCTAAACATTCACTCTCAATTATCGGTCTTTGAAAGCTTTCCGCAAATGATTTCCTTATTGAACTCTGCTCAGAACTTGACCCTTAGCTAGATCTTCTTACACACATCTCAAATCTCGCACAAAAAGCACATAATAATAATTTTTGAAGGACCGTACTTTGGTTGTTATGACACCCTAGTGAGTGAAAAATCTCAAGTCTGCTCCAGTGACCATTGCAGTCTCAAACCCATTGTAGGCTCCAATGCTTACCCGGTCGAACTAAATGGTAAAAGAGAAATGAAATATCAAAGCAAAAGGAAAAAATGAATTCTGAAAAAAGAAATAAATGACCGTATGGGTGTTCGGATAACTCTACCGGGGCTATGGACGCCTGGGCAACAGGGGAGCAATATCCATGAGACTGTAGTGACAACCCCGTCAGAGCTATGGACGCCTGACTGGCAGTGAGGCAATGTCCAGGTTACTTTTGGTGTTAGGCGATTTATGTAGCTCACTCGGTTGAATTGGTAACCCTGGTCACTATCCCAAAGAAAGGAATGAACTCACTACACACACACTTCTGAGATGTCTGGTAAGCTGATCCAATTAAGGATCTCATCCTCCCAGATTCATCTCTGGAGGCCACTCCTGGTCTGCGAAACCAGAGATTCTAGGTCCTGAATGAATATTTATCCCTAGAACGCTCGGGAGCGTTCTCTAATGGAGTCGCCATTTGTTGTGCCCTTAGCACACACACCCCGTTCGGAACAGGGACCCTCTTTTCTTTCGCCTTGTTGGGTCATTTTGGGGCTGCCTCATTTTGCGTGCCCCACTTTTTGATGTTTTGGATGGTCGATGTTGCTCCAAAGTTCCATCATAAATCAATTGTGCCTCCGCTTTTGGTTTTTGCTGCATTCCAGAGCCTTGCAGAATCTCTCTGGCAATTTGGCCCTAAAACGGCCCTAGGCCTGGGTGTCTGGAGTTCCCTAACCGGATTTCGCCGTTGGGATTGCCGTTTCTTGCAACGTATGCGGGGCATCCTTCTGGACCCCGGGGCCCCGAACTGCTCCCCGCCGCCGTTATTCAACCAACGAGAAATCTTCAAAATGGCAGCCGTCACGTCACATCTCCCTAGCCTCCAAGCCTCAGTTTTCTCACCACCATCGTCGACTTCAAATTCACCAACTTTTCTCGCGACCGTACAGGCATTTAATGCAAGCATTCATGGCGGTTGGGGTATAAAATGCCCAAACCAGCCAAGTCATTTTCATAAATAGGATTGGAGCGAATTGGATAAGCTATCATTTGGAGCCCACCGCCTTCGATAACGTCACGATCATTGCCCTCAACATCATTTCAACCAACATAGGTGGATCCTGCATCTCCCCACTCTGCATGTTCGAGGTAGGCCATCGGTTGCCCTCCCATGCGTCTTTTTCATGATTTTCAAAGATTTAAACAAGTGAACAATTGATAAGGAGAGCATAGACTAATAGAACACTAAATGGCTCACCAAACCCGCATCTTGGAAAATCGACAAACCTCATGGAGTGCCCTCCCCGCCGATTTGGAGTTTCTCCCTACCGCGATCATTCTTCGCACAGGGAAAACATTTGCCCCAGGCCCGAAACCTTCCTTCGCCATCCAATGTTAAACATTTGAAACCCTGCCGATGGCGATTCTCCTCTCTGTGCCCAGCTGGTTGGGCTTCCTACCTCGGACTTCCATTTGCCTTTCACCGTGCTTGAACTGCGAACTCCCCTTTTCCTCCCAGATTCCGGACCCCGACATGATCCTTGCCGTCAAAACTTGAAAACCGAACGTTCGTCCTTTTGTCCGCTTGGACCTCGGACCCCGGAACTCCGTCTCCGGGGTTCTGCGGGTGATTTGCTATTTTCAACAGCAAACGTCACTTGGCTTCCCGCTCCCCGGGATCCACCCTCGATTCCGCTGTTAACCTCTGGCGATAAAATTCTTACGTCGCTAATCCTTCCGGGCCTCAGTGTCCAGATTTTTGGTCTCAGAAGTTTGCCTCTCGCCCACCGTTGCTAACAGTGAACCCCATTCGGCGTTCTAACTTCTGGGCTCTGGGTGTCAAGTTTCTTTGGTCCGTTTTCCGCCGTTATTCACGGTGAAGTTTTTGGCGAAGTTATCAATGTCGTCCGACCCCCCCGGACCCCGGTTTCCGGACTTCTAAGGACGAAAGTCCACCGCTCTCGCCCACCACTCCAAGAAGAAATTCCCACCTAGAACTCCGCCCTTCGAGCTCCGACCTGCTGGGTGCCGTCAGGTTCAAAAACACAGGATATGCTGCAGGACTTCCTTTGCCGAACTTCCGTGTGAGGATTTCCGTCCCAAATGGTGAAGGTCGTTCGCCATCCCAGTGTTGCCAGTCCGAGCCTTCGAAGCGAAAAGACTTATCACCGGCCGCCCTTTGGCCCTCCGGGCCCCAGACCCCAGACTTCTGTCCTTAGATTTCCGACGGCTGTCTGCCTCTGAACTACCATCTCCCAACAGCTTCCCGGCTGGAGATCTTCGAGCCCTCCTAAATCGATCCTAACAAGCCTAAATCTAGAATCTAACCTCGACCCACGTCCTGAATTTTAGCCCTCTTCATCATGAGTCTTTTAAAATATTAAAATTCGACTGAAGAAGGTCTCCAGGAGCTTTCAGTTGCATTTTCCCTTCTAGACAACATTCCTGCTAGGGAAGTCCGGCCCTCCGGGCCCAAATTGTCCTAATGCCCTAAAACAAAGATCAATAACGTCTAGAGATAAAATCCATGATATGCTTGATTGATTATTTGAAATAGATATTATTTTCGAGATATGGACTAACATGAATGCCTTCATGACCCATGGTGCTAACTCTTCCCTTGCTTGCAAAATATATGGAATCAGACGCAAGAACTTCAAGGGCGTCCGCCGAGAAGGATAAGGGTAAGAAGTTAGGAAGGACCCCTCGGGGAAAGGAAGACAAAGATCAAATGAAGTACCAGTTCCAGGGCAAGCCGCTCCACTCAAAGGTCTCAACGGACTGGAAGGAAATTACGGACACCAATATTGGCTAGGTGGATATAGATGAATTCACTCAGAGGGTCAGGGTTAACCCGACAATGAAAAATGCCAGATTGATAAGGCAGAGTGGAAGAGCCAAGGCTACCGGTTTCCCTCCATCTCTAGTGGAACCCGAATTAGTCATGGCTTGCCGTGAAGCCTATCAGACAGATACCAGAACAATTGTGGATAAGGAGGGAAAAATCCTCGCAGATATGTCACCAGAAGGGATCACCAAGACATTCCACATCTCCACATTCCAACAGATGGAGGTCCCCACATAAGAAGAATGCCAGGTGGCATGGGATGCCAATCCAATAGGGTGCAAGAAGTGAATAAATCTACATTGGCTTAAGGATAAACGAGGCAGCGCTGCGAAGGTTCCCTAGGAACTCTTCCGTAGCGATTTCCATGAGGATTACCACGACCTTGTAACCATGTTGAGTAGGGTCATGGGTCTTCCAACAGCCGCCTACTTCCAGGAATGGATGACCTATTACATTGAGCAGATCCTACGAGGAAATGAGGACGTTACAGCCAAAGTCTCATTCTATTGGGGCAGAATTATAAGCAACTGCTTCCACAAGCAGTTTGTCAATGTGAAAAAGAGCTCCAAGTTCTACATGACCTCCTACCTCGTCTACTCCCTGGCAGATCAAAGACAATACAGCGGGTTGTTTGTGGCACCCGATTAGGGGCAGAAGCGAGGAGTCAAACCGTTTGACAAGTACCTGCAACTCCAATACTGGAATTTCAAGAAAGAATACTGCAGGGTCAATGACGCCTTCGTTGGCCACATTATCAGGCTAATTGTCAGGAACTTTGAGAGGAGGGTCTCCCACAGCGCAAGGGTGCTTCTGAAGCAATATGCTTTTCTGTTCATCTAGTTTCCCAAGTTTACATACATCCAGGGCCTAGGGTTTCACTGAAAGGCTGAATAGATTGCCTTGCTACCCCAATGATAGAATGATCTTCTTGGAGCTCTCTCGGCAACTCCAACACATCCAGACAATCTTCAACAATAAGCATATAGCGGGGATCTCCTACCCCATGACCCTTGGCCAAGGCCTATATCGACTACAGACGTCACAATGTGCCGGCAACTCTAAGGAGCTCAAGGAGTACCAATTCAACTAGTACACCACTCGCCCACGGATGGACCCATATGGCCATGTCAGGAAAGCACTGGGGCCAGCCTATGCCCATCAATATCACATTGAGGATTTCTGGGCCGACTACCAAGATGATAAAGAAGTGCGCGCAAGGCACTACATGCGCATGATGATATTGTTCCTAAGAAGGGTGCAACCATTCCCGGTACCTTGCAGTTGCCAACGTGCCAATACCATCAATCGACTGGTATGAACAGGAGGTCGATGACCTAGACACCATCACCCAGCCAATCATAACTCGTACTAAGGAGTGGATCGATGGGAGGTGGCGCATCTAAAGCGACAAGGAGTAGTCCTGACATATGAGGGGCTCAAGAGCGAGCCAAGTGCCATGGAGGATGTTGCTACCACCACATCAACTGGCGGGACCTCCAAATCTCCTCCCATCACCAGATCCCAGAAAAGGAAAGGAATGGAGACCGCGCAGTCTCTAGATCCCAAGGAACAAGCGAAGAAAAAAATGAGAGGCTCATCTCCCAAAAGGCTTAAACAAGCAGTAGGTACAGAAGAATTACGGCCTCCCTTAGCTCTCCCTGCCCCTCCTGTTGCACTGCCCGCCTCCCTAGCTATGGTCACTGCATCTCCGCCGGTAGTGGACATTTCTGTCCATCTTTCCCCTTCGCCCCCGACCGGGTCGGTAGTCGTCATAGATTCCTCTTCTAGCATGACCACTCCCCCTTCCTCTGCTACCATGTCGCCAATTACATCACTCTCTTTGGCAACAATAACATCACCTATTCCTGCTGCCACTATGCCCGAGGCTCTCACGAGACATATGCAAAACCTCCCCCCTGAGCTCTCCCAGATCTTGATGGATCCAACTCTCCAAGTAGCCCTTGCCCAGGTCCTTGCAACGGCTCAACCTTCACAACCGCCGACAGGGCCGCTAGCTATGGAGGCCACAATGCAAATCTCAAAGGAGTTGGAGGAGCGAGAGCAAGAAGCCTCGAAGTCTATCAAGGAAGAGGCTAATGAGTATAACGAACACCCTGAGTACGAGCACCGAACCATCGATAGGGTGGTCTATGAGGAGGAGGAGACAGGCTCTTCTGAGAGTGGAGATGAGGAGGGTGGCTTGGGTGCTAAGGAAATCATCTAGATATTTGATGAGGACCCTGAGGAAGAAATGGCACAACAGCTAAAGGACGTTGGGGCAGAGGTAGAAGGGTCACCACATGGTGAAGAGGGGCAGCCACCGGAAGAGCAACAGATAAAGGACTTAACCGAGGCTGAGACCCATGTTTCCAAGAGCCCTAAGGCCATGGCTACTGAGGAGAAGAAAGAAGAAGAAGCAACAAAAGAAGAAACTCCCATCCAGCAATTATCCACCAAGCTTCCTGTCAAGTGCCTAGTGTTCGTCCATGACTCTGACAAAGAGGAAGAGGATGATACCAAAGAGAAAGAAGAATCCCAAAAGGAGAAAGAGGCATAAGTCTTGTCTTTGACTGAGAAGGGTGAGGGTAGCTGTGATTCACCCAAGGATAAGTCTGCTATGCCCAAATGGTTGGAGAGGCAACTTGAGAAAATGACCCCAGTGCTGAAGGACCCAAGGGCGATGTTGGAAGCCATCTTCACTCGATTTCAAATCACAACGAAGAAGGAGAAGAAGCCCAAGGTCTGATCCAAGATAAAAATGGATGCTTCCGGCTCCCGAGCAGCGCAAATTGCAATGCCTACAATTGGCCAGGTAGGGGTGAGTTATAATATCTCAACCATTGACTTGGGGATAGCAACCAGAGAGCAGAAGGTCGAGCACCTTGATGAGTCGGTGGCCATAGTCGTGCACGTGATAAAATAGGATAAAATCTCCAAGGACGAGCTCAAGGCATAGGTTGCAGCGTTAATAGACTACATACAACAATGGTCCTCAATGGACGACCTGCCCACCACCTCCACAGCCACACCACAGTTACTCTCCAAGGAGCAAATAGATAAAATGGAAAGAAGGAAGAACTTGGAGAAAACCACCGAGGATTGGTTCCGACAAGTCACATACGTCAGAAACATGAGAATCAGTAGGTTTGTGCGAACAACCAACAAGTTTTTAGACTTGATACAATCTCTGGAGAGCACGAAGAGGCTTTGCACCAATTTCCCTACAACCTACGACTCCACCTTCCCAAGGATTGAAGCTATCCTTCAAATGCCTGAGGCCACGTGGGAGGAGAAGCTAGAGCTTAAAAAATAAGATCACTAGCTAGTGGATGTGTGGCGTAGAGACTTCGACAACCGAAAGGAGATGTTGGAGCAAATCCTGAGCACAGTGGATCCATACATTGAGTGGATCAAGGAAATCCAGGCGAAATGTGCCCGATATCTTAAGCTGATGATGGGCTATGATATGCCCATTGTGCAAATAGATCCAAAGAAGATCAAACCATACTTTCAAGAGAAGATGAAGGACAGGACAGTTGGAGAAATCACAACAGAGTTCCTGAGTTTTGCTGCCTGCGCCTTCGACCAATCAAAGCTATTCAGAGACCAAGGCTCGAAGTATGATAAAGATTGGAAAAGGCTGCAAGAAAATGCTAAGGAATGGAGCTATTAGGCGTTGTGATGTGAAATCCTTGAGATAGACAAGCTCCAAGCGGTCATCCTCAAATACATAGAATACACAGCTTTCGAGGAGTAGGAGGACAGCCCAGCCAAAGATGAAGACCTTCCTGAAGAGTAGCTACAAGAAAGGAAACATCAATTTGCTAAATGATGAAAGAGCTACAGTGCCATCAGCTAGAAGACAAAATAGGGAAAGGATGAAAATGTTATTTTTAATTGTGATCTATTTGGGGGTAGGTGAAACCCTATTTTGTAATGAATCTTGGCCACACAATGAGAATGAATCTTGGCCATGCATTCAGCCTTTTGAAAACTATAAATAGGGCACTCCTCTCATTTGCAAAGGGAGAGTTGAGTTGTTGTAAAGGCATGCTACAGAAATGTATAAGAAAAAGCATTGACTTGGTGTATTTTCTTGGTTTCTCCCATGTTGCTTAATTCAATCTCCCATGTTAGATGTTTCATTTAGATCTTATTGCTGTTTAGTTAGCTGTCTTATTTCTTTGGATAAATCTTATGAATGCTGTTGGGTGATCATACAAATTTCTTGCCATGTTGATGATTTCTTAGTCCATACTTTTTGTTGTTTGCTGAAGGTAGATAGCTATGCAAAGTTAGCCTGGACTTGATTTTAAAGTTGCTCCAAACATTTATCTTTGATTCATGCATGTATGTGGTGGATGAAGGATGAAATATTCGTAGACCTTAGAAGATAGCACAATTTCCATGATACTGTGAAATTCCTAGTTAAGTGGGATATTGTTTAAGAAATTGTCCATTGCAGGAACTCCAGTGTCACTATTCATAGCTAGTTTCAGACTTAGGAACTTTTCCTTCCCTTTTCCCTTTTCCTTTTTTTTGGTAACTGACCTATGCTAAGGTTCATTGCACATTGTAAAGCTAAACCCAACAACTAAATGGAGTCCAAGATTGTTGTTTGAACCTACAGCCGGTGCATAACAACTTCCCATCCTAAGAACTCCATTTCAAGATCCAACTTCCATGTTTTGTGTCCTTACTTTGTATTTTCTGTAAGACCGCCTTGTGATTCCAGCAAATCACATCAAACTACTGAGGTACCCAAGTACTGTCATGACCTGACATCCGAGAGACCTTGGGATAGTGTTCTGCAATTCAATTGTGAGAGATTGTCTTTTAAGAGAGGTAGTGCACCTACGCACTACCTGTGTTGAGAAGTGCATAAAAACACCATCAATACTACTGAGCTTCACTTTACCACTGAAAACTTGCAACTTATTTATTACAATTTTCTCAATATCCTCGACATATACAACTTCAAATACATTTATGCTAAAAGTGTTGGCATCAATGACAACCAAATATCAGCAACACAACCACAATATCCAACACTTCTAGGGTTTTTCACCTAAAAGGAGAGAGTAGGGCCAAAAATGCTAAGGGGTTCATTCAAATTATGTTATGTATTATGTTTTTTAAGCTAAATGTAATGAAATAAGTGCAATTAAGTGATCTAAATGATTGATTATGAATGCAAAACTTAAGATTTATTCTATGTTCAAAAACACATTGTGATATGAAAATAATGGAATAGGAATGAATGGATGCAGAACATAAAGAAATGAGTTGAATCAGAGTGCACCTAGAGGTTTGATGAAGAATATGGAATCACAAAAATTCACCAGTGGGACTCATTCGCCCAGGGTGGCGAATCAATCCCACTTTTGATGAAAACTATCAAGAACCAGTTTCTGAGTGGCAGGATCCAGAATCTGACAAAACTTACATTTTTAGTCTGAAGGTGGGACTCATTCACTACTGGTGGTGAATCAGTCCTCTCCCAAAATTTTGAAAAATTAGGAGACAACTCTGCAACACTAGATCTGGGGATGTCTGCTTGTCGAGTTGTCAAAGTCAATTGTGTAGGAAATGAACATAATACCTTCTCCAAGCTTGAAATATGGTTGATTTGACTTGAAGCAACTAGTTGACTTGTTGACCACTCTTCAACACCTAAATTCTTGTAAAATCTACATACAACTTGGTCTGAAAACACACATGCAAGAGAGAAAAAATGATTGAGAGCTAGCAAATAAGGGTTTTCCTTGGTCAAACCCCACTTTGGTAATCAAACCCTTACTGAAATAGTGAAATGAAAGAGAATGATAAACAAATAACATGCAAATTCTATCAACTTAAGTACCAAACCCTTGTTGAACAAAATATAAATATATGTCAATGGATGCTTCAAAAATGCTTGATGAATGCTTGATTTGATGTTGTAAAGTGCTTGACTACTTGACTGAATGAAAAGATTGCTTGGATGTGATGTGTGATTGTAGAAGATGTAAAATGAGGTGAAAATCACATATTTATACAATTTTGTGCCTTAGTAACCTATTAATACCTCATCATAGACTGACATCAAGTGATTTTGAATAAAAACCTGAAAGGAAATTTAAAATATTTTGAATTTTGAGCCAAGGGGGGCTCATTCACTACCCATGGTGAATGGGTCCCACCTAGGACCTGAAAAATGGGTGTCAATTAAGTCACAGTTAATATTATTTGTCAGGTTTACATTCAAAAATACACTTAATAAAAGTTTATAAGGGCATAAAGGGGTCAAATAAAGCATAAGAAAGGTGTAAATAGTTAAATTATGCCTAGAAAAGCATCAAATTTGTTACAATACTTTACAACACTTCAAAATAGGACTTGTTTAGTGATGAAAAGGTGATTTTTAGATGAATTATAATGAATAGATTCTAGAAGAGTGTAGAAATTCTTTACAACACTTCACAACACCTTCAAAAGACATCATTATTTGAATTTTAGTATATAAATATGCATGTTCAGGCCACATTACAATATAAAATCAAAGCAAAATAGACCAAACATTGTGAAACAAGACCTAAAAGGCCATGAAAATGACAAGGGGCCATTTTTCTATGGTACAACCATGTAAAAAAAATAAATTAATATCTAACTAATGCACATGTAGATCCAAGGTTATTGCAATTTCTAACAAAACTCTTATTGATGTTATCTTGACTATAGGTGAGAATGTGTCATGATAATCCAAACCTACAATTTGGGAATAACCTTTTGCCACCAAACAAGCCTTGTAGTGGTCTATCGATCCATATGAATTATACTTTTTCTTAAATAACCATTTACACCCAATTACTTTTCTTTCAGGTGGAAGACTTGTGAGTTCCCAAGTCTGATTTTTTATAAGTGATTGATATTCAACGCCCATTGCTTTCTTCCAATTTGTTGCATTAATTCTTTCATGTGCTTCTTGGACACTAAGTACAATATCATTAATATCTAATATATAGTAATTATCCTTGTGAGTTCTGAAGGATGCGCTTGCGGATATTGAAACCCTAAAAGAGTAGCTCAGATAGGAGTTGAAAGTGGCTGAGAATGCTAGAGTAGGATCACGAAAGGAGACCAACAAATAAAAACAAGGAGATTGAATATGGTTGAATATACAAATGTCCATGAGAGGCCTTGCTTATAAAGGCAAGGTGAGACATAGGATTAGACAATATTGTGACAATTTTCTTAATCAAATCACATGATACAACTAACTCATAACAACCTAGGATAAGATACAATCTAGAAATGAAAGCTAAGGCTTCTAGAAGGAATCTTACAATTCTATGTAAACTTAACATATGAATATGTCCCCTAATTCCCTAGTGAGTGAATTAACTAGGTACAAGATATTTATTCACACCAACACCCCTCTTAAGTGCAACTTAGGGAGAATATTATTATGCAAATGACACAAAGATGGGTCTTGACTGCAAGGCCATGTTAGGTACCCATGTACATATGCAAATGTAATCTCTCAAAAATAGAGAAAAGGAGAAAACCCAGTGGGATGAAACTTCTCTCCAAAAGAGATAAATACAATAATGATATCCATCACAAATACAATCAATCTTCATCCACACAAAGGATGACAAGAGAGATCATACAACCCCCCATAATGAGATAACCTGATGCAAAGAAGAACTGTAAGCACACTTGTGGAGTAACATTGGAATCATTAATTAGCCAAGAAAGGAAAGATAATTATGTTTTCTAGAATATTAGAGTCACTCAAGGACTCAAGTTGGAATCATAATAAAGAAACAACAGACCTAATACTAAGGAACGCTAGAAAAATCACAAACTAGCACAACCCTAGAACCTATGAAGCAACGATTGATTGGAAAATGATCTAGAAATAAAATGAAGTGAAAAGATAAAAATTCCACCCTCCCAACTATCAAAACATTCAAGCAATCTCTAGAACACCCTTTGGGAAAAACTAAAATAATGATCAACTTGGGATAGATACAAAATATTGCATGGATGGAAATGTATATATCCTCAATACCTTTACAATGCTACAACAATCATGACAAATCAAAGATCATGGAAAAAATTTATGAGCTCAGGAGCCATAAAGCAATATCTGACTTTAACTAGCAATAAATTCTACCAAACATAACAATTATAAAAAATCACTTGTACCATTGGAAAAAAAACATTGCTAGCTTTTCAGGAATATTTTGATTCAATTTTTTTTCCATTTGGATCAAAATTTATTAGAAAATAAAAAAGGCCTATATGAGGCCATCTATGGACTCAATAGGAGAAACAATAAATCCCTAGTCACCCCATATGAGCATGAGATTTGTAGGGGTTAAAAAATGACTCGGCCACCAATGACAGTGGTGCCGCTAGGGAAAAGCCGCTTGCGGGGTGATAGGCTTTTGGTCATGCCACCCTGAGTGCTAAGCCTTCAGTAGAGTCCATTACTCACGGGTGTTTAAGCCCATGACCAAGACTTTAAACAAACTTGTGATGCGCAATAAATATTGTTAACTAATTAATATTTTTAAACCAATTTTTTTATTTATATAAAACCTGTCAAAGCAATGCAATATAATTAATAGTCATGCTGACGAAGTGACAATGAAAGAGTGGTGCCAATGATTTGATTACAAAAAAAGTTTGTAGAAAATTATTCCAAGCTGGTGTAGGAGTACCAAAGGCTAATGTAGAGAATATTCTTCAGTATATTCCAATGTACCAGAAACCTAAATTTGGTTACAGATAACAATTTTTACGACTGTATGGCCATGAAGGGATTCATACAGCCTAAGTTTTTTAACCTTTCGGTCTAACTAGAAGTGTCAAAAAATGATGATTTAGTAGTCGATTCCTAGGTTATTGAGCCTCCTAGATGTAATGGAAATGTTGATTTTCATTGAAAGTGCTCTAAAATATTAGCTACCTCTCAGATCTGGCAATTGTAACCCTTCCTTCAAACCCTTGAAGATCTAACAAAATATTTCAAATCTTGATGAAATGATAGCCAAATGTGACTTTCTCAGATTCTTTGGATTCAAGGGAAAGGTTCTCAAGACCCCAACTCACACCCAACAAAATCTTCAAGCCAACACACAACCCTCAGATCTAGGAAGGAATCTGCAACTCTGGAGCTCTGATACCATGTAAGAGTTAATGGTGACTCCTCAGCACCCCCAATAATAGTTGTTAGACCAAAATATTTTCCATAAGAGAGAGAATAGAAAGAATACATTCTACAAAAATTAAATATTAAATATGGTTGAATATACAAATATACATTAGAGGCCTTGCTTATAAAGGTAAGGTGAGACATAGGATTAGACAAGATGGCGACAAGTGTCTTAATCCTATCACATGAGACAACAAACTCATAACAACCTAGGATAAGATAAGATTTAGAAATGAAAACTAAGACTTCTAGAAGAAATCTTATAATCCTATGTAAACTTAACATTTGAATATGTCCCCTAATTCTCTAGTGAGTGAATTAACTAGGTATAGGACATTTATGTACACCAACACCAAGCAATCCAAAAACAATGTCAAAGTGTATAATTCTAGATGTAGAACCAAAAAAATAAAAAAACCCATACTAAATCATTATTCTAAATTGAGAAAAAATACCTTTGGATTGAGCATAAAGAATATAAACCCAGATAGTTCTTACCTTCACTTACCAAGGCAAGACATCTTTTCTATTGAGTGAATTTTCTCATGGATATAAGTGATGTGGTTCTCTTAGTTTGATCAAAATATTTATAACTTGTTCTTGTATGGGTATGAGTGACGTGTGATCTTGATGTGAATTATACTTAATGTATACTTAACTTCTCATTTATTTTATGCTCTCATGTGTTGGAGAAAGGAGATCTTAATTCATACGTTCTTCAGTGAGGATGTGAATCGTTGATATTAATGATTGATGGATGGTGGATATGCACTTGAGCTAGCCAATCATTTGCAAAGAGCATTTTTTAATTTAGTTAATTATTGTGTATAGATAATGTGTACCTATCTATTTTGATTTCTAGAGATAAGCTTGTTTAAAATTTATTTATTTATTTTACATGGATGAAAGTAGACCTATTCCATTTCATTTAATAATGAGGTGGGAATTTATTGTATTTATTAATTTTAATAATGAGATGAAAATGGATTTTATTTTATTTCATTTTAAAAATGAGATGATAAAAATTTATTTTGATTTTATACATGAGATGGAAATTGATTTTTCAGTAGAATAAATTATGCATCAAATTTATTTTATGTGGTAAATTTTAAGCTTCTATAATGTAGATGTAGATGTAGCTTATGTTTTGATTGTGCATAATTTAAGAAGATTGCAAGTGTTGATATTGTTATTTTGTAGAAGTGTAGATTCATAAAATTGTGTGGCATGACTTAAGAATGTACATGTAGTCAAGTGCACTATCTTGTATGGATTTTTTGCAATCAATACTTTGTAAATGTGCATGAAGCTATTCTATTAGAAGATTTAATCCATGTGCAATGTATTTGGGATTGTAATATTCCTACAAGGGACATGTTATGACGTGGAATGAACTAAATTTTAGTAATTGACCAGAATTGCACAATGCAAAGATTTATGCATAGATCAATGTGACTTAGACACTCACCAACCATATTAGAAATTTCTTATAACATAAATATCTATATGATAATCATGACACCCAAATTCACCAAATCTGGAGAGCCTTATAGATATAGTATAAACATGTTAGTCAGTGATCATTAAAAGGTTGGTTCCTTATATATTGTAAATCAATCCTATTTTATTTGAGATGAAGATGACTAACAGATGTAGGGAAATAAATGATAAAAAATAAATTCTCACACCAAATAAATGTTCCTTTTAAAAAATAAGTTTTTTGTAGCTCATTATGGACTAATCATCAAAAATGATAAAATACATGACATAACATGCATAAAAAACTTCTTATATTAATTATTTTTATAGGAAACTATTTAGTCTCACATGATAAAATAGTAACATTTTTAGGCATACACACAGAGGTTCCTCTATAGTTGATCATGAAATACATGAGAAAATATTAAATACATAGGACGAAAAATCTCATTTATATAAGAAAATTTAAACTACATTAAGGTGTAAGAGAGAAGGACCACCGCATGCAAGACCCCAGGTCACGGAGGGTCAAGATGCGAGAGGCTACCCTAACTTACCTCAGCTAAGTGCAATGTTTAGGGTATGAGGATGAGAATGATAAGGACTATAAAGTCCTACAACCACTCTACAATCTTGAGTTTCAAAGTGGGGATAGGCAAGCTAGTTTCTAGGTTCAACACAATGCCACAGGAAGCTCTCTTCCTGAGGACATAAGTGTGATCCCTAGACGACAGTGCGGTGTGTTGGTGTCTCTAAAGTGCGCTGGCATCCGTACGACCAGACAACAACAAAGACAAGGTCAAACCTATCAAAATAGGCTAACAACCCAACTAACTAACTAAAAGGCTAGAAAGACACAAGCAAGTAAATAAAGTATTCTCTAATATTATAAAGCATAAATGCAAGAGTGAAAAGGAAAGAATGATCTCACCAAGGAATTCTTTTGCTAGCTAATCTTTTGAGAATCACACACACCTACACACAGAAAGAGGGAAAATGTTGGATGGTTGTATAGGGGCCTTCCTCAATTAGACCTAGGTTGTTTAGGTGTTTCCACCTCCACAGATAGCCAAGGAAACAAGATAAAAGAAATAATATAGTGAAGAGATTACAAACACTACAAAGCAGTATTATGCTACTCAACCAAGTGATAGAGGAGAGGAGAGGGAAGCTTACCACCTCCACCAAGAGTAGTCAAGGGTGCTTGGAGGATAAATGAGAGTACTCAAGCCTTTGCTACAATGGCATGGTCCCAAACGTGCTCTATCAAAGTGATGGAGTGAGACTTTGTTGCAATGGAATGTTTGGATGCTCAAAGTGAGTGAGAAAGTGAGCTTGTGGAGTGATAGAATGGAAGCTTGAAGTGGTGTAGAAGTTCAACTAAATTCTTAGAAGGTTGTCTAGAAGATGAAGAGCTTGTTCAAGAGATGAGTTTAAAGAAGGAATGAAGAAAACAGCCATATTTGGGTTGGTCGACTAAAAGGGGTGTTACAACTTCACTACCAATGATAAGAGTAATGCCTCTACAAGTTCAACCACAGGAATCTTCCAGGGATGTAAGCATTCTGCATAAACATTTGTGCATTATGCGGGTGTCCCCGATAGAAACACCTCCACTGATGCTCAAAATAGGCACCAAGTGGGATGAACGTAGTGGGCTTAGGTGGAATTAAGCCTCCGAACTTGGTTTTCTAAGGTGGATAAAGGCTAAAAGGGGATTTGCATATGAGATGCAAATTAGCTCTTATACATTTCTCCCCCACTTTAGTGAGCACAAATACTGATGAGGGCTTAGTAAAGTAGATCAAGAAGAGTGTAAGGTTAGTGATGTATACCTAAACCATCAAGGAAGTAGACTATGATCTGGTGAACTTGAAGGTGCAGGAAAAGCGAAGGACTCCATAGCTACTCGAAACTATGAAGTTAGAAAAACAAAGCATCTTACAGGCCTAAAAACTTGCAAGGAGGCAACCCCCAAGAACTCTCACATGAAGGAAGCCCCATGAAGCACCCTACAGGCTCTTAGTCCCAGAGGGAAGGTATTCTCCACAAACTCAACCATGAAGAATACCCAAAGAAGTTCCCTATAAGCTCTCAGTCCTATATAGAGAAGGTATCATCCATTAACTCAAGCATGAAAAACACCCAAAGAAACACCCTACAGGCTCTTAGTCTTGCAGAGAAGGTATTCTCCATGAACTCAAGCATGAAGAACATTCAAAGAAGCATCCTACAAGCTCTCGGTCCTATAGGGGAGCCACCCCCAAGATTTCTCACATGGAGGAAGGTCAAAGGAAATCACCCTACAAGTTCTTTGTCTTGTAGGGAGGTATCCCCCAAGATTTCTTGCATGGAGGAAACCTGAGAAAGTAGACTCCATCGAGTCAGGAAGCGGCGACATGTCTACTAGTAGATAGAACATGTCAAAAGCGGTCATGTAGGAAAATAAGCAGATAATCACGCAGACTGTCAATAAGAAAAAAATTCAAAGGGCTCCCTCGGGAACCCTTCAAAAGGAGAGGGGTCCACTCAAGGGATGCACTATTTGAAAGGTAAGGTCTAGTCAAGCTGCCCCCAAGCTAGATGCGAAAGGGAAAATGGAAAGAGTCTAGTTGGGCTACCCCTAGCCTAGGCGTGAAAGAATTCCATCCAGAATAGAGACTTTGAAAGAAGGGTCCCTTGGGAACCCGCTATGAGGAAAAAGGGGGGTCCACTCAATGGACACACAATTCAAAAGAAACTATCCTTCTTAGAGTGATTCGTCATCAAGGAATCCTTTCGAAAGATGTTTATTTCATCAAGGAATTTGAAAGGAAGGATATGCCCCCATGAAAGGAAAAAATAAAATATGTTCCCACTTTAGAGGAAGGCATTCAAATCCCTTCTTTATGAACCAGTGATGAAGGAAACATGTTTCATTAGGGTTCCATGTTTAGAATGTGATTCTAAGGAAAAAAATTTGAAGACTTTCGAGAAAATATTCGTTGTCAATGAATTCATTTACTGAAAATCAAAGTGTTGAAGAAGAGTGTTGTCACACATAGAAGGGACAACTCAAGCAAAGAAGCTCAAGAAAGATAAAGAGAAAGAAAAGGAGAAAAGAAAAGTACCAACAAAGGACACAGGGAGATTTGGTTTAGCAGGGTTAGATATGTATGAGCTCATTTAATAATAGGTAATCGCAATGCAAGGTGAAAGATCATGAATCCCAAACTGGGTCAGGAAGAATGTATGGAAGACAAAGTGAAAATAAAAAATTAGGTGCACATGGAAGGGGAGCCTAAATGCCCCCGACACTTTGCATCGTCCCTAATTTAACAAAAGTCAAGCACAAACATGGAAGAATTATGATACAAATAGAAGAAGGTTTACGACACAAAAACAACACTTGTATCCAAGCACCAATGGGGGTGACAAGGGTCATCTAGGCACACATAGCACAAGCACAGGGGAACACATCACAAGAGACACACACACAAGATCAAGAAAGGGTCTCCTAACATTGATCGACCAAGAGGTCATCTGCTTCCCAATCTAAATCCTCATAAGGGGAGGGAGGACGAGCCTACAACAGTGGGATGTTAAGAGGAGGAGCATCATACCCTCTCGCAACAAGGGCTAAGGAAGAGGGCCCCTCAAGGTCTTCTCTGCTGAGCTCTTGTGGAGTCAATGTTAGTGATTTTACGAAGATCAACGACAAGGTCGAGACTTCATCCAAGGAATTAAACATGCATCCCACAGGGGCACCATGCCTAATTTCAGCGGATGGGACGGGTTGTGCTTGAGGTTCATCGCTAAGCTCACCAAATCACTTGAGAACAGTGACAAACTCAGGGGAAGTTAGGATTGGTTCTGTCACAAGGACAAAACAAGTAAGCACAAGACCACCTTGTGAAGAAAGTAGTCTCCTCTTACGTCCTTCATCACTAGAAGGACCACCCTCCGCCTCTTTCTTCATTGGAGGAGATGAACTCCCAATAGACGAAGGTAGGGGTGAAAAGGAAGAGGAAGAAATAACTGCAGCGGATATAACTGAAGTATTAACCATATCCATGAGCTTTGGGAAGGGCTAGATATCTAGAATGGACATCAACAAAGGCAACTCCATCGACGGAGAGATGAACACTTGCACCCATTTGGGGTTAGGTGAATTCATACTCACAATGGAAGCTGGGAGCATCACAGGACCAGACTGGAGAGAAGAAAAAGGCAGAGAGGAAGAAGATGTTGTAGGGGGTCCTGAAGTAGGAGCATTCATTCCTTCCTCCTTCTATTGTGAGGTGGCCTGCTTGTAATGACCCTTTTTGGGACTCCCTCAAATTTTCCCTCATAATTAGATAACGTTGTTGATACCTCTGACCCGATTGATATATCAGAGTAGCAAATTGCTCCATCCTCTAATAGATGTCCCTAGAATTTCAATTCCCCTACTTGATCTCCTCCTAATGTTCAAAGATTAGCTTAAAGGGACTAAAAAGGTTAGATCAAATGAGTAGTGATGATAGAGATTAATAATTGCTATGAGCATCATTATGGCATGTTTACATAAATTTCTAGTTGATATCAGCTTATGTCTATATATATATATATGTGTGTGTGTGTGTATAGATGTAATTAGATTAATTATATTACTTCCCTTATTATTATTTGTCTTCATTCTGGACGAGTTCTTCCTTAAGGAAAAATCCAAGTACTTGCGGATTGCTGAGAAGAGGCATCGACCCTGTTGGCTGCTTCTTTAGAAACTCACGAATTGTGTAAAGATATGTTTCGCCCAAGAGAATACTGTCAGGAATTGGAAACTCCCTTATTGACTTTTGTAGGCGTATGTAAGGTGACGATAGTATTCAAGCATATAAGTGACTACGAGAGTCTCCAAGTGCGGCATCAAAGTAATCTTCCCCAATTAAATATCTAAATATCATTGACGGCTTTAGTCACATTACTACACATTCGTCCCAAATTAAAGAATAATCATATGGCCATCTTGACTATGTCATCCCAATCAACCCTGTGAGTATACTGGAAGCATAGCTTACGGAATCTCCAATTCAATGTAGAAACGATGGTGGTGAAAGTGTCGATATCAATTCCAGTTGACTACAAAGATGCCCTCTTATCTCACCTGCCGCTCTCAAGACCCGATAGCTCTTTAAGATTAATGTCTTCCCTAGGAATCGCGTCTTCTTGTAAATGTCATGTGGTGGTTATTAAATACTATGAACAATTCCAATGTGATATCTTCTTCATCAGTCTGTATTTGGAGAATACGGAAATCCTATGTTTCCTATTAATCTACATACAGACGTTTTCATAATTTCCCGTCGCTTGCTCATTATTTTACCATTAGTTCCCTCATATTATTCTTTATTATTTCTCTATGATAAAATTAGATGCTTGGTGACTTCTTTGTTTTATATATATTTTTCTATCGTAATCTCCTCCTGCTACCGCGATGTCTTCCTTTTTTAATATAAATCAATCTCCCCCTCAACCAAAGTGAAGATTTCACTTAAATATCCTGATCATGCCATTGGGACGTGACTTTCAAAATGTCACTTATTATTATGCTTAATGATTATAATTTATATTGATAATCATAATCTTATAGTTTAGGATTAACATTATTTTATTAACTTATAATTTGTATTTTGATAATTATAATGTTATATTTTATATTCATTTAAATATTTATATTTTAATAACCATTATATTCAGAGCTGTTATAATTATAATATGTTTTTGTTTCATTTTAATCTTGTATATTATTATTCATATATTCGTATATTTACCATATTGTTTGATCTTAGTTATATATTTGAATACTTAGTATATCATAATATTCATGATATTTAAATTATTACTTGTTTAGGTAATATTATCCTAGATAATTATAATTATAATAATAATACTGAGATTACTTACATTTCTATTTTGATATTTATTTGATTTTGCTATTTGTACTTCAGTGTTATTTTGGTGCTATGATTTTGGGGACATGACAGTCTGCCCCGCCCAAGATTGCTTGTCCTCAAGCAATCTCAACTTGAATTACAACTAAGAAAATATTTTTATCATTGTCAAGCACACATGAGATAAACACATTAGTTGTGTAGCCACATACATAGTAATACTCATAAGACTGGAATACATTTAAGGCACAAAGCATAAGGTATGACATGAATCACACATATGAGTACAAATAAGGCATGGATTATACGTATGAATACATGTCAAGCATAAATATTTTGGACAAAGATACGTGAGGCATGAAGCATAAAACATAAATACAGACAAATATGAAGCACAATTATATGCACACATAAGACATAAATATATGTAAGGCATAGAGCATACGACAAGATGTATACAAATGAATACACATACAGCATAGAGAACATACATATAAAATCATACACTTATACAAGGCATGAGTCATACATGTGCAAAGCATTCGCATGAATCACATATGCTGAATACACCAGATATTGAGAAAATATTTCAAACATGTAGCAATCGACGACACAATAGGTACACATATAATCACTCATGTTGAATACATACCAAAATTATTTGAGACAGTCACAAGATATTGTAAGTCATAATCACAACAATAATGGAGCCAATAACATACGAGGCATGAGAAAACATTGAAAAAAAATACATAAGTCACATCATGAAGCATATTTAAGACATTACAAGGACACTCATGTAAGAAGAGTTTTGACAAACATGAACTAATCACATATAAAGCTTCCAGGAAATAATCATGCTAAGGCACATCAAACAATCACTTGCAAGATATGATACATGTACTTAGGAAATACAAGTAAGGCATGTTGATGCACTCAAGGTATGAAAATACACTTGAAGAAGTATACCTATTCAATACACACACATAGTAATCATGCTAACGTACAATAGGCATAAAGCAAGTATGTAAGACATGAGGTGCACTCATTAAGGTATGAATTAAATATTTGAATACATGAAAGCAGTAAAGCATGGAGTACAAGCATGGATAAATACATGGAGAATACATCCACATACATTTGAATACATAAAGAATGAAGTATACTCTTGAATGTATCAAGCATGAGGTATGCTTGTCAATTGCAGGTAGAAAGTAGACATGTTGAAAACACACTAGTCATGAAAGACACATTAGAACATTATCCACAGAGCAGTCATGTTAAATATGCATACAAGATACAAAGCATAGGGCAACATGAATACATTTCTTGTATAGAGCACATCACAGATTACGTATGTAGTATACAAATACACGAAATACACTTATTAATACATGGAGTAAGACACTCAATATGAGACAAATTCACATAGGAGCAACAAGCAATAAATTACGCAAGGCATATAAATCATGTAATTATACGTAGAGCACATAAACTCAATCAAGGTATGCAATGCATAAATACTCATAAGGCAGGAAGCAATATAGATGCACTCAACAGATACAAACAATTTCATATAGGCATGAATTATGCAGACACAAGCATACACTTAAGAATGGAGTAGTCACATATACATCAGTCATGAAGTGAACAAGTAAGATGCTAACCAAGAAACAAAAACACCCTAAGTTTGGTAAAACATGAGTGCATGAAGTCATAAGGTAAGTATAGGTAAAGTATACACTTGAATTCAAAGTCACAAAGCATACAAGTACCAAGTCAAAGGGTATACACTCGAATACAAATACATCTCAAATTCAAATACAAGTCATGGAGTATGCACTCAAATATCAATACAAAGTTAGAGTATACACCCAAAATACAAATTCAATCACGAGTCATAAAGTATACACTCAAATAAACACAATCGATGAGTATACACTCAAATACAATCACAAGTTATAGGGTGTACAATCAATTACAAATACACTTGAATGAAGTATGCTGTCAGACAATCGAGAAGGTGGATTCGGTGTATCCCATACTACACCGAAATTCAATACCCTTTAGGATATTTAAGAAATGACCTATGAAATTCAATATTCCATAAAAATTAAGAATAGTAATCGAAGTAAACATTAATTTAATTGTAATGAAGCAACATTAAAACATTCCTTTATCCCTTTTATTATGGAAGACATGTAATTTTATATACCAGTTATTACTTGTTTGAGTAGATTAACATATTTGTAGAACACTCCAAATTACTGCTCCTTTGCTCCAACATTCATAGGTGAAGAGGAAGTGAATACACATGAGAATGCCCTTAGTGATAACCTTCTCAGCTCGAGAGCGGCCTACAAACGCCTGCTGTAGTGACCCTCTCGGCCCCCAGTGACAGACCGCAGTCCGCCTACAGGGGGTGGCCTACCTCGAAGGGATCCTAGTCTCTGCATTCCTCAATGCATATCCAATTCCCTACCCTTATGACTGAAAGAGAAAGTCCATAATTTGATAGTGTATATTATAGTGCCAACTCTAATCTATTCCTCAGTTAAGATTACCCAAAAATAGCTACAGTCACGTTTTAAGTAAAATGCGATATTGATTCCTTATTACCCATATTACATGCATTTTATACTTTCATTAATACATTGTGCAAAGTGATCATTGTATTCTTATTATACTATGCTCTATCACATTTAATAACAAGAAATGTGCAAACCTAATACTTAAGTTCGGTAGTGCCTGTACATACCTGTCTGGGCCGTTCACACATTAGCCATCTTTCCGCGATTAAGATAGGATGCACCTGTAGCAGGAGAAAAGGCGATAATCCTTATGTTATATTTCTTCTTCATCCGTTCTCATCATTTCCCAACTATGTTGGAGGATCCTTCAGATCAAACATGTGGTAGTTTAGAGGAGAGGAATCCATAGGAGGCCCGTAGGTACTCGCACTAAGCCCACGAGCGGATATCACCCCCCCTTGGCTCCCGATGGCATGACTCTCCGTCATCCGATCCGAGGAGTGGCATACCTAGTGGAGAACTAGTATCTACTCAACCCAAGATTTCCTTCCCTTCACTTTGTACATGCTTGTTTGATGATACAAAAAATTTGATGAAAATATGAAATACATTTCATGTGAGAGACATTATGATAGAATATATCATAATAAGATATTCAAAACATATTAGTAATTATATAAGGTATTAAGAAGAAATAGTAGCATGTATAACTTTATTATTCCAAAATGATATCAACAGAAATGAGTGACATCAACTAGAATAAATATCATTATATATGAATTCTTATTCTACCACATTATCATTTAATTACAGATCTATTTACTAAAGATTAATATCTAAATTCATGATGTACTTTCTTTTATACTTACCTGCAAATTCCTCTTGCCTTCCATGGTTGTTTCATGGGGTTACCACACACAATTCTTATGATGGAATAGATCATCCTGATCTCATTAGTTGTCCAATTCAAAATAACATATCTATTTATACATATATATATCTTGATACTTATTTTACACTTACATGTGATAGCTACATGGTAGCTATGATAAAAATAACAAATATCAACAAGAAGTGATTACATACCTGATTTGCATAATTTGGAATGTGTTTCTATATGTTCATAGAGTATACCTTTGCCTTTGGTAAGTTTGCAAACGCTATTTTCACAGGGTGGCAGGAAAGTTGCTCTGATACCACTTGTAATGACCCTTTTTGGGACTCCCTCAAATTTTCCCTCATAATTAGATAACGTTGTTGATACCTCTGACCCGATTGATATATCAGAGTAGCAAATTGCTCCATCCTCTAATAGATGTCCCTAGAATTTCAATTCCCCTACTTGATCTCCTCCTAATGTTCAAAGATTAGCTTAAAGGGACTAAAAAGGTTAGATCAAATGAGTAGTGATGATAGAGATTAATAATTGCTATGAGCATCATTATTGCATGTTTACATAAATTTCTAGTTGATATCAGCTTATGTCTATATATATATATATATGTGTGTGTGTGTGTATAGATGTAATTAGATTAATTATATTACTTCCCTTATTATTATTTGTCTTCATTATGGACGAGTTCTTCCTTAAGGAAAAATCCAAGTACTTGCGGATTGTTGAGAAGAGGCATCGACCCTGTTGGCTGCTTCTTTAGAAACTCACGAATTGTGTATAGATATGTTTCACCCAAGAGAATACTGTCAGGAATTGGAAACTCCCTTATTGACTTTTGTAGGCGTATGTAAGGTGACGATAGTATTCAAGCATATAAGTGACTACGAGAGTCTCCAAGTGTGGCATCAAAGTAATCTTCCCCAATTAAATATCTAAATATCATTGACGGCTTTAGTCACACTACTACACATTCGTCCCAAATTAAAGAATAATCATATGGCCATCTTGACTATGTCGTCCCAATCAACCCTGTGAGTATACTGGAAGCATAGCTTACGGAATCTCCAATTCAATGTAGAAACGATGGTGGTGAAAGTGCCGATATCAATTCCAGTTGACTACAAAGATGTCCTCTTATCTCACCTGCCGCTCTCAAGACCCGATAGCTCTTTAAGATTAATGTCTTCCCTAGGAATCGCGTCTTCTTGTAAATGTCATGCGGTGGTTATTAAATACTATGAACAATTCCAATGTGATATCTTCTTCATCAGTCTGTATTTGGAGAATACGGAAATCCTATGTTTCCTATTAATCTACATACAGATGTTTTCATAATTTCCCGTCGCTTGCTCATTATTTTACCATTAGTTCCCTCATATTATTCTTTATTATTTCTCTATGATAAAATTAGATGCTTGGTGACTTCTTTGTTTTATATATATTTTTCTATCGTAATCTCCTCCTGCTACCGCGATGTCTTCCTTTTTTAATATAAATCAATCTCCCCCTCAACCAAAGTGAAGATTTCACTTAAATATCCTGATCATGCCATTGGGACGTGACTTTCAAAATGTCACTTATTATTATGCTTAATGATTATAATTTATATTGATAATCATAATCTTATAGTTTAGGATTAACATTATTTTATTAACTTATAATTTGTATTTTGATAATTATAATGTTATATTTTATATTCATTTAAATATTTATATTTTAATAACCATTATATTCAGAGCTGTTATAATTATAATATGTTTTTGTTTCATTTTAATCTTGTATATTATTATTCATATATTCGTATATTTACCATATTGTTTGATCTTAGTTATATATTTGAATACTTAGTATATCATAATATTCATGATATTTAAATTATTACTTGTTTAGGTAATATTATCCTAGATAATTATAATTATAATAATAATACTGAGATTACTTACATTTCTATTTTGATATTTATTTGATTTTTCTATTTGTACTTCAGTGTTATTTTGGTGCTATGATTTTGGGGACATGACACTGCTCGGCCAGGAGAGCAGTTCGTCGGCACTTGCGTTCATGTGCAAGGAAGTTTCTACAACTCTTGGAGTTAGAGGCTAGAGTTTGTGAAGGGACAAGAGGTTCTTGCTCAACCATGGGAATGTCCACTATGGCTATTTCAGGTAGAGGAATAGGTTCCTACATGGGAGTAGATGGATAGGTTGAGGGGTGATAGGAGGAGTTAGCTCGAGAGCCTGGAAAATGGGCCTCTTTCAGCTTACTGCTTTAGGAGCAGTAACAATAGGAGGCCATGAAGGTTGATACAAAGAGGACTCTCCTCGGGAGACCTACTTCCTATCATACCGAATAGGTCTAGGTTCCATCGATAGAACAAGAAGCAAGAATGTGGGATGCTTAAGCTTCTTCCAAGTGGGCACTGAAGGGTTCTCCTGCAAACGAGGAGAAGAACTTGATGGTACCACAGTTGAGCGGGAAGAAGTGTCAGAATGGGCAGCAGAAAAGGAAGGAGGATCACAAGACCACTTCTCTTCTTTCTTCTTTTGAGCCTTAGCGGCATCACTGTCAGCCTTCAAGCAAGCCCTATGTGAGATAGCATAAGGCAAGGGAGGGTATCTCACTTTTGGCCTCGTACACCCTTTCTTATAGTTCTTATATGTCTTGTGCAAAAGGTTTGTCCTAGGTGGGAGAGGACCCACAAAGGCAGGTCATGGGTGATCCGAGGAGTAGCTACCACGTGCAATCAATGGTCCATAACTGGTGTCATGGATTACATGCACGAAGCCTTAGTGGATAAATTTTAAACATTTATGCATGACAAAGGGTATCCTATTCATCGCCACCAACTAAGGGATACCCAATTTCACCCTAAAGAGTTCAGATCCGGGAATGATATCAAACAGGAGTTTCATAGCTTAGGTCCAACTAAGATCGATAGGACAATACTACCCAAAGGGGGTACAAAAAGCCTATCATGTGTGAGGATGACACTCACAGGAGCATCATACCCATCCTTGTGTAAAAAGTTTATTAGCATAATCTCCTCTATTATTATGTTCACTTGTGATGTCAGATCAACGAGAACACTAGCTACGATGTTTTAATTGATCCGTCCAGGAATGTAAAGAGTAGATGGTTCCTTGTTAAAACCCATCGGTAGGTCGTGTGAAGTGAAAGTTATACCAGTACCACTATCCATAGGCTACGCAAAGGGGATGGGTTGATGCAGGAAGGAGACCATTACATACACTAGACAATGCTTTCACAAAGTCCCTAAAGGTTGTCAGATAAGACGGTGACCCAATTAAGGTTTCATCGTGCAATACTTTTGGAACCTTCCAACTACGTTAACTAGGAGTCACAGGTTGGGTTGCAAGGCGACAGCCTTACAAGACTCACACCTACAACACTCCTAGAGTATGAGGAAAGGAACTGTCAGTATCGTAAGAACAAAACCAAAATGGTTCACATTGGGTTCACCAAAAATGTAAGAGAAGGGGACCACAACGTGCAAGACCCCAGGTCATGGAGGGTCAAGATGCGAGAGGCTGCCCTAACTTACCTCAGGTAAGTGCAATGTTTAGGGTATGAGAATGAGAATAATGAGGACTATAAAGTCCTGCAACCACTCTGCAATCCCAAGTTTCAAAGTGGGGCTAGGTGAGCCGACTTTCAAGTTCAACACTGTGCCTTAGGAAGCTCTATGCTTGAGGATATAAGCACAATCCCTGGATGACAACACGACATGTTGGTGTCTCTAAAGTGCACTAGCGTTCATACGACTAGACAATAATAGAGACAAGGTCAAAACTATCAAAACAGGCTAATGAAACAACTAACTAACTAAAGGGCCAATATGACATAAGCAAGTAAATAAAGTATTCTCTAATATTATAAAGCAGAAATGCAAGAGTGAAAAGGGCAAGAGTGATCTCACCAAGGAATTTGTTTGCCAGCTGATCTTCCGAGAAGCACGCACAGCTACACACAGAAAGAGGGAAAATTTTGGGTGGCTGTATAGGGGCTTGCCTTAGTCAGATCCCAGTTTAGGTGTTCCACCTCCACGAACAACCAAGAAAATGAGTTAAAAGAAATAATATAGTGAAGAGATTACAAATGCTACAAAGTAGTATTATGCTACTCAACCAACTGATAGAGGACATGAGAGGGAAGCTTACCACCTTCACTAAGAGCACTCAAGGCTGCTTGGAGGAGAAACGAGAGTACTTGAGCCTCTACTGCAATGGCGTGGTCCCAAACATGCTCTACTAAAGTGATGGAGTGAGTCTTTGCTGTAATGGAATGCTTGGATGCTCAAAGTGAGTGAGAAAGTGAGCTTGTGGAGTGATAGAATGGAAGCTTGAAGTGGTGTAGAAGTTCAACTTAATGCTTAGAAGGTTGTCTAGAAAATGAAAAGCTTGTTCAAGAGATGAATTTGAAGAAGGAATGAAGAAAACAACCATATTTGGGTTGGTTGGCTGAAAGGGGCGTTACAACTTTCTTACCAATGAGAAGAGTAATGCCTCTGTAGGTTCAGTCGTAGGAATCTTCCAAGGACGTAAGTGCACCATGTGGACTTCTACACATTGTGTGGGTGTCCCTGACAGAAATGTCTCCACCGACACTTAAAATAGGTGCCAAGTGGGATGCACGTAGTGGGCTTAGGTGGAATTAAGCCTCTGAACTTGGTTTTCTAAGGTGGATAAAGGAAAAAAGGGGATTTGCATAGGAGATGCACATTCAATCTTATACATAAGGTAATACAATTTTTATTTATAAAAATGCCTGACTCATTGAAGAGATTCACCCCCCAAAAAATTTAACTAGTGGGGAAAATGAGGATTGAAATTTGAGTTGTAAAACAAATATAACTAAGAAAGATGTAAGTCATGAATACAATTGTCGATAGTTGGAGTTCCCTTGAAATTAATACAAGATAAATGGCTAGTGAATTTTAACTCCCCACTTTACACATATCATCACTAGATGTGTGGGTTGCCAAGTTCTAAATAGTGCAGGGGAAGTGATAGTTGTGCATGAATGTTGTATGCTATCTACAAGATAAATTTTGAAATGTATGAACTCAAATCCCACTCATTGTGTACTTAATTAAGTGGAAATTCCTTGAATTTTCTCTATAAGTATTGTAGGCATCATAAATTGTCATTAGACTCTAATGCTACTAAAAATTCCAATGGAATGAATGCATTACTCATAGGTTGTTGGGTGATGTTTGATATGCAAGATTTGATGGACCATAATGCTTTGAAGATAAAATTGCTCTATCTTTATTTTGTATCCTAAAAAATACAACACATTAGGAAGACCCACAAAACCAAAAGAAAGAACTAATGTGGGCCTTGTAATTAATAAAGAATACTTGGTGCAAACGAAAATATATGAGGCCACAATGCAAATGTGTCCATCAATGACAGGAATGAAAATCAAAGTTTCAACTTGTTAGATTGTGGATACTCACACATCATTATATAAAATAGATGAGGCATGATTAGATGGTGTACACTAATTGAACTTCAGAAACTCATAATTTACATAGTACGCACTAAAAAAACTAGCAACTACCAAGATAAGAAGGATGTGCCTTGACTTGGAGCCATGTTAAGCATTAATTCAAATAAGAGAGAAAATCTACCATGAAAATTCACTACAATCATTTTAAAACAAGTGCCGACACATCTCCTTATTTAAATCATTTTAAGAAATAAAATAGCATTCCAATAACTATTAATTTAATAATATTAATGAATACAACTACAATAATTTAAAATAAAATAGAACAAAATTTGTATACAACATTAAAAACAAACTATTAAATGTATTATTTTTGGACAATTTGATATTTTAAGTTTTTCAATGAGGTCATAAATTAGAATATATTCACATATAAAATAAGTTATTCAAATAACGAGACTACCCTGGATTAACATCGCGATTTTAAATATTATTAAAAGATATGTATTGGCGTGCATTAAATCTATAAACGTAATTTATTTTCAATATCTATAACAAGTTTTGTACAGTGGCATTATTAAATTCAAACAAAATAGAATTACATTGAATCTATGGGTATTATTCACAGTGGAAACTGTGTACCAAGAGTTTTTGGATTTACCGGAGATCGCCTCTATCTTGCAACTGTCGAATGGCTGACCTCAGGGAAAAGTTGGGGATCAAATTCTTCTGCACAAGCTTCTTGTTTGTCATGGGCGATGTGTCTTTTCCGCAATTTAACTATTATTGTATCGCGTCCTTTTCGTATGTAAAGCCGTCTGCAGCAACGTAAGGATCCCGCAGAACCACCTGCGAAACAGAACAAATTTTTAATTAAATATTAAAAAAGCCTTTTTTTCAAATAATATCCACTTCCGATGGATTAAATCGGGTCAATGAGTTACAAAAACCGTAATTTAATTGGGTAAGAAATCCAATGACATCCTTGCCTTGAATACTGGACAGAGGAAGAAGCCGGGAACATGCATTTCCTCAGCTGTCTGCACCGCCTTTTGACCGTGTTCAAAGGGCCTGCTGGCGTTCGATGCAGGAACGGCGATGTTTCGAAGCTGATTCAAAAATTGCATCACAGTCGGTTGAAGATCGAGCCTATCCTCTCTTACCGGACATGTGCAATGTAAGGCAAGATGAGCCAGTTGACTAGCCTCCGCAAATGGCCAATCACCGGCGGACGGATCCAAAATCTGCTCTAATCTTGTACATTTTAGAGCACTTTCCACTTCTTGTACCACTCGCAGAGCCGGTTTCCCGGTTAGCAGCTGAAGAATGATAATTCCAAGGCTGTAAACATCGGATTTGGTGGAGTATTTGCCGCTTGTCAGGTATTCTGGATCCATGTAACAAAATGTGCCTTTTGGATCCGATTCTGAGTGTAAATCATGCGGCAGAGGACGAGCCATTCCGAAGTCGCTTATTTTGCTTATATAATTCTCGTCAAGGAGTATATTTCCGGGCTTAAGGTCGCGGTGGACGATGGGATCTGGTTTAATACTGTGCAGATATTGTAATGCGGAGCACATTTCTGCGGCGATGCGAATTCTTGCGCGCCAAGGGAGCGGCCGAAGGGCTTTTCTGGAGCTCAGATGATCTGCCAGGCATCCGTTGGACATATATTCATAGATTATACAACCTCGCTCGAAACAGGCTCCCACAAGCCTGACCAAATGCGGATGCCGAACTTCTCTTAAAATGTCGATCTGCAAATAGAAGTGTGTAAAGAACTTGTAAATAAAACAGAGGAGACCGAATTGTGCAGTGCTTTGTAAGAAACTTATATGAAAACAGATGAAACCGAACTTTTTGGTGGTTTGATTTAGTATATGTATTTACCTCGCGTTCGAACTCCTGACGGCCCTGTAAACTGTTCTCCTTGAGAATTTTGACTGCAACGGTTGTTTGCCTAATTTCGCCTTTGTAAACGATGCCATAGCCTCCTTCCCCGAGTTTTAAATGCTCTGAGAAATTACATGTCGCGGCTTTGACATCGTCAAAGGTGTACTCGCTGAATTCAAGATTATAAGACGAGGAGGAGGAGGAGTTCAGGGTTTGGAGCGGTGGCCTTGAATGCAGACGGTCTTGAAGAAGTCTAATTTGATCTTCTTTCTCTTTCAATATGCGGTGATTTTGCTCTATCATCGCTGCGAGCTTTTGTCGTGCTGCTTGGAGCTCCTGGATGGTTTCATTTCTTTCACGTGAGATTTGGCTAACCTTCTCAGCCATTAATTGAAGATTTTCTTCAACCTTGCTTCGTTGCCTGCTAAATTCTTGGCATTTCTCTTCGGCAAGCTTTATTGCCTCTTCTTTCTCTTTTACTATGTCTTTGAAGGCGGATTCAAGCTCTTTAATCTGACAAATGAATGAAAACTTTTGTAATTTCTCAAAGGTAACAATAAATTGCGTCTAAGTTATTAAGATAGAAAAGAGAGTGTGTACTCTGTAGTTCGCTTTAACCGCAGCCGCTTCTGCTTTTTTGCGTTTGGCGGTGTCCTTTCGCGATACTGCTTCAGCATTCTCGACCACTCTCAAGGCCTGTGTGAGCTGCTCTTTCAAAGTTTGAATATCCGCATTCGTATCCTGCAAAGAAATTCGAGTATTTTCAGTTCGTAAGAAGATCACAAACGCACATCTTCAAATACGTTCACAACCTTCAGTGATTCATCAGGAGGAAATACCTGATGTCCTTGATGTTCAGGCTGGACAGTACAATCAGAAAGGATTTCCGTACTGTCTGCTGATTCCGAATCAGAGGAATCCTTTTCAATCGTGAACGCTATCTCGGAATCGTTACCTTCTGCGGACAGACTAGACGTAATATCTCCATCGACCGGAATACCCGACGGAGTCTGATTGCAGATGTGCAGATCCCAACCCAAGTTTAGCGGCGATGAAACCGATCGGTTATAATTTTCTGGAGAAGGCTGAATTGTAGACGGTTCCGACCGTTTTCTAGGCAATTTAGACAAAACACAGTCGAAGCTCTTAGATTTCTGTGCCACTGCTTGAAATTAGCAAAACATCCAACAAAAACAGTGCTTGTAAATTTCAGCTGCGATACTAGTTCAGATGACAGCAACACGAAAAGCTATTTGCAAGAAACAGATAGATAGAACGCTTATACTTTACTGACCATCATCCACTGGAGAGCCTTGCCTTCGTAACACGAGTTTGTCTTTACACACAATCGAGACTTCGCAGGACTCCATGGCGTGCTTTCAGACATAATCCGCTTTGCCTCGCGGTGACATCCGCATCCTCCTGTACAATTTTTTGTGAGAATCTTACAACGATGAAAAAAAAAACTTGATGATATTGCAGACTAGAATAATGTACAAGTTAATGTTTTTTGTACTTAGATATGGCACCACCGGGTGAAGTTGTTCCCATGACAAGCTTCTTGACGCCCTTCTCTGAGACCACTTCAACAATTCCTTTGGCGACATCATCCTTCTCCACAAACAAAGGCTCTGCTTTGACCTGTGCCACAGTGCATCAACGCTCTAAATATTTTCATACAACTGGGGTTTCTGCAGCATTTCAATACCATTTATGGGGATTACAATTGAAATTGAATCATTTAGGTGATTTTGATCAAGGAAGATTGACTGAAAAGTATTGAGTTAAATCATCATATAACTCTACTTATTTAACAAAGGGAGGCGGAAAATAAACCTGGGCTCCTCTGCAAATATCCAAGTATTTTTTCATGCAAGTGTTGAGCTCCTTCTGTTTAACCTTGAGGTGGGTCTTCACGACATCACTGGTTATTTGATTGAGAGGAATTTTGCCCACTGCAATACCATAAACGGGCAATTTATAAAGGAAAACAAAGGGAAAATTGTACACTAAGTAGTCAATCGATGATTGAAACGCTTACAGGGTGATGGCATGTAGCGTAGTGGAAGCCGGACATGAAGAATTATCATTAGGGTTTCTTGTCTATTATTCAAGCTTCGCAGAGCCCATTTGAGAGCACTGACGCTCTCAGACGAGTCCTTTCCAACGGCCACATATATTTCCTCCTGGGCAGGATTATTCTCTTGAAGGATAATTTCTTCAATCTCTTGCGCTTTTACAACCTGCAGAGCGCCCTGCTGGCTTCGGATTCTTTCTTGAGTTCTCATTTTTAGTGTCTGTAACTATAGCCCCATTACACAAGACAAACAACAGTTACAGTGGACATTTAAGAGGAATTCAAAGAATAAAACATATCCAAGTTATCCCAACCTCACGGCTTAACTTTGTGGGCCAACATTAATAAATTCAAGGAAGATTCACAGACTTCCCGGGTCCCACACAGCTCATGACTTTACACACATCTCGTTTAAAAGATAAACGTTGAAGTTTACGCGGACGGATGTTATTTGACGCCCCGGCGTTTTCTTGCTGTGTTCGCCTATTGCAGGCGGACATCAGAATTATACATCACAAGCAAAGAAATCTAGGTATCTAGAAAATTCTAAACATTAGAGGGGTGGGCTTTAGTTCGATTGGTTGGGCTGGGCTTAAATGTCACACACTAAGCGTTGAACGCTTAGTGTGGGCCCCTCCTATCTACAGCCCCGTTTTCCTATTTCCGTTCTGCTAACTGCCAAATGCGGCCATCCACCATACATCATGCCTTTAACCATTATATCATGGGTCCGTAGCATTTGTCAGGCTGCTGTAAGGTACGGGTGTTCCTCAGACCTCAGAAGGAATGTCGACACTTTGCCTCGCCCCCCACCCTGAATATAAGTTAATGTTTTAACTTATATTGTTTTACTTTTTATTAGGCAGTTTTAATAGGCAGTAATATATTAATCATTTAGTTAATATCTTCAAGGTTTTATAATTTTAAACATTAATATATTGTTTTACTAAATATTTTTATATTATTATTAATTGTATCATATTATTTTCTAACTTTCTATAATTGTTTTTATTTGCTAATTTTGATTATTATTGTATTTTTCTTTGTTTTTTTTGCTAATTTTGATTATTATTGTATTTTTCTTCTTTTTTTTTTACTAGGAATTTATGTTAGTTATTTTTCAAAATAGTTTCTCTTTTGTTTCTTATTTTTATTATGTTTATTTTTTCAGCTTTAAATTTCTTTTTGTGATCAATTGTTTTTCTTTCTCTTATGTTTTTTGGGTATTTGTTTTTGTCCTTAGATTGCGTTTCTCTTTGTTTGTTAACCCTTGCTTTTGTGTTTTCTTTTGTGTTTTCTTTTTTCTTTTTAATTTTTTAAGTTTTTAATGTTTAGGGTCATCCCTTGGGTCTTGTGCCTCCTCACCTTCCTCTAACCATCCCTTTGCCTCTTTTTATATACCAGTTGGGTCTGCAAACAACCATTTTTTCATATCCTTGAGCTCTCTATCCTGATGATGGATCACAGAGTGTGATATGAAACGTTGATTCAAAATGCTTGCACATAGTAGAATACACATAAATAATTATATTGATATTCTTATGGATTGTGGAAATCTAATAGCATTGAGCTCTATTTTTAATTGCATAATACATTATATTATATAGTTTTATATTATATTACATATTATATAATGTTTTTATGTTATATATGTTAAATTGAAACAAAATTGTTTAATTTAATATTTATTTTTATTAAGTATATTACTTGTAATTAATTTTTTTTAAGTGGTTATTACTAAGTGTATTTATAAATCAATTATATGGTTTGTATTTTTATGTAAAGTAAATATTTATATTTTATAAAATTTATATGTTTTATTTAAATAAAATAAAATTTTAAAAATAATTTTGAGTAATTTGATTAGTTAATGTATTTAATTTTTTATTATTATCTTTATTAAATTGACAATTCATCTATAACCACCAAGTATTCAATCTTATTAAATATTAATTTTCTAAAAAACATTGCATCTCATATTTCACAATATTTTTTTATAATATGATGAACACAAAGGGCTAAATTATTAGGCCATCAAACCCCACTAATACATATAAAACCAATGCACTTAAAGTTTTCCAATAAAAATAATGCAATACATATTTTGACCATAGAAAACATACAAAACACGATATTAATAATATAATAGTTAATTTTTTAATTTTTAGTATATTCTTATAAAAAAAAAATAGGGTAATATGAAAAAAATATTGAAATTTAGATTGAAATTTTAAAATTTTATATTTAATTATTAGAAAATTATAAGAAATATTTAAAGTAAATAAATAAAATATAATTTAAATTGTGTTATTTAACTCTTAATGCAATACATATTTTAACCATAGAAAACATGACATTAATAATCTAATAGTTAGTTGTTTTATCCTTTAGTGTATTCTTATAAAAAATAGGGTACTATGAAAAAAAGATAGAAATTTATTTCAAAGGGATCCCATAAAATAATAATACTAATATTTTTATTAAATAATTTAAGTACATTAATTTCCTTAGTGTGGTTTGAGGCTTGAATTTTTCCCTATATTAAATACTTGGTGGCTATAGATCCACTTGTCCATTTATCTATGTGATGAATATCTAATTTTTTGACATTTTATGATCAAACACTCTATTCATGATTAATGATATTTTTTGAACCTTTTTACATAAGAATTTTATCTAATTTTCTTTCAATTTACATAAAGTAAGAATAAAAGTCAAATAAATTAACTACCAACTTATTCAAACTTAGAGTTAAATAACATAATCTAAGTACTTTTTATTTATAGACTAACAAATATTTCTTATAATTTTTAATAATTAACCATAAAAATATAAAATCTCAATCTAATTTTCTTCTTCATTAAGAGTTAATTAACATTTAAATTTTATTTTATTTATTTACTTTAAATATTTCTTATAATTTTTTAATAATTAAATATAAAATTTTAAAATTTCAATCTAAATTTCAATCTTTTTTCATAGTACCCTAATTTTTTTTTATAAGAATACACTAAAAGGATAAAACAACTAACTATTAGATTATTAATATCATGTTTTCTATGGTTTAAATATGTATTGCATTAAGAGTTAAATAACACAATTTATTTATTTATTTTTATTTAGTTTAAATATTTCTTATAATTTTTTAATAATTAAATATAAATTTTTTAAAATTTCAATCTAAATTTCAATCTTTTTTTCATAGTACCCTACTTTTTAGTTCCTCCTAGAAACTATAGGCATCACGATTTAACTAGTTATTAATAACTCATTTTTAATCTATTATCAATGTATAGATGTTTGGTGCTTGATTATTATGGAATGGTGGGTAATAAAAAATATTCAGCTATTTTAGGAAAAAATTTAAAAATTTTCAAAATTTATAATATTTATTTATTTTTATTAGCATCCATATCATAGATATAAAATTTAAAAAGTTCAAAAATAAAAATAAAACATTTATTACTAAAATATTAGTTCAAAATATTTTATTATGATTTTTTATATATATATAATTCAATTTGATTTGAGAATTTATAATTTATTGTGTGTAATAATTTTTAATAGTTATAAATTTTATTAGAGATTAGTAGACTAACATTTATAATATTAAAAGATAATTCTTAATAAAAGAAAAATAAAAATATTCAGGAATTAAAAGGCTTTTGTTGGATGCAACTTGGTAACAATAACACCCAGCAGGAGTTTGAACCTTGGTGGAAGAAGACAACACACTAACCAAACCATCACACCATGCCAATATAGAAATATATATATATATATATATATATATATATATATATATATATATATATATATATATATATATATAAAAGAAAAATAAAATAAATTTACAATTTGTTTTATAATTTCATTTTTTACAATCACACTTTTTAGTTTAGATGTTTGTTTATATAATATAACATTCATAATATTAAATTAACATAGAATAATTGCACAATATCACTTGACCAATAGAAAAAGTTAATCATTGGTATGCAACATTATTGCACATCAAACTCACAAATAAACATTGAAAAAAAAAATTATTTTTTATATTATAACATTCATAACTTAAACCTTTTATACACAATATCAAGTTAATTATAAAAACACATAAACAATTTAAATTTTTTAACAATTTAATAAAATATATTTTAATATAAATAAGAAAAATTTAATAAGAATTATAGATAAATTTATAAAATATTGATTTAATTATCAAAAAAAAATCAATGACAAATTTACTTATTATAGATAAATTTACTTACCAATCTATTTTAACCATCAAGAAAAATTTAATCATTAGTGATTGCAACATTATTCTAGCACATCTTTTAAACTGAAAAATAAACATTGGAAACAAATTTATTTTTTATATTATAACATTCATAACTTAAACCTTTTTATACACAAGTTAATTATAAAAATACATAAAATTATTTATAAGCAATTTTAAATTTTTAACAACATATAATAGAGTTTAGATTTGTTATATCTCTCATATATCAACATAGGTAAATCTAAAAATATTTTAGATTATATAATTTCAAAACAAAATGGTAAATCTAAAATATTTTAAATTATATAATTTCAAAAGAAAATGAATGAATTGATAGAAGATTATTTTTATTAAAGTGATAGAATCTAACCCCAATACTAACATTAATTATAAGTCTAACCATAACCCCAACCCTAAAACTAACATTAATTAACTTCAAACCAAACTCTAATTTTATATCTAACCCTAAACATAACTATGATTCTAAAACTAACATTAATAAAATTGTAATTGAACCATAACCCTAACCCTATTTATTATAGAACCTTAATCTTTACCCCAACCCTAATCCTAATTCAACCCTATACCTAATTTTAATTAAATTCTAACCCTAATTGAACCTTTTAAACTAACAAATACACATTGAAAACAAATTTATTTTGTATATTATAACATTCATAACTTAAACCTTTTATACACAATGTCAAGTTAATTATAAGAACACATAAAATTATTTATAATCAACTTAATTTTTTTAACAATTTAATAAAATATAATTTAAATTTAACTATAAATGGTATAGAGTTTAGATTTGCTATATCTCTCATATATCAGCATAGGTAAATTTGAAAATATTTTAAATTATATAATTTAAAAAAAAAATTGAATGAATTTATAGAAGATTATTTTTATTAAAGTGATAGAATCTAATCCCAATACTAACATTAATTATAAGTCTAACCATAACCCCAACCTAAAACTAACACTAATTAACTTCAAACCTAACTCTAATTTTATATCCAACCCTAAACATAACTATGATTCTAAAACTAACATT
>VDFB02271358.1:183790691-183820053 GCA_007258455.2 Sequoia sempervirens | reverse complement strand
AAAGAAGGAAAAATAGAGAAGAAAGGAGGGAGGGATATGTCTAGAGCTTAAGGTGAGACATAGTGATTTTTAGAGAGGTAGAGAAAGGGATAGAGAGATATAATGATTTATGAATATTTATTCATATCCTTGCTAAAAAAAATATAAATATTTCATTATTCATTACTATTTCTAATGTTTCAAGTATTTTGAGATGAGTGTTACAAAAAAATCATGAAGAAAAGACTTTGCATGTGAAAGTAGTGAGCATTTGATGTTTCAAAAATGAAATATGAAGTTCAAATGATTATAATTATTTTATTGTGTAAGCCATAGAAATACCACCTTTTCCATTGCGTAGAGCTCTCAATCACCTTTCTAATGCCTATAAAAAGTCAAAATTTTGATAAGAAACACAAAAGTTATGCCCATTTTACTAAAGAGGGTTTTTAAGGTTTTCAAAACGGATATCCATTTTGTTTTTCAGAAAAATAAGTTCCCGCTTTCCAAAACGGATACCCATTTTGAAATGGATATCCGTCTCAAAACGGATATCCATTATAAATGGATATCCGTTTTTATTTGGTAATACGAAACCAAAACGAATATCCGTTCGGGATTTGGTTTGGGATTTTCTGACCTGGAAAGTCAACCCAAAAAATTTGTTTTTGAAAATTTGTTTAGTTTTCAGAAGTTCGCTCTTGTGGCTGATGACTTTTTTTTAACCTGAATTTCATCAAACGAAAATGGTTTATAGAAAAAATTATAAGCTTTCCACCAATATAACTTTTTCCTTATTTTGAATTAAATAAATAATTATTATTGATTTTCTACCTACATTACATCTAAAGTCTTGATTGATAGGATAATTGAAAAACTTCTATAACTTTCAAACTACTTTACATTTTTTGAATCTAAAAGATGCACTACATTCTATGCTTCACATACTATAAGCTAAAAAAAAAACTAAATGTCATAATTTTTTGACCAAGTTATGGTGGTCAGACAGAAACATTTTAATAATTCTAAAAATTTCTAGTAAAAAAATCATAACTAATTATTTACATTGAAAAAAACTACAAAAAAAAATATGGCACATCCTGAGATGTGTCCGCTACTTATATTTAAAAATTTAGAAAAAAATATTATGTTTTTCTTGTACTTAGGGTAGTCAGACACACACCTGCTTCTTATCTTTTTAATGAAAATTTAGTACCACTGCATTGAAATTTCAAATTTTCTCAAAACAAATTTACACTTTTCCAAAAAAGAACTAGTAGCCTATAAACTACATTCAATTTTCTACAAATTTTGTTCTTACATATTTTTCAAATTATGTTAATAACCTTTTCAATTTTTTATGTCAAGTTGCCTAACACTGATTTTCTAAATTTTCATTGCCACTTAGAGGCCTAGTTTCAACCCCCATGATCTTGCACCTACCCCTAACTGAAATACCATCATCTTCAATCAGGAACACCAACTGAAGAAACAAAAAAGTTGTTAGAATGGAAAACTTCATAACTCGATCAAATATTCATGTGGATCTCTGAAACTAAACGTGGATAAACTAGATACACTCAGCAACAAACCCTTTAGTCCACAACCTCTGATCAACAACGTACTGAACTCACCAACATACTTGTTGTGCCCTTAGCACACACGCCCCGTTCGGAACAGGGACCCTCTTTTTTTTTGTCTTGTCGAGTCATTTTGGGGGCCGCCTTTGCATGCCCCACTTTTTGATGTTTCGAATGGTCGATGTTGCTCCAAAGTTCCATCATAAATCGATCATGCCTCTGCTTTTGGTTTTTGCTGCATTCCAGAGCCTCGCGGAATCTCTTTGGCAATTTGGCCCTAAAACGGCCCCAGGCATCCGGAGTTCCCTAACCGGATTTCCCCACTGTGATTGTCGTCTCCTGCGGTGTCCGCGGGGCATCCTTCCGGACCTCGGGGTCCAATCCACCTCTCGCCATTTGCAAAAACTTGTTAAAATCTTCAAAACAATGCCCGCCCCCCTAGGCCCCGAGCCCTGGAGATCCATCCCCGGGGTTCCATCTTGGTTTCGCCATCTACGACGGCAAACCTCCTGTGGCGACCTGCCCCCCAGATCCTGCATCATCCTCGCCGCGCACGGTGAGGAGCCTTCCACTGCCTGTTGTGGGTATTCCAGGCTCGGGCGTCTGGAATTTCGTCTCCAGAATTCCGTGACGGTTGCGCCGTCCCTAACGGCAGATCCCTGGCAGAGTCCCACCCTCTGGGCCCCGAACCGCTTCCCGCCGCCGTCGTTCAACCAATGAAAAATCTTCAAAACGGCGGCCATCACATCACGTCTCCCCAGCCTCCGGGCCCCGATTTTCTCATCGTCGTCGCCGACTTCAAATTCACCAACTTTTCTCGTAGCCGTACGGGCATTTAATGCAGGCATTCATGGCGGTTGGGGTATAAAATACCCAATCCGGCCAAGTCATTTTCACAAAGAGGATTGGAACGAATTGGATAAGCTGTCATTTGGAGCCCACCGCCTTCGACAACGTCACGATCATCGCCCTCAACATCATTTCGACCAACGTAGGTGGATCCCGCATCTCCCCACTCCGCGTGTTCGAGGTAGGCCATCAGTTGCCCTCTTGTGCTTCTTTTTCATGATTTTTAAAGATTTAAACAAGTGAACAATTGATAAGGAGAGCATAGACTGATAGAACACTAAATGGCACACCAAACCCATGTCTTGGAAAATCGACAAACCTCATGGAGTGCCCTCCCCGGTCATCCAGAGTTTCTCCCTGCCGCGGCCGTTCTTCGCACAGGGAAAACGTTCGCCCCGAGCCTGAAACCTTCCTTTGCCATCCAATGTTAAACCTTTGAAACCTTGCCGATGGTGATTCTCCTCTTTGGGCCCGGCTAGTCGGGCTTCCTACCTCGGACTTCTGTTTTCCTTTCGCCGCACTTAAACTGTGAACTTCCCTTTGCCTCCCGGATTCCAGACCCCGAAATGATCCTTGCTGTCAAAACTTGAAAACCGAACATTCATCCTTTTGTCCGCTCGGACCCCGGACCCTGGAAGTCCTTCTCCGGGGTTCCGTGGGTGATTTGTTGTTTTCAACGGCAAACGTTGCCCGGCTTCCCGCTCCCCGGGCTCTGCCCTTGATTCCGTTGTTAACCTCTCGCGATAAAATTCTTACGTCGCTGATCCTTTCGGGCCCCGGTGTCTGGACTTGCGGTCTCGGAAGTTTGCCTCTCGCCCACCGTCGCTAACAGCGAACCCCATCCGGTGTTCTGACTTCTGGGCTCCGGGCGTCGGGTTTCTTTGGTCCGTTTTCCACCGTTATCCACAGCGAAGTTTTTGGCGAACTTATCAATGTCGTTTGACCCACCCAGGACCCCGGTTTCTAGACTTCCGTCCTTGGAAGTCCGCCGCTCTCGCCCGCCGCTCCAAGTAGAAATTCTCGCCTGGAACTTCACCCTCCGGGCTCTGACCTGCCGGGTGCTGTTAGGTTCAGAAACACAGGATATGCTGTCGGACTTCCTTTGCCGGACTTCCGTGCGAGGATTGCCGTCCCAAACGATGAAGATTGTTCGCCATCCTGGTGTCGCCGGTCCGAGCCTTCGAAGCAAAAATACTTAACACCAGCCGCCCTTTGGCCCTTTAGGCCTCAGACCCTAGACTTTCGTCCTCAGATTTCCAATGGTTGTCTGCCTCTGAACTGCCATCTCCCGACAGCTTCCCAACTGGAGATCTCTGAGCCCTCCTAAATCGATCCTAACGAGCCCAAATCTAGAATCTAACCTCGACCCACGTCCTGAATTTTAGCCCTCTTCATCATGAGTCTCTTAAAATATTAAAATTCAACCGAAGAAGGTCTCCAAGAGCTTTCCATTGCGTTTTACCTTCTAGATAGCATTCCTGCCAGGGAAGTCCGGCCCTCCGGGCCCGGATTGTCCTAATTCCCTAAAACAAAGATCAATAACGTCTAGAGATAAAATTGATGATATGCTTGATTGATTATTTGAAATAAATGTTATTTTTGAGATATGGACTAACATGAATGCCTTCGTGACCCATGGTGCTAACTCTGGCCTTGCTTGTAGAATATATGGAATCAAGCGCAGGAACGTCAGGGGCGTCCGCCGAGAAGGATAAGGGAAAGAAGTCAGGAAGGACCCCTCGGGGAAAGGAAAACAAAGATCAAATGAAGTACCAATTCCAGAGCGAGTCGCTCCACTCAAAGGTCTCAACAGACTGGAAGAAAATTATGGACACCAATATTGGCCAAGTGGATATAGATGAATTAACTCATAGAGTCAGGGTCAACCCGACAACGAAAAATGCTAGACTGATAAGGCAGAGTGGAATAGCCAAGGCTGTCAGTTTCCCTCCATCTCTAGTGGCACCTGAATTAGTCATGGCTTTCCGAGAAGCCTATCAGATAGATACCAGAACAATTGTGGATAGGAGGGAAACATCCTCGCAGATATGTCACCAAAAGGGATTACCAACATATTCCACATCCACACATTCCAACAGATGGAGGTCCCCACATTAGAAGAATGCTAGGCGGCATGGGATGCTAATCCAACAGGGTGCAAGAAGTCAAAAAATCTGCATTGGCTTAAGGAGAAATGGGGCAGCGCTGCGAAGGTTCCCCAGGAACTCTTCCATAGCGATTTCCATGAGGATTACCATGACCTTATAACCATGTTGAGCAGGGTCTTGGGTCTTCCAACGACCGCCTACTTCTAGGAATGGATGACCTATTACATTGAGTAGATCCTACGGGGAAATGAGGACGTTAGAACCAAAGTCTCATTCTACTGGGGTGGAATTATAAGCAACTGCTTCCACGAGCAGTTTGTCAACGTAAAAAAGAGCTCCAAGTTCTACATGACCTCCTACCTCATCTACTCCCTGGCAGATCAAAGACAATACAGTGGGTTGTTTTTGGCACCCGATCAGGGGCAGAAGCAAGGACTCAAACCGTTTGACAAGTACCCGCAACTCCAATACCAGAATTTCAAGAAAGGATACTACAGGGTCAATGACGCCTTCGTTGGCCACATCATCAGGTTAATTGTCGAGGACTTCGAAAGGAGGGCCTCCCACAGCACCAGGGTGCTTCTGAAGCAATATGTTTTGTTGTTCATCTAGTTTCCCAAGTTTACATACATCTGGGCCCAGGGTTTCACTGAAACGCCGAATAGATTGCCTAGCTACCCCAATGACAGAATCATCTTCTTGGAGCTTTCTCAGAAATTCCAACACATCCAGACAATCTTTAGCAACAAGCATATAGCGGGGATCTCCTACCCCATGACCCTTGGCCAGGGCCTATATCGACTGCAGACATCACAATGTGTTGGCAACTCTGAGAAGGAGCCTAAGGAGTACCATTTCAACTGGTACACCGCTCGCCCATGGATGGAACCATATGGCCATGTCAGGGAAGCACTGGAGCTAGCCTATGCCCATCAATATCACATTGAGGATTTCTAGGCCGACTGCCAATATGATAAAGAAGTGCGTGTAAGGCACTACATGTGCATGACGGTACTATTCCTAAGAGTGGTGCAACCATTCCCAGTGCCGGACCACATTCAGGAGGACGAGTCCACAATCATGCACCTGAGGTACCCTGCAGTTGCCAACCTGCCAATACCATCAATTGACTGGGATGAACAAGAGGTCGATGACCTGGACACCATCACCTAGCCAATCATAACTCATACTAAGGAGTGGATCGATGGGTCGGTGGCACATCTAAAGCGACAAGGAGTAGTCCTGACATATGAGGGGCTCAAGAGCGAGCCAAGTGCCACGAAGGATGTTGCTGCCACCACGTCAATTGGCGGGACCTCCAAATCTCCTCCCATCACAAGATCCCAGAAAATGAATGGAATGGAAACCGCGCAGTCTCCAGATCCCAAGGAAGAAGTGAAGAAAGAAACGGGAGGCTCATCTCCTAAAAGGCTTAAACAAGCAGTAGGCACAAAAGAATTAGGGCCTCCCTTGGCTCTCCATGCCCCTCCTGTTGCACCACCTGCCTCCCTGGCTATGGTCACTACATCTCCACTGGCAGTGGACATTCCTGTCCATCTTGCCCCTTCGTCCCCGGCTGGGTCAGTAGTCATCATAGATTCCTCTTCTGGCATGACCACTCCCCTTTCCTCTACTACCATGTCGCCAATTACATCACTCCCTTTGGCAGCAATAACATCGCCTATTCCTGCTACCACTATGCCTAAGGCTCTCACAAGACATATGCAAAACCTCCCCCCTGAGCTCTCCTAGATCTTGATGGTTCCAACTCTCCAAGAAGCCCTTGCCCAAGTCCTTGCAACGACTCAACCTTCACAACCACCGATAGGGCCGCTAGCTATGGAGGCCACAATGTAAATCTCAAAGGAGTTGGAGGAGCGAGAGCAAGAAGCCTCAAAGTCTATCGAGGAGGAGGCCGATGAGTATCACGAACACCCTAAGTACGAGCACCGAACCATCGGCAGGGTGGTCTATGAGGAGGAGGAGACAGGCTCTTCTGAGAGTGGAGATGAGGAGGGTGGCTCAGGTGCTAAGGAAATCATCGAGACATTTAATGAGCACCTTGAAGAAGAAATGGCCCAGCAGCTAAAGGACGTTGGGGCAGAGGCAGAAGGGTCACCACATGGTGAAGAGGGGCAACCACCGGAAGAGCAATAGATAAAGGACTTAACCAAGGCTGAGATCCATGTTGCCAAGAGCCCTGAGGCCACGACTACTGAGGAGAAGAAAGAAGAAGAAGCAGCAAAAGAAGAAACTCCCATCCAACAATTATCCACCAAGCTTCCTGTCAAGTGCCTAGTGTTCGTCCACGACTCTGACGAAGAGGAAGAGGATGATACCAAAGAGAAAGAAGAACCCCAAAAGGAGAAAGAGGCGGAAGTCTTTCCTTTGACTAAGAAGGGCGAGGGTAGCCATGATTCACCCAAGGATAAGTCTGCTATGCCCAAATGGTTGGAGAGGAAACTTGAGAAAATGACCCCAGTGTTGAAGGACCCAAGGGCGAGGTTGGAGGCCATCTTGGCTCGATCTCAAATCATAATGAAGAAGGAGAAGAAGCCCAAGGTCCGATCCAAGCTAACAATGGATGTTTTAAGCTCCCAAGCAGTGCAAATTGTAACGCCTACAATTGGCCAGGCAGGGGTGAGTTATAATATCTCAACCATTGACTTGGAGACAGCAACCAGAGAGTAGAAGGTCGAGCACCTTGAGGAGTCAGTGGCCACAGTGGTGCACCTAATAAAACATGATAAAATCTCCAAGGATGAGCTCAAGGAACATGTTGCAGCGTTAACAAACTACATACAGCAATGGTCCTCAGTGGACGACCTGTCCACCACCTCCACAGCCACACCACAGTTGCTCTCCAAGGAGAAAATAGACAAAATGGAAAGAAGGAAGAACTTGGAGAAAACCACCAAGGATTGGTTCCGAAAAGTCACATACGTCAGAAACATGGGAATCAGCAGGGCTGTGTGGACAGCCAACAAGTTCTTAGACTTGATACAATCTCTGGAGAGCACGAAGAGGCTCTGCACTAATTTCCCTGCAACCTACGATTCCACCTTCCCAAGGATGGAAGATATCTTTCAAATGCCTGAGGCCACATGGGAGAAGAAGCTAGAGCTTAAAAAATAAGATCACTAGCTAGTGGATGTGTGGCACAAAGACTTCGACTACCGGAAAGAGAGGTTGGAGCAAATCCTGAGCAGAGTGGATCTAGACATTGAGTGGATCAAGGAAATCTGGGTGGAATGTGTCTGATATCTTAAGCTTGTGACGGGCTATGATTTGCCCACTGTGAAAATGGATCTAGAGAAGATCAAACCATACTTCCAGGAGAAGATGAAGGATGGGATAGCTAGAGAAATCACAACGGAGTTCCTGAGTTTTGCTGCCCGCGCCTTCGACCAATCAGAGCTGTTCAGAGACCAAGGCTTGAAGTATGATGAAGATTGGAAAAGGCTGGAAGAAAATGCTAAGGAATGGAGCTATCAGGCGTTGCGATGTGAAATCCTCGAGATAGACAAGCTCCAAGTGGTCATCCTCAAATACATAGAACACACAGCTTCCAAGGAGCAGGAGGACAGCCCAACCAAAGATGAAGACCTTCCCAAATAGTAGCTATAGCAAAGGAAACAACAATTTGCTAAATGATGAAAGAGCTACAGTGCCATCAGCTAGAAGACAAAATAGGGAAAGGATGAAAATGTAATTTTTAATTGTGATTTATTTGGGGGTAGGTGAAACCCTATTTTATAATGAATCTTGACCACACAATGAGAATGAATCTTGGCCATGCATTCAACCTTTTGAAAATTATAAATAGGGCACTCCTCTCATTTGCAAAGGGAGAGTTGAGTTGTTGTAAAGGCATGCTGCAAAAATTTATAAGAAAAAGCATTGACTTGGTGTATTTTATTAGTTTCTCCCATGTTGCTTGATTCAGTCTCTCATGTTAGATGTTTCATTTAGATCTTATTGTTGTTTAGTTAGCTGTCTTATTTCTTTGGATAAATCTTAGGAATGCTGTTGGGTGATCATGCAAATTTCTTGCCATGTTGATGATTTCTTAGTCCATACTTTTTACTGTTTGCTGAAGGTAGATAGTTGTGCAAAGTTAGCTTGGAATTGATTTTAAAGCTCCTCCAAACATTTATCTTTGATTCATGCATATATGTGGTGGATGAAGGATGAAATATTCGTAGACCTTAGAAGATAGCACAATTTCCATGATACTGTGAAATCCCTGGTTAAGTGGGATATTGTTTAAGAAATTGTCCATTGCAGGAACTCCATTGTCACTATTCATAGCTAGCTTCAGACTTAGGAACTTTTCCTGCCCTTTGCCCTTTTCCTTTTTTTTGGTAGCTGACCTATGCTAAAGTTTATTGCACATTATAAAGCCAAATCCAACAACTAAATGGAGTCTAAGATTGTTGTTTGAATATACAGCCAGTGCATAACAATTTCACATCCTAAGAACTCCATTTCAAGATCCAACTTCCATGTTTTGTGTCCTTACTTTGTATTTTTTGTAAGACCGCCTTGTGATTCCAACAAATCACATCAAACTACTGAGGTACCCAAGTACTGTCATGACCTGACATCCGAGAGACCTTGAGATAGTGTTCTGCAATTCGATTATGGGAGATTGTTTTTCAAGAGAGGTAGTGCACCTACGCACTACCTGTGTTGAGAAGTGCATAAAAATACCATCAACATAACTGACGCTAGAAGGAGGGCCACGATGAAAATACTAAGTTGAAGGATAAAGTGAAGCTGGATGAAATCAGATCATTCTCCCTAGAAAGGTTTCAGAGAGTTCTATGGTCAACACCAAATAAGGGAGAATTTGAGGAATTACAACCTCCTACGAGGGCAAAGCGAGCACAAGGAAGTAGCATTGCCTCTTCCTATTCCTCCATTCCATCTGCCTCCATCTCACCCTCACCTTCATTTGGCTGGCGTTTATCTTCCACCCAACCATCTCAAACTATATTTGCACCTCCTATCTCGGGTAGCCAGGGGATTGCTCCTCTCCCGGCCCTTCCATCCCAAGGCACAGTCCAGGCAGCCATAGCTCAAGTGCAGCCTCAGGTTGCTGTTGTGTTGCAAATATAGCCCCAAATCCCCATTTTCCAATAGCAAGTACCACCTCCACCACCCTCCATGGCTTGGTTAGCACATAACCCTTCGCCGATACATTTTGCTGTCTATAATGATATGCCCAAGAATTCAGAGAGCTTTTGTTTGAAATTTCATTCTCGCGATCTACAAAGAACAGTTGAGGAGCATATCAAAATATTCGAGACGGCGATCACCGAAATGCAAGTGGACCACGAGGATGTCTCATGTCGCATTTTTTCGCATTCATTGGGGGAAGAGGCCTTCTATTGGTATATCAACCTGCCGAGGGGGTCCATTACCTCATGGAACCTGATGAAGAACGCCTTCCTGAAAAAATACAAGATCCTCGTCAGCCCTTCAGAGCTTTACCAATAATTCATGTCTGACAGGAGGGAGGTCAACGAACCTATCGGCTCCTTCAACGATCGCTTCCATCGAGCTTACACTAGGCTTCAGGACCTGTACTTCCATAATGATGCGGCAACTCTTCCAGTCTATTATGCAGTGCTAGACAACCTCACATCAGCTTTGGTGAAAATGATGTGCCCGCCACTTACTACCCTAGTGGCCGCCTATGCGGAGGCAATTGTCGCCAGTGCAGACTTGGGGCAAAATATCTCTGACCCTCTGCTTTCTTTGGGGCCGGTAGCCCACCTGATGCAGATTCAGGGGCTTAATCAAGCGTTTGCTCACCAAACCCCTCTTATAAACCAGGTACCCCAATTACCTATGGTGTCGCATCCAGGGCAACCATTGAATTATGCGCCTCCCACCCCTTCCTATCTGTAGCCCCAGCAATAGTACAACTATTCCCAGATTGCTCCACAACAGTAAGCATATTCCCAACAGCCCCAGGAGCCATTGTACCTGTTGGGACCAAACTTTTTTCCAGCCTATCAAAATCAGCCAGCGACCCTGCCCTCTTTTTTCCAAAATCCAGCCCCGTCGCCTAGAGGCGCGACTAAGAAAGACAAGTTAGAGGAGTTGACTGAGATGATAAAGAAAATGTCCACGAAAATGACACACCTAAAGAACCAGAACAACCAGTTGCAGGCCACCCAGCACAATTTCTAGGCCAATCTCAATCGGGACAATCGAGACAATAGGGACAGCAGGGATAATCGAGAAGTAGGCACTTCATCCGAGCAGAATTATGATAGGGGAAAAACACTAATCAAAATGCAGAAAGGAGACCTTCTCAAAATTAGAATCGCATGTAGAACACTAGGCCCAACAATGGTGGTGTTCCTACGACTTTTGATCAACCGGCAAGCAACGACAAAACATCCAGCAGCGTATATCTGGCCGAAGCAGCCTTGTCCGAGTGGTGTCGATTTTACAAAACTAGCAGACATTCTGAGTTGGATTGTCTCAAGTTTCAGACAGCTGCTAAAATCTTTCAGGTGGAGGTACAAAACACAGTCGACAATGCCAGTTGCAGGGATATCGTCCCATCCGAGCCATACGATTCCTCCTGTCTCGTGGTTAATCAAACGCCATTTCTGCGAGGTGACCGCAACGAGCCTGAAGTTGAGCCTACTCCTATTGAGGATGAAAAGGCACAAGAGGTAAGTAATGAACAAACTTGGATCAGCTCTTTGATTCAGTAGATAATGGTCCGGTAGATGAAGAAGAACCATTTGTAGATGAGGTCCACATGTTCCATCAACGGTCGAGTCCCTACTTCCTTAGGAATAGACAAGCGGGCGGACCCTTTACAAATTCTACCTCACCAAACAATTTCGCCACTCCGCCTGATCCCAATGCCAGCAATAATCCTGGGCTTCCTCACATACCTACTCAATACCTCAACAAGAACGAATCTCAAAACTAGTTGCAAAATCAGCCTTAAGGCCAATCCCAAAACCCATCTAGTCAAACGAAGGTCCAACCTCCTAGTTCTGCTATAGGCCAAGCTTTTAGCTCAGAAATCAAGCAAATGGGTGAATATGTAGCAGAAGAGTTCAAGAAGGTAAAAATCAGCTTGTCATCCTTCAAATTACTCAAAGTTCCTACCGTGAGACATGCCTTCTTTAGGGTTCTTAATGGGACTCCATCCTCTAGTACAACACAAGAAAACCCAGCTAAGAGAGTAACCTTTGAAGAACCTAGGAAAGAACCTAAAATACAAGATAATACTGGGAAACAGAAGGATGTTCCCATGAATCAGTCGGTAAGTAGATAAATTGAAAAGGAGCCAAAAAGGGCTAATAAGCAGCTTTCCAAGGACCAGCTATTTAGGAAAACTAGGGATATGGACAATGATAAGAAAAAAAGTTAGATAGCTCACATGGACACACCTACGGGCATCTTCCAAGGGAGACTGAAAACTCCCCCTTTCCTGACCACCATTCGGATCTTTGGGAAGAACCTGCATAACTACCTACTCGATTCAGGAGCGTCTACCAATGTCATGCTCTTGGCTGTTTGCAAGGCCCTCGACATCACCCCCATGCCTTCAAAGAGAAAGGTGACCCAGCTAGACAAAACAGAGATCAACATCGTGGGTGAAATAAACCGTATCCCGATGTAGATTGTCGTAGACTCGCGGATATAGCAGGTTATTGATATTCAAGTGGCTGACATTCCCGATGCATATGGAATCATTTTGGGAAGGGAATTCACTAAGGCACTGAATAGATACACCACCACAGACCTTTCTCACATGTGGCTGTCGTGGAAGGGGCTACCAAATTAGATCTGTATCGACCGTGAACCCCGTATGAAGTATATGATTACGGAATACAACAATCTCAGCGAGGTGTTGTTCGTCGAGACCAATTTAGGGAATTGCCGCCCTTTTACCTACCAAAATGAGCTCAGGCTTCAGGAGGAATGTGCAAATGAAGTGTTGCTAGTGTTGTGTAGTCCTTTGACCGATTCTACATAAATACCCCCAAACACAGAAACATTGGTAGAAGCCAATGATGAGCCTAATAAGGATGACGACTGGGGACTACTCAGCGGCTTCCAGGAATTCATGGAGAAATGCATAAGGGATCAACTCAGCCTAGGGGCCCGAATGAGTTTCTAGGATCTTTTATTGCCAAACTAGTGCAGGGTTCACAATGCTGCACACTCTAAGTTTGACTGTTGCTTGTGTCAAGCAATAGTGGTGCAAGTTAGAAAATCAGCTGCTCCTAGATGGAAACGCCAAAGGAGACACCAGCAGAGCCACCTGTTGATCTTTGTATCGGACCAGAAAATTCCCCTAAGGTCACAAGACCAGCTATCCAGCCGAAAGGGAATGAAAGCTTAATCAGATATGAAGATAAGGAATCCTCCGCGTGTTGGACGCTCTGATTTGATGGATCAAAGTCCAGGCAAGGAGCTGGAGCTGGATTCGAACTCATTAGCCCAACAGGTAAGACATTTCTCATTGCCCACCGATTGCAGTTCTATTGTACCAACAACGTAGTGGAATACGAGGCCTTAGTTCTTGGCCTTCTCATGGCCTTGAAGAAAAATGTAAAAATGTTGCAAGTTTTCAAGGATTCTAAGCTCATGGTAAAACAGGTCAAGAAGTTGTATTCCTGTCATGACTGAAGACTCACAAATTATAGGCATAGGGTCTGGGATCTCTTGGAGGGCTTAGATGCATTCAATATACAACTGATCCCTCGTGCTCAGAATCATACGGCTGACGCCTTGGCTCAAGCAGCCAGCACTCTACAACCCCTCTCTATCTGGGCTCAAGAAATTCACTATTGAGCTAACGTCCACACCATCAGTCCTAGATAATGTTACCCACATATAAGTCTTCAATGATGACAAGCATATCCTTCAGTTCATCACAAGTTCTAATGTCTTCGCAGTTCAAATAATTGATGAAGCTGATCCACAGGAGGCCGAATTGGACATAGTGGGGGTTATCAACCTCAAAACCAATACGATCCCTAGGGGTATGGTTCGGTTGGAATGCATATTTGACTTGGATCAGATCAGGGATCAGGATCAACAAATGAAAAAGGAGGCCATAAGCAATCAGTGTAATGCACACAACCTTGGGATAGCCGAGGAGGTCAGGAACATTTTTATCGGCAAGGTGTGCACACCGGAGGAAAAGAAGGGAATCACGGATGCGTTGCGGAGGTACCATGATGTGGTGGCATGGAGCTATGAAGATTTAAAAACTTACGACATCTCTGTCATTACACACACCATCCCTCTCAAGACCGAAGTGAGGCCATTCGGCCAACGACAACGTCCTATTAATGCCTTGCTGGAACCTGTCGTTTACAAGGAGGTGCAAAAGTTGCTCTCAGCAAGAATCATTTTCCCAGTCAGGCACTCCACGTGGGTGGCCAACTTGGTCCCGGTTAGGAAAAAGAGTGGAGAGATTAGATTGTGTGGATTTTCGCAATCTGAACCGTGCCTCAAAGAAAGACAACTATCTAGTACCTTCATTGGATGAGGTGCTACAAATCGTCAACGGCTCCCAGATGATGTCTTTCCTCAACAGATACTCTGGATACAACTAGGTAATGGTGCAATATGAGGATCATAACAAAACAGCGTTCACCACTAAGTGGGGGACATTCGCATATAGGAGAATGTCTTTCGGGCTCATCAATCTCGGCGCCACTTTCCAACGCGCCATAAATGTCGCCTTCAAGGACCTAATTGGCAAGTGCATAATCATCTACATGGATGATTTGACCGTATTTTCTAAAAGGCGAGGCGATCACGTCTCTGACCTATGCAAGGTATTTTAGAGGTGCAGAGAGTTTGGGGTTTCTCTCAACCCCAAGAAATGCATTTTCGGAGTGATCGAAGGCAGATTGCTTGGGCACATCATTTCGGAGCAGGGAATCTCCATTGATCCTAAGCGCATCGAGTCCTTACTCAAAATTTAGCCCCCGGACAGCAAGTAGGAATTAAAATCTTTCTTTGGAAAGATCAACTTCATCCGAAAATTCATCACAGGTTTCGTGGAGATTGTCAAACCTCTCAATGCCATGCTCAAACAAGACGCCAAAGTTGAATGGACACCCGATGCCAAACAATCTTTTGAAAAAATTAAACAGGCCATCACTGAGGCACCTGTGTTAGTTAACCCGGACTATCTGAAGCCATTCTACATCTACTCATTTGCTTCAGAGCATTCCTATGCTAGCATGTTAACCCAGAAGGACGATGAAGGAAACGAGCATCCGATCACCTTTATGAGTGCTCCCCTCAAGGATGCTGAATTACGTTGGCACAACATTAAAAAGCAGGCGTACACTCTCGTAAGAGGAGTGAAGAAATTTAGACACTATATCCTATGCAACAAGGTGTTTTCCATTGTCCCCGACCCAGCAGTAAAAACACTGCTCATGCAAAATGAATTGGGCAAACGAAGAGCTAAGTGGGTCACCCTGCTCTAAGAGTATGATATGGAGATCCAACCGATGAAACTAGTGAGAGGACAGGCACTCACCCACACAATTGCAGAAACAGCAGCAAGAGCTAGACCTGAACTCATGGTGCAGCAGTACTAGTTTGAGGATGTCTCCCCTAGAGAATGGTACCAGAATGTCGTCTATTATCTGCTGAACTATAAGTGTCCGCCGCACCTACAAGGAGTCCAAAAGTGGGCCCTGGGATTGAAAAGTAATGGCTACATGCTACAGGGTTCCATTCTCTACACGAAGAACCATAAAGGCATTTATTTGAGATGCTTTAGCGAGGAAGAAGCAGATTAGGTCTTGAAAGAGTTTCACAACAAATTTGGCACGGGCCATGGTTCTGGTTTTTCCATAGTACATCAGATATTGAGAGTAGAGTATTATTGGCCAAGTGTCTTCAAGGATGCCCATTTCCATGTTCGTTCATGCCACACATGTCAGACCGCTGCCACCAGGGAGAAGAATGTTGCTGTCCCACTATAGCCTATGCTGAAGGTAAGGCCGTTTGTGCAATGGGGTCTCGACTTCATCGGTTTGATAAGCCCCCCATCATCTATAGGACACAGGTACATTCTTACTGCTACTGATTATTGTACTAGATGGATGGAAGCAATAGTATGTAAGCAATGTACAACTGAAGTAGTTACTAATTTCTTAGAAAGTTTCATTTTAAATCACTTTGGTTGTCCATATGCTTTGGAATGTGATAATGGGTCTGCATTTGCTTCATTAAAATTTGCTAGTTGGGCATTTGACTATGGAATAGCCCTTAAATTCTCATCTAATTACTACCCTCAGGGCAATGGCCTTGCTGAGTCCACGAATAAAAACTTGATTACCGTGATCAAGAAGCTGCTAGATAGGAATCCCAAGGACTGACATACCCAGCTCTGTTTCGCCCTTTGGGCTAATCGCACTTGCCACAAGGGTGCCCTCGGCGATTCCCCGTTCCACCTTGTCTATGGCCTAGAGCCTATATTCTCCATCCATCTGAAGATTCCTACTATTCAGTTCATCAACAATTTTTATGAGGGAGGAGATCATAGGGAAGCTTGGTTAGCTGAGCTCTTGCATTTAGAAGAAGTCTGAGACCATGCAATAGAAAATTTTACCAAACATCAGGGCATAGTTAAGAGATGGTTCGACCGCCGAGCCAAGATCAAGGCCGTTAGAATTGCAGATTTGGTCCTGTATTGGGACAAGGCCCATGAAAAAAAAGGGGGACACAACAAATTCAACAAGCTTTGGCTTGGCCCCTTTCAAATAGCTAAAATTTTGGGAGATAATGCCTTCCGCCTAAAAACCTTAACTGGTGAGAACGTCCCGTTTCCAGTCAATGGGCAGCACCTGAAGCATTACTTCTAGGCTTGAGCTCGTTCGAGCTCTTCATTGTAAATAACTTGTACATAGGTTAGGGTAGTTGCTTTTTTGCTTGTTTGCGTTTTATTTGCGTCACTTTTTGTTTTCTCCCTCCCAGCAGTTTTGTTTTGAAAGTTGTTTCCCACTCTTGTGCGGTGGTCGTGCTTGCTCGATAAGCGGTTCACTTTGATGTCCGTTCTTTGTGTTCTTTGGTTAAACATTCACTCTCAATTATCAGTCTTTGAAAGCTTTCCGCGAATGATTTCCTTATTGAACTCTACTCAGAACTTGACCCTTAGCTAGATCTTCTTACACACATCTCAAATCTCGCACAAAAAGCACATAATAATAATTTTTGAAGGACAGTACTTTGGTTGTTATGACACCCTAGTGAGTGAAAAATCTCAAGTCTGCTCCAGTGACCATTGCAGTCTCAAACCCATTGTAGGCTCCAATGCTTACCCGGTTGAACTAAATGGGAAAAGAGAAATGAAATATCAAAGCAAAAGAAAAAAATGAATTCTGAAAAAAGAAATAAATGACCGTATGGGTGTTCGGATAACTCTACCGGGGCTATGGACGCCTAGCCGACAGGAGAGCAATATCCATGAGACTGTAGCGACAACCCCATCAGAGCTATGGACGCCTGACTGGCAGCGAGGCAATGTTTAGGTTACTTTTGGTGTTAGGCGATTTATGTAGCTCACTCGGTTGAATTGGTAACCCTGGTCACTATCCCAAAGAAAAGAATGAACTCACTACACACACACTTCTGAGATGTCTAGTAAGTTGATCCAATTAAGGATCTCGTCCTCCCAGATTCATCTCTGGAGGCCACTCCTGGTCTGCGAAACCAGAGATTATGGGTCCTAAATGAATATTTATCCCTAGAACGCTCGGGAGCGTTCTCCAATGGAGTCGCCATTTGTTGTGCCCTTAGCACACACACCCCATTTCGAACGGGGACCCTCTTTTCTTTCGCCTTGTTGGGTCATTTTGGGGGCTGCCTCATTTTGCGTGCCCCATTTTTTGATGTTTTGGATGGTCGATGTTGCTCCAAAGTTCCATCATAAATCAATCGTGCCTCCGCTTTTGGTTTTTGCTGCATTCCAGAGCCTTGCAGAATCTCTCTGGTAATTTGGCCCTAAAACGGCCCCAGGCCCGGGCGTCTGGAGTTCCCTAACTGGATTTCACCGTTGGGATTGCCGTTTCCTGCAACGTCCGTGGGGCATCCTTCTGGACCCCGGGGCCCCGAACCGCTCCCCGCCGCCGTTATTCAACCAACGAGAAATATTCAAAATGGCAGCCGTCACGTCACGTCTCCCCAGCCTCCAAGCCTCGGTTTTCTCGCCACTGTCACCGACTTCAAATTCACCAACTTTTCTCACGACTGTACAGGAATTTAATGCAAGCATTCATGGCGGTTGGGGTATAAAATGCCCAAACCAGCCAAGTCATTTTCACAAACAGGATTGGAGCGAATTGGATAAGCTATCATTTGGAGCCCACCGCCTTCGACAACGTCACGATCATTGCCCTCAACATCATTTCAACCAACATAGGTGGATCCTGCATCTCCCCACTCTGCGTGTTCGAGGTAGGCCATCGGTTGCCCTCCCATGCGTCTTTTTCATGATTTTCAAATATTTAAACAAGTGAACAATTGATAAGGAGAGCATAGACTGATAGAACACTAAATGGCGCACCAAACCCGTGTCTTGGAAAATCGACAAACCTCATGGAGTGCCCTCCCCGCCGATCCGGAGTTTCTCCCTGCCGCGGTCATTCTTCGCACAGGGAAAACATTTGCCCCAGGCTCGAAACCTTCCTTCGCCATCCAATGTTAAACATTTGAAACCCTGCCGATGGCAATTCTCCTCTCTGGGCCCAGCTAGTCGGGCTTCCTACCTCGGACTTCCATTTGCCTTTCGCCGTGCTTGAACTGCGAACTCCCCTTTGCCTCCCAGATTCTGGACCCCGACATGATCCTTGCCGTCAAAACTTGAAAAGCGAACGTTCGTCCTTTTGTCCGCTCGGACCCCAGACCCCGGAACTCCGTCTCCAGGGTTCTGCGGGTGATTTGCTATTTTCAACAGCAAACGTCACTTGGCTTCCCGCTCCCCGGGCTCCACCCTTGATTCCGCTGTTAACCTCTGGCGATAAAATTCTTATGTCGTTGATCCTTCCAGGCCTCGGTGTCCAGATTTCTGGTCTCCAAAGTTTGCCTCTCACCCGCCGTTGCTAACAGCGAACCCCGTCCGGCGTTCTGACTTCTGGGCTCTGGGTGTTGAGTTTCTTTGGTCCGTTTTCCACTGTTATCCACGGCGAAGTTTTTGGCGAACATATCAATGTCGTCTGGCCCCCCCGGACCCCGGTTTCTGGACTTCTGAGGATGAAAGTCCACCGGTCTTGCCCACCGCTCCAAGAAGAAATTCCCACCTAGAACTCCGCCCTTCGAGCTCTGACCTGCTGGGTGCCATCAGGTTCAAAAACACAGGATATGCTGCAGGACTTCCTTTGCCGGACTTCCGTGCGAGGATTGCCGTCCCAAACGGTGAAGGTTGTTTGCCATCCCAGTGTCGCCAGTCCAAGCCTTCGAAGCAAAAAGACTTATCACCAGCTGCCCTTTGGCCCTCCGGGCCCCAGACCCCGGACTTCCATCCTCGAATTTTTGATGGCTGTCTGCCTCCGAACTGCCATCTCCCAATAGCTTCCCGGCTGGAGATCTCTGAGCCCTCCTAAATGGATCCTAACAAGCCTAAATCTGGAATCTAACCTCGACCCATGTCCTGAATTTTAGCCCTCTTTATCATGAGTCTTGTAAAATATTAAAATTCGACCGAAGAAGGTCTCCAGGAGCTTTCGGTTGCATTTTCCCTTCTAGACAACATTCCTGCCAGGGAAGTCCAGCCTTCCGAGCCCAGATTGTCCTAATGCCCTGAAACAAAGATCAATAACGTCTAGAGATAAAATCCATGATATGCTTGATTGATTATTTGAAATAGATGTTATTTTCGAGATATGGACTAACATGAATGCCTTCGTGACCCATGGTGTTAACTCTACCCTTGCTTGCATAATATATGGAATCAGGCACAAGAACTTCAAGGGCGTCCGCCGAAAAGGATAAGGGTAAAAAGTCAGGAAGGACCCCTCGGGGAAAGGAAGACAAAGATCAAATGAAGTACCAGTTCCAGGGCGAGCCGCTCCACTAAAAGGTCTCAATGGACTGGAAGGAAATTACGGACACCAATATTGGCTAGGTGGATATAGATGAATTCACTCAGAGGGTCAGGGTCAACCCGCCAATGAAAAATGCCAGATTGATAAGGCAGAGTGGAAGAGCCAAGGCTACCGGTTTCCCTCCATCTCTAGTGGCACCCGAATTAGTCATGGCTTGCTGAGAAGCCTATCAGACAGATACCAGAACAATTGTGGATAAGGAGAGAAACTTCCTCACAGATATGTCACCAGAAGGGATCACCAAGACATTCCACATCTCCACATTCCAATAGATGGAGGTCCCCACATAAGAAGAATGCTAGGTGGCATGGGATGCCAATCCAACAGGGTGCAAGAAGTGAATAAATCTGCATTGGCTTAAGGATAAACGAGGCAGCGCTGCGAAGGTTCCCCAGGAACTCTTCCGTAGCGATTTCCACAAGGATTACCATGACCTTGTAACCATGTTGAGCAGGGTCATGGGTCTTCCAATGGCCGCCTACTTCCAGGAATGGATGACCTATTACATTGAGCAGATCCTACGAGGAAATGAGGACGTTACAGCCAAAGTCTCATTCTATTGGGGCAGAATTATAAGCAACTACTTCCACAAGCAGTTTGTCAATGTGAAAAAGAGCTCCAAGTTCTACATGACCTCCTACCTCGTCTACTCCCTGGCAGATCAAAGACAATACAGCGGGTTGTTTGTGGCACCCGATCAGGGGCAGAAGCGAGGAGTCAAACCGTTTGACAAGTACCCACAACTCTAATACCAGAATTTCAAGAAAGAATACTACAGGGTCAATGACGCCTTCGTTGGCCACATCATCAGGCTAATTGTCAGGGACTTTGAGAGGAGGGTCTCCCACAGTGCCAGGGCGCTTCTGAAGCAATATGATTTTTTGTTCATCTAGTTTCCCAAGTTTACATACATCCAGGGCCTAGGGTTTCACTGAAAGGCTGAATAGATTGCCTCGCTACCCCAATGATAGAATGATCCTCTTGGAGCTCTCTCGGCAACTCCAACACATCTAGGCAATCTTCAGCAACAAGCATATAGCAGGGATCTCCTACCCCATGACCCTTGGCCAAGGCCTGTATTGACTACAGACGTCACAATGTGCCGGCAACTCTGAGGAGCACAAGGAGTACCAATTCAACTAGTACACCACTCGCCCACGGATGGATCCATATGGCCACGTCAGGAAAGCATTGGGGCTAGCCTATGCCCATCAATATCACATTGAGGATTTATGGGCCGACTGCCAAGACGATAAAGAAGTGTGTGCAAGGCACTACATGCGCATGACGATATTGTTCCTAAGAAGGGTGCAACCATTCCCAGTACCCTGCAGTTGCCAACCTGCCAATACCATCAATCGACTGGTATGAACAGGAGGTCGATGACCTAGACACCATCACCCATCCAATCATAACTTGTACTAAGGAGTGGATCGATGGGCAGGTGGCGCATCTAAAGCGATGAGTAGTCCTGACATATGAGGGGCTCAAGAGCGAGCCAAGTGCCACAGAGGATGTTGCTGCCACCACGTCAACTGGCGGGACCTCCAAATCTCCTCCCATCACCAGATCCCAGAAAAGGAAAGGAACGAAGACCGCGCAGTCTCTAGATCCCAAGGAACAAGCGAAGAAAGAAACGAGAGGCTCATCTCCCAAAAGGCTTAAACAAGCAGTAGGTACAGAAGAATTATGGCCTCCCTTAGCTCTCCCTGCCCCTCCTGTTGCACTGCCCACCTCCCTGGCTATGGTCGCTGCATCTCCGCCGGTAGTGGACATTTCTGTCCATCTTTCCCCTTCGCCCCCGACCAGGTCGGTAGTCGTCATAGATTCCTCTTCTAGCATGACCACTCCCCCTTCCTCTGCTACCATGTCGCCAATTACATCACTCTCTTTGGCAGCAATAACATCACCTATTCCTACTGCCACTATGCCTGAGGCTCTCACGAGACATATGCAAAACCTCCCCCCTGAGCTCTCCCAGATCTTGATGGATCCAACTCTCCAAGCAACCCTTGCCCAGGTCCTTGCAACGGCTCAACCTTCACAACCGCCGACAGGGCCGCTAGCTATGGAGGCCACAATGCAAATCTCAAAGGAGTTGGAGGAGCGAGAGCAAGAAGCCTTGAAGTTTATCGAGGAAGAGGCTAATGAGTATAATGAACACCCTGAGTACAAGCACCAAACCATCGATAGGGTGGTCTATGAGGAGGAGGAGACAGGCTCTTCTGAGAGTGGAGATGAGGAGGGTGGCTTGGGTGCTAAGGAAATCATCCAGACATTTGATGAGGACCTTGAAGAAGAAATGGTACAACAGCTAAAGGATGTTGGGGCAGAGGTAGAAGGGGCACCACATGGTGAAGAGGGGCAGCCACCGGAAGAGCAACAGATAAAGGACTTAACCGAGGCTAAGACCCATGTTTCCAAGAGCCCTGAGGCCATAGCTACTGAGGAGAAGAAAGAAGAAGAAGGAACAAAAGAAGAAACTCCCATCCAGCAATTATCCACCAAGCTGCTTGTCAAGCGCCTAGTGTTCGTCCACGACTCTAACAAAGAGGAAGAGGATGATACCAAAGAGAAAGAAGAATCCCAAAAGGAGAAAGAGGCGAAAGTCTTGCCTTTGACTGAGAAGGGCGAGGGTAGCCGTGATTCACCCAAGGATAAGTCTGCTATGCCCAAATGGTTGGAGAGGCAACTTGAGAAAATGACCCCAGTGCTGAAGGACCCAAGGGCGATGTTGGAAGCCATCTTCGCTCGATTTCAGATCACAACGAAGAAGGAGAAGAAGCCCAAGGTCTGATCCAAGATAACAATGGATGCTTCCGGCTCCCGAGCAGTGCAAATTGCAATGCCTACAATTGGCCAGGCAGGCGTGAGTTATAATATCTCAACCATTGACTTGGGGATAGCAACCAGAGAGCAAAAGGTCGAGCACCTTGATGAGTTGGTGGCCATAGTCGTGCACGTGATAAAACAGGATAAAATCTTCAAGGACGAGCTCAAGGCATAGGTTGCAGCGTTAATAGACTACATACAACAATGGTCCTCAATGGACGACCTGCCCACCACCTCCACAGCCACACCACAGTTACTCTCCAAGGAGAAAATAGATAAAATGGAAAGAAGGAAGAACTTGGAGAAAACCACTAAGGATTGGTTCCGACAAGTCACATACGTCAGAAACATGGGAATCAGCAGGTTTATGCGGACAACCAACAAGTTTTTAGACTTGATACAATCCCTGGAGAGCACGAAGAGGCTCTGCACCAATTTCCCTGCAACCTACGACTCCACCTTTCCAAGGATCGAAGCTATCCTTCAAATGCCTAAGGCCACGTGGGAGGAGAAGCTAGAGCTTAAAAAATAAGATCACTAGCTAGTGGATGTGTGGCATAGAGACTTCGACAACCGGAAGGAGATGTTGGAGCAAATCCTGAGCACAGTGGATCCATACATTGAGTGGATCAAGGAAATCTAGGTGAAATGTGCCCGATATCTTAAGCTGATGATGGGCTATGATATGCCCACTGTGCAAATAGATCCAGAGAAGATCAAACCATACTTTCAAGAGAAGATGAAGGATGGGACAGCTGGAGAAATCACAACAGAGTTCCTGAGTTTTGCTGCTCGCGCCTTCGACCAATCAAAGTTATTCAAAGACCAAGGCTCGAAGTATGATGAAGATTGGAAAAGGCTGGAAGAAAATGCTAAGGAATGGAGCTATTAGGCGTTGCGATGTGAAATCCTTGAGATAGACAAGCTCCAAGCAGTCATCCTCAAATACATAGAACACACAGCTTTCAAGGAGCAGGAGGACAGCCCAGCCAAAGATGAAGACCTTCCTGAAGAGTAGCTACAAGAAAGGAAACATCAATTTGCTAAATGACGAAAGAACTACAGTGCCATCAGCTAGAAGACAAAATAGGGAAAGGATGAAAATGTTATTTTTAATTGTGATCTATTTGGGGGTAAGTGAAACCCTATTTTGTAATGAATCTTGGCCACACAATGAGAATGAATCTTGGCCATGCATTCAACCTTTTGAAAACTATAAATAGGGCACTCCTCTCATTTGCAAAGGGAGAGTTGAGTTGTTGTAAAGGCATGCTACAGAAATGTATAAGAAAAAGCATTGACTTGGTGTATTTTCTTGGTTTCTCCCATGTTGCTTGATTCAGTCTCCCATGTTAGATGTTTCATTTAGATCTTATTGCTGTTTAGTTAGCTGTCTTATTTCTTTGGATAAATCTTAGGAATGCTATTGGGTGATCATACAAATTTCTTGCCATGTTGATGATTTCTTAGTCCATACTTTTTGTTGTTTGCTAAAGGTAGATAGCTATGCAAAGTTAGCTTGCACTTGATTTTAAAGCTGCTCCAAACATTTATCTTTGATTCATACATGTATGTGGTGGATGAAGGATGAAATATTCGTAGACCTTAGAAGATAGCACAATTTCCATGATACTGTGAAATCCCTAGTTAAGTGGGATATTGTTTAAGAAATTGTCCATTGCAGGAACTCCATTGTCACTATTCATAGCTAGTTTCAGACTTAGGAACTTTTCCTTCCCTTTGCCCTTTTCCTTTTTTTTGGTAACTGACCTATGCTAAGGTTCATTGCACATTGTAAAGCCAAACCCAACAACTAAATGGAGTCCAAGATTGTTGTTTGAACCTACAGCCGGTGCATAACAACTTCCCATCCTAAGAACTCCATTTCAAGATCCAACTTCCATATTTTGTGTCCTTACTTTGTATTTTCTGTAAGACCGCCTTGTGATTCCAGCAAATCACATTAAACTACTAAGGTACCCAAGTACTGTCATGACCTGACATCCGAGAGACCTTGGGATAGTGTTCTGCAATTCGATTGTGAGAGATTGTCTTTTAAGAGAGGTAATGCACCTACGCACTACCTGTGTTGAGAAGTGCATAAAAACACCATCAACAATACTGAGCTTCACTTTACCACTGAAAACTTGCAACTTATTTATTACAATTTTCTCAATATCCTTGACATATACAACTTCAAATACATTTATGCTAAAAGTGTTGGCATCAATGACAACCAAATATCAGCAACACAACCACAATATCCAACACTTCTAGGGTTTTTCACCTAAAAGGAGAGAGTAGGGCCAAAAATGCTAAGGGGTTCATTCAAATTATGTTATGTATGATGTTTTTTAAGCTAAATGTAATGAAATAAGTGCAATTAAGTGATCTAAATGATTGATTATGAATGCAAAACTTAAGATTTATTCTATGTTCAAAAACACATTGTGATATGAAAATAATGGAATAGGAATGAATGGATGCAGAACATAAAGAAATGAGTTGAATCAGAGTGCACCTAGAGGTTTGATGAAGAATTTGGAATCACAAAAATTCACCAGTGGGACTCATTCGCCCAGGGTGGCGAATCAATCCCACTTTTGATGAAAACTGTCAAGAACCAGTTTCTGAGTGGCAGGATCCAGAATCTGACAAAACTTACATTTTTAGTCTAAAGGTGGGACTCATTCACTACTGGTGGTGAATCAGTCCTCTCCCAAAATTTTGAAAAATTAGGAGACAACTCTGCAACACTAGATCTGGGGATGTCTGCTTGTCGAGTTGTCAAAGTCAATTGTGTAGGAAATGAACATAATACCTTCTCCAAGCTTGAAATATGGTTGATTTGACTTGAAGCACCTAGTTGACTTGTTGACCACTCTTCAACACCTAAATTCTTGTAAAATCTACATACAAATTGGTCTGAAAACACACATGCAAGAGAGAAAAAATGATTGAGAGCTAGAAAATAAGGGTTTTCCTTGGTCAAACCCCACTTTGGTAATCAAACCCTTACTGAAATAGTGAAATGAAAGAGAATGATAAACAAATAACATGCAAATGCTATCAACTTAAGTACCAAACCCTTGTTGAACAAAATATAAATATATGTCAATGGATGCTTCAAAAATGCTTGATGAATGCTTGATTTGATGTTGTAAAGTGCTTGACTACTTGAGTGAATGAGAAGATCGCTTGGATGTGATGTGTGATTGTAGAAGATGTAAAATGAGGTGAAAATCACATATTTATACAATTTTGTGCCTTAGTAACCTATTAATACCTCATCACAGACTGACATCAAGTGATTTTGAATAAAAACCTGAAAGGAAATTTAAAATATTTTGAATTTTGAGCCAAGGGGGGCTCATTCACTACCCATGGTGAATGGGTCCCACCTAGGACCTGAAAAATGGGTGTCGGGAATTAAGTCACAGTTAATATTATTTGTCAGGTTTACATTCAAAAATACACTTAATAAAAGTTTATAAGGGCATAAAGGGGTCAAATAAAGCATAAGAAAGGTGTAAATAGTGAAATTATGCCTAGAAAAGCATCAAATTTGTTACAATACTTTACAACACTTCAAAATAGGACTTGTTTAGTGATGAAAAGGTGATTTTTAGATGAATTATAATGAATAGATTCTAGAAGAGTGTAGAAATTCTTTACAACACTTCACAACACCTTCAAAAGATGTCATTATTTGAATTTTAGTATATAAATATGCATGTTCAGGCCACATTACAATATAAAATCAAAGCAAAATAGACCAAACATTGTGAAACAAGACCTAAAAGGCCATGAAAATGACAAGGGGCCATTTTTCTATGGTACAACCATGTAAAAAAAATAAATTAATATCTAACTAATGCACATGTAGATCCAAGGTTATTGCAATTGCTAACAAAACTCTTATTGATGTTATCTTGACTATAGGTGAGAATGTGTCATGATAATCCAAACCTACAATTTGGGAGTAACCTTTTGCCACCAAACGAGCCTTGTAGTGGTCTATCGATCCATATGACTTATATTTTTTCTTAAATAACCATTTACACCCAATTACTTTTCTTTCAAGTGGAAGACTTGTGAGTTCCCAAGTCTGATTTTTTATAAGTGATTGATATTCAACGCCCATTGCTTTCTTCCAATTTATTGCATTAATTCTTTCATGTGCTTCTTGGACACTGAGTACAATATCATTAATATCTAATATATAGTAATTATCCTTGTGAGTTCTGAAGGATGCGCTTGTGGATATTGAAACCCTAAAAGAGTAGCTCAAATAGGAGTTGAAAGTGGCTGAGAATGCTAGAGTAGGATCACGAAAGGAGACCAACAAATAAAAACAAGGATATTGAATATGGTTGAATATACAAATGTCCATGAGAGGCCTTGCTTATAAAGGAAAGGTGAGACATAGGATTAGACAATATTGTGACAATTTTCTTAATCAAATCACATGATACAACTAACTCATAACAACCTAGGATAAGATACAATCTAGAAATGAAAGCTAAGGCTTCTAGAAGGAATCTTACAATTCTATGTAAACTTAACATATGAATATGTCCGCTAATTCCCTAGTGAGTGAATTAACTAGGTACAAGATATTTATTCACACCAACACCCCTCTTAAGTGCAACTTAGGGAGAATATTATTATGCAAATGACACAAAGATGGGTCTTGATTGTAAGGCCATGTTAGGTACCCATGTACATATGCAAATGTAATCTCTCAAAAATAGAGAAAGGGAGAAAACCCAGTGGGATGAAACTTCTCTCCAAAAGAGATAAATACAATAATGATATCCATCACAAATACAATCAATCTTCATCCACACAAAGGATGACAAGAGAGATCATACAACCCCCCATAATGAGATAACCTGATGCAAAGAAGAACTGTAAGCACACTTGTGGAGTAACACTAGAATCATTAATTAGCCAAGAAAGGAAAGATAATTATGTTTTCTAGAAACCGTATTAGAGTCACTCAAGGACTCAAGTTGGAATCATAATAAAGAAACAACAGACCTAATACTAAGGAACGCTAGTAAAATCACAAACTAGCACAACCCTAGAACCTATGAAGCAACGATTGATTGGAAAATGATCTAGAAATAAAATGAAGTGAAAAGATAAAAATTTCACCCTCCCAACTATCAAAACATTCAAGCAATCTCTAGAACACCCTTTGGGAAAAACTAAAATAATGATCAACTTGGGATAGATACAAAATATTGCATGGATGGAAATGTATATATCCTCAATACCTTTACAATGCTACAACAATCATGACAAATCAAAGATCATGGAAAAAATTTATGAGCTCAGGAGCCATAAAGCAATATCTGACTTTAACTAGCAATAAATTCTACCAAACATAACAATTATAAAAAATCACTTGTACCATTGGAAAAAAAACATTGCTAGCTTTTCAGGAATATTTTGATTCAATTTTTTTTCCATTTGGATCAAAATTTATGAGAAAATAAAAATGGCCTATATGAGGCCATCTATGGACTCAATAGGAGAAACAATAAATCCCTAGTCGCTCCATATGACCATGAGATTTGTAGGGGTTAAAAAATGACTCGGCCACCAATGACAGTGGTGTCGCTAGGGAAAAGCTGCTTGCGGGGTGATAGGCTTTTGGTCATGCCACCCTGAGTGCTAAGCCTTCAGTAGAGTCCATTACTCACGGGTGTTTAAGCCCATGACCAAGACTTTAAACAAACTTGTGATGCGCAATAAATATTATTAACTAATTAATATTTTTAAACCAAATTTTTTATTTATATAAAACCTGTCAAAACAATGCAATATAATTAATAGTCATGCTGATGAAGTGACAATGAAAGAGTGGTGCCAATGATTTGATTGCAAAAAAAGTTTGTAGAAAATTATTCCAAGCTGGCGTAGGAGTACCAAAGGCTAATGTAGAGAATATTCTTCAGTATATTCCAATGTACCAGAAACCTAAATTTGGTTACAAATAACAATTTTTACGACTGTATGGCCATGAAGGGATTCATACAGCCTAAGTTTTTTAACCTTTCGGTCTAACTAGAAGTGTCAAAAAATGATGATTTAGTAGTCAATTCCTAGGTTATTGAGCCTCCTAGATGTAATGGAAATGTTGATTTTCATTGAAAGTGCTCTAAAATATTAGCTACCTCTCAGATCTGGCAATTGTAACCCTTCCTTCAAACCCTTGAAGATCTGACAAAATATTTCAAATCTTGATGAAATGATAGCCAAATGTGACTTTCTCAGATGCTTTGGATTCAAGGGAAAGGTTCTCAAGACCCCAACTCACACCCAACAAAATCTTCAAGCCAACACACAACCCTCAGATCTAGGAAGGAATCTGCAACTCTAGAGCTCTGATACCATGTAAGAGTTAATGGTGACTCCTCAACACCCCCAATAATAGTTGTTAGACCAAAATATTTTCCATAAGAGAGAGAATAGAAAGAATACATTCTACAAAAATTAAATATTAAATATGGTTGAATATACAAATATACATTAGAGGCCTTGCTTATAAAGGCAAGGTGAGACATAGGATTAGACAAGATGGTGACAAGTGTCTTAATCCTATCACATGAGACAATAAACTCATAACAACCTAGGATAAGATAAGATTTAGAAATGAAAACTAAGACTTCTAGAAGAAATCTTATAATCCTATGTAAACTTAACATTTGAATATGTCCCCTAATTCTCTAGTGAGTGAATTAACTAGGTATAGGACATTTATGTACACCAACACCAAGCAATCCAAAAACAATGCCAAAGTGTATAATTCTAGATGTAGAACCAAAAAATAGAAAAACCCATACTAAATCATTATTCTAAATTGAGAAAAAATACCTTTGGACTG
>VDFB02271358.1:183739258-183790591 GCA_007258455.2 Sequoia sempervirens | reverse complement strand
AAAATAAATATTAAATTAAACAATTTTGGTTTGAATTTAACATATATAACATAAAAACATTATATAATATGTAATATAATATAAAATATTATACAATTAAAAATAGAGCTCAATGCTATTAGATTTCCATAATCCATAAGAATATCAATATAGTTATTTCTGGATTCGACTATGTGCAAGCTTTTTGAATCAACGGATCACACTTCGTGATCCATCATCAGGATAAAGAGCTCAAGGATATGAAAAAATGGTTGTTTGCAGACCCAATTGGTATATAAAAAGAGGTAGAGGGATGGTTAGAGGAAGGTGAGGAGGTACAAGACCCAAGGGATGACCCTAAACATTAAAAATTAAAAAATTAAAAAGAAGAAAATAGAAAACAAAAGCAAGGGTTAACAAACAAATAGAAAGGCAATCTAAGGAAAAAAACAAATACCCAAAAAACATAAGAGAAAGAAAAACAATTGATCACAAAAAGAAATTTAAAGCTGAAAAAATAAATATAATAAAAATAAGAAACAAAAGAGAAACTATTTTGAAAAATAACTAACATAAATTCCTAGTAAAAAGAACAAAGAAAAATACAATAATAATCAAAATTAGCAAATAAAAAGAATTATAGAAAGTTAGAAAATAATATGATACAATTAATAATAATATAAAAATATTTAGTAAAATAATATATTAAAGTTTAAAAATATAAAACGTTGAAGATATTAACTATTTTCAAGTTCTTTAATATATTACTTAATTTTTTTTTCCATGTTGAGAGTTTGAAAACACCCAACTAAGTTTGGGAAGGCCTTGACAAACTATTTGGGAAAATAGATGAACTTAGAAGCCATGAGTTGGAAAATCAAATATTAGGTCTTAGTCCTAGGAATTTCTCAACTTTACAAGACGTTTTTACTAAGTTTAAATCCTCGAAGTTGCACTTAAAGGATTGTGGAATTGACAAGAAAGAGGATCAATAAATCCTTTATGTACTTTCCAAGCTAGGTTCAGAATTTTTTGTGTTTGTATCAACTTTCTACTCTACTAAAAGGGCTCTTGGAGCCTCATGGTCAATTCCTACACTTGATAACTTCATTGTTGACCTCACGAGGGAGCAAGAAAATTTAATTCAAATGGGTATTTTGAAGTCAATGAAACCTCAAGCCCTACTTCCAGGGGATGAAACACATCAAACTTCAAAAAGGGAGAAGAAGAAAACTAAAAAGGATGAGGAAGTTAAGAAAGAAAACAAAATTGACAACTCCAAAAAGGACTTTCAAGGTAAAAAGAGAGTTGCATGCACCTTTCGTAAAAATCTTGGACATGATGAACATCACTGAATGAAGAAAAAAATGGAAGTTCCCCAAAAAATTCTCAAAAAGAATAATATAGGGCTACCTGATTCTATCAAGGCATCTTCATCAAATCAAGATAATACTAAGGACAAATAGAAATCAAAGGGAAAAGCCTTAGTTGCTAAAACATATTTATCTCCATCATGGATTCTAGACTCTGGTGCTTCACACCATATGGGTTCTTCACAAGTTTTCTTTTCATCATTAGAACCATTAAGTATGTCCACAATCACCTTAGGTGATGATACTCCAAAATTTGTAAAAGGGAGAGGGTCTGTTGAAGTTGAAGGACAAACATTTTTAAATGTTTTAAGTGTACCTTCAATCTCAACTAATCTCCTTTCAGTGTATCAAATAACTCATTTAGGGAAGGGAATGAGAGTACACTTCTCTCTAGATTTAGTTGAGATAAGAGAATTACAAAGCAACAATTTGGTAGCAATAGGAGAGGAAAATCACCAATCAAGATTATATACCTTCTCCAATTTTGCCACATAAATTTGTCCAAAAGCACCACTAACTCATTCAGATGAAGTTAGAAAACTATGTCATGAGTGGTTTGACCATCTTCACTACCACTATCTTGAACAACTATGTCAACAGAATATGGTTAAGGGATTACCTAAGGTTAAATTTTCTAAAGGGTTTTCTAAGGGTTGTGCACTTGGGAAGCATCCAGAATCAAAATTTGACAAAGATAAATCATGGAGGGCAACACAAGTTTTAGAACTTGTTCATAGTGATGTTTCAGGGGCTTTTCCCCATCCATCTTTTATAAAGGCTAGATTTGTTCTCACCTTCATTGATGATTTGTCACATTTTACATGGGTCTATATTCTTATGAAAAAATAGAAATGTTTGAGTCTTTTAAAGATTTCAAAGCTATTGTCGAAAAATAATCACGGAAAGTCATCAAGGTTCTTCAAACAAATAATGGGAGAGAATATCTCAACAATAGTTTTGAGCAGTTTTGTATATCAGAGGGGATAGATCTGTAGTGCATAGCTCCTTATACCCCACAACAAAATCGTGTTGCAGAATGAAAAAATAGATCTTTAAAAGAGATGGATAATTGTATGATTCACTCTAAGGGCCTCACACCATCATATTGGGAAAAAACAATCAACTGTGCATGTTACATACATAATAGAGTTCCATATAAAGCCTTAAAGGGTATCACTCCCTTTGAAGCTTGGAAAGGATGGAAACCTGTAGTTGATCATTTCAATTTTTTTGGCTCGCATGCCATGGAACATATTCCAAAAGAGCAACACAAAGCTACGGTTCCACAATCCAAACCTTGCATCTTTGTGGGATATCCAGATGGTGTAAAAGTCTATCACCTACTCCACCCTACCACACATGAGTTGTTTATTGAGAGAAGTGTTAAGTTTCAAGAAACATCTCTTGAAACTATACTTGACACTTCTCAAAATATTGTGGACTCTTCAGATCTTGATTATAGTACTGCTGATTCAGATAATTCTCAATAGATTCCTAGTGTAATATCTTCTTCCAGTTCTCACAGTGATGAGGTTTCATCTTCATCTAGTTCAGGGATTGCATTAGAAGTTGATATATCTACACCAAACTCACCCACATCTTACACTATACATAAGACATATACAGGGGTACATGATTCAATAGATGATAGACTGATTCAACTAGTTTTTCAGGGGGGCACATGCCTTCTTTGCTTCAATTTTTGATCCATGGACATTTAGAGAGGCATTAGGCATACTAGAGTGGGATATTGCTATGGATGAGGAATAAGATTCCTTGATTAAAAATCACACTTGGGATTTGACTTCGCTTCCTCAAGGAAGGGAGATAGTTCAATGTAGGCGGATATATCGAACTAAATTTGCAGCAGATGGGTCAGTTGATAAGTACAAAGCATGATTGGTAGCCAAAGGTTTTTCACAAGTTGTAGGCATTAACTATACATAAACCTTTACACCAGTTGCTAAGATGACTTCCATCAGACTCACACTTGCTATAGCCGCATCACATGGATAGAATGTACATCAGATGGATGTGAAGAGTGGTTTTCTTCTTGGAGACCTTAAGGAGGAAATCTACATGGAGCAACCACCAAGTTTTTTTTAGGATCTTCATCCTTAGTTTATAGACTTAAGAAATATTTATATGGACTTAAACAAGCTCCTAGAGCTTGGTATTCCAAGATGGACTATACCTCCTCTCTTCAAGTTTTACTAGATGTCATTCTGATCCTAATGTGTATCTACTACGATAGGATGATTCACTTTTGATACTAGTTATATATGTTGATGATCGTTTGATTACTAGGAGTACTTCATCTACCATTGTAGTAGTGAAGACATCACCTTAGGATAGATTTGACATGACAGACTTGGGTTTATTGTACTACTTCCTTGGAATGGAGATTTCATAGTCAGATTTAGGGATTACTCTTGCACAACCCAAGTATACTCTTGATCTACTTGCAAACCATCTTTGACTCCCTTTCTTTTTGGAGTCAAGCTTGAGACTTCTTGTACTACACCATTGGTCGATGTTACATTGTATCGACAACTTGTTGGTTGTATTATATACTTGACTCATATTAGGCCAGACATTGCCTATACAATAGGCATGGTTTTGAGATTCATGCAAAAACCTCATGAGCTACATTAGAAAGCATCTAAGAGGATACTTCACTATCTTCATGGTACTCTTGGGTTTGGGATTCACTATAAAGTTGGTTCATCACTTGACTTGGTTGGTTATATAGATTGAAATTGGGCTGGTGACACTAAGCATCATAATTCCACTTTAGGCTACAACTTTTCACTTGGTTTAAGTCCTATCAGTTGGTCTAGCAAGAAGCAGAGTGCTATTGCTATATCATCCATAGAGATAGAGTTCAGGGGGGCTATTAACTCAGCTACTAAGGCTATATGGTTTCAAGGCATTCTTTCTAAGTTTGGTACTCACTTCCGGAAGCCTATAGTCATCTATTGTGACAAGAAGAGTACTATTCATATATGTAGGAATCTGGTTCAGCATCAACAAACCAAACACATAGAGATTCATATGCATTACATTCAAGAGTTGATTCATGGTCAGATCATCAACTTATTCTTTTTCCAGTCTTTAGTGCAGGTTGCTGACATCTTCACCAAACACTTCACTAAGAGCAAGTTCAATCATCTATGAGCTCTTCTTGGCATGCAGTCTACATCAGCATCATCATCATCCTAGGGGGGGTTTTTTAGTCTTCTCCACTTCTCTCTTTTTAGAGGATAGTTTTTTTTTCCACTCAGTTTTCTATCTTATTCTATTTTTTAAAGAGATTTCCTTGTACATGGGTACCTCACTAGGCTAGTAGCTAGGACCAATTTTATCCATGCCCACCTAAGTTATGCTTAAGGGGGGGTGTCAATGTACTCATTAATGGCTTGCATACACATAGGATGACCTAAGCCTACTTAGGCATTCATTGTTGTATGACTCATTGGCATAGACTGGATATTTTCCTCATGAGCTACCCAACTAGTTTATAGACTAGAGAGGTGTTGATACACATCAACACCTCATGCTTGGATATTTCTCCTTTATAAGTTGACCCATGATTGCCTAATACTATAGGTTGAGTTTATGCATTATATCTCTATTGTGCTTGTTCAAAATCTTTGTCATTAATGGTTCTTTCAATTTAAAGAATAATTTTAAATATCACAAATGAAGTAATATATGTATCTATAAAATTAGGGAATGATTTCAAGAACATCATAAGAAGATCAATCTAGGTATCTGTAAAATTAGATAATAGTTGTGAAATTTGCATATTGGTGAAATTTTCAATTTAATTTTGTGTTAATTTTAAGGAGAGTGTATTTATATATTAGTATATTGATAAAAATAATATAATTTTTTCTAAAATTAAATTTTTATTCTATGTTATTTTTTTTTTATGTACATATATTTATTGCATTTCTCTCATCTATATATTTATTCTACTAATGTATACACATTATTCCATATTACTTTTATCCATTTTGATTTCTTCCTTACACTTCTTAGGTCATGCATAGACCCTCATAGTTGATCTTTCAAATTCAAAATTAAAATTTCAAATTTGAATAAACTTTTACAAAATAAATTTTCTCCAAAATATTACTTAACAAAATCTTGTGAAATTTATTGCTATATTCTTATACTTAAAGGAATTCATTTTACACATCTTCTATCTTTTTTTATATATGTATAGTTACCAACAATGCACAAATGTGTTATGATGCATATTTAGCAAACCCTTGAAAATATTTGTGGGGTTTGTATTTTCATACAAATAGATGGATGCCAACATTAGAATTATGGGTTGGTGTAACTTCCCTAAAAAGAAGAGATTTTATTTTTCTATTATTATAGGTTTTTTCCTACTTAAACCAAAACTTTGCAACTTGAAGGACTTATTTAATTTGTTTTCTTATACAATATATGTTTAGCAAAGTTCTCATTTTAATAAATCTACACTTATTTCATTCTAATACCCCTTACGAAATGGTTCATATTGGTTTTCTTAAAATTCTATTATCGATTATTGGGTTTCAATAAAGTGGTAGACCATGTTCTAATAATATTATAATTAGAGACCAAAAGTGCTAATATAATATTCAAATAATATTATACTCAAATTCTAAAATGTTGTTAATAGCATTAAATGATGTAAGATTTGACTTCTAAGAATGTTTATATTTATGTGTATGTATTAAAACACACACACACATAAATAATATATTCACATATACAGACATTTATGTGTGTATACCCATGTCAATTTCTATTTGTAATTGGAATCATTATGATGGAATTAATACAAATAAATATTAAGAAGTGTCACACTCTTGTGTTATATTTGGCTCATACCCCTATCTCTCTCCATCCATAATTATTTCTATTTGCATACATTTCTACATAATCACCATTTATTAATATTTTACTTCATTCATCTCCATTCATTCTCTCCATGCGCCAAAATTGGCATCTAGCTAAAGGGTTAATTTCTACACCACTTGAAAATAAACTTAAAATCTAAAATTTCATATTTATAAATTATTTATTTACCAATAGTTATTATAAGCCAACATAGTACACAACTTTCTAATTACTTTTATATTGATATTTAAACAAATTAAATATTCACTTATTATCATGTTAAGGTCAAACAAGGACCATTCACTCTAGAAACACTTGGATTTGGAGCTTGAAAGAACATATCTACATCAAAATCACATAGGCCATCTACAAATGTATATCTGTTGTCTTAGAATATTCACTTAAAACCATAAAGTTAATTTTTTTAGGAGTTAATTTAGGAGAACTTGACTCAAGAGAGATCTAACAATATTCCTTAAGGTGATTTCAAACACTTTTTAAATAGATTGAAACACAAGAAAGGAAAAAGAAAATGCATATTTGTTACTATAAGGTTTCCTTAATAATACATTGACTACACTGTTATATCATGATATTTTTTTATGATGTTATTTGGATAGGTGAAAGTATACACATGGGTGTCACACTTTGGGCCTACAAAATAGTTTCAGGTGAAATTTTTTCACTTGAAACTACTTGCAATGTACATGGAAAAATGATTTTTGGGTTAAAACCTTCTACTTGAAGCTATTAAATCAATATCATCTAATCCTAGAATTAAAACCAAGTTTAATTTGTACACAGGGTTTTGACCAAAACCTTTTTGAGTGAAAATATTTTTGCTAGAAATTGTTCACCTAAATTTGTCTATGACGTAATCTAACTCCTCTTTTATGATAAATTGGAAAGAAAAATCAATATAAGCTCAATATTTCTCCAAACAAAGGTATTTTCATGAAAATATGAAAATATCCCTTTTAGAGCTCAAAGTTAAAAATCTAATTTTATTTTATATTTTGATTATTTTGATTATTTTTGTGATTTATTGCAAGTAGGTTATTATAATCAAACATGAGGCTAATTAAAATTAAAAATGTATCAAAAATTATACTTTAAAAATCTGATAAATATATGGTGCACTAGAAGAGATAATCCTCTATAAAATAAATTATTAAAAAATAGGAAAAAATTGACATTCCATCAAAACTATGATATTTTGAGAAAATTAGACTTTTAAAAATTACTAAAAAAGTTTCATAAAATATTAATTAGGTCTCTCCATACATTGGATTTTTAGGCAAGGGGGGAAAATTTGAAGAAAAATATCTAAATTTTCTAAATTTTATGTAATGTCTTATTAGCTTCACTTTTTTCAAAAGAAATAGAAATAAAAATAATTCTCTTAAATTTATAAAAATATATATTTAATTAATGTTTTACAAACTTGTAAAAAAATTGAACATGACTTACAATAAAAAGAGTTTTACATTTCATTGTTTTATATCATTAAATTTAAATTATAAATATAAATTTTAGATGGCCCACTTTGAAAAATTATATTTGTTTTGGTCATTTCTCTTATAAAAGTGTGATATAGTTTTGAAAATTTTCCCTAATCTATTTTTATCACACAAAATACCCCATTTTTCATCGTGAAATTGTGGAGGCCCTTTCTTTGATGTCGTGATTAAGGAGTTTTCTTTATCTTTTTTACCTTCCTTGTTTTTCTTAATTTTGTAGTCTTAGTCGAATCAAGAGGTCACACCTTTAATCTAATTTAGGTTTCAATCTAGAGTTAGGAGGCTTGATGTGAGTATTGGGACTCATAACGTAGTTTAATACAATTTTTATTAATCTTATCTAATATATGTGGTGATCCTTGAACTATAGAAGTTAATTTATGTTACAATATACTATTAACTTTTATTATATCCATTATATACTGAATTTTCATAGATTGCATGATTACAAGTGCTCTTGATTGCTCTTGGTTATTTTAAGTTTAGATGTCCTATTGATCATAATTTCTATCTATCTCTTTGAGTTCTTCATTTGATTACATTTTGGAATTAGCCATTTATTTTTTATTTGATATTGTTTGTTGTTCAAGATAGTTTCTACTTCTAATCTATTGGTCATGCTTACATATTATTTTAGTTTGAGATGAGGTTACACTTAAGTTATATATGAGATCATGAGTCAAGTTTCACATACTCAATATCCTAAGCCATGTAGTGTCCCTTTGGTGTAGATACAATTTTTGGGACAAATGAATACGGAGTCTAGAAGGTTCAATATAGAAATTAAAAACCCCTAACATGACATGTAAATCTAATATATTAATTTTTCTCAAACAAAATTCTAAAAATACTACTAGAATGAGTACATTAATCATAGGTTTTTGGGTGATGTGTAATATGGAAGATTGGATGGCTCACAATGTTTGGAGGGAAAAATTCACTACCTTTTCTTTTAAAACTTAATAAGCATAGCACATGGCATCTACTAGGAAGACCCAAAAAACTAAAAAAAAAACTATATTGGACCTTTTTATTAATAAAGAATACTTAGTGTAAAGAAAAACATATGGGCCACAAAACATTGAGATTTGGGTCCTCCCACATCACTAAATAAAATAGGCATGAAATGATTAAATGGTATACACTAATTGACCATTAGAAACTCATAATTTACACGGGACATACCTTAGAGACTAGAAACTACCAAAGAAGAAAGATGTGTCTTGGCTTAAAATCATGCATAATGAAAATTCAGAAGAATCATTTTAGAGAAGATGCCAACACATTATGCTCTTATTTGAATAATTTTAAAGAATATAATAACATTCCAACTAACTATTAATTTAATAATAAATTAATATACACAATTACAATAATTTAAAATAAAATAAAATAAAATTTGTATACAATATTAAAAACAAGTGTCACGTAGTGGCGAGTACTTGCCTTTGTAGTATTCTAATTAGATATTTGTAGAGTTGGAATAAAAATAAATGTAAGTTTAATTAATGTGAATAAAATTAAATGTATTTTTTTCTAATTGTTGTATTTTAGTTTTGACTTTTGTATTTTGTGTTTTGTTTGATTAATAGTGTTGGTTTTTTATATATTTTTGGTTATGTAATGCAAATATCTTGTTTAATGTTAAATATTTGAAAATAAAATAAAATGGAATAAATGTTTATTGTTTGGTGTTATTTTTTTTCAAAAAAATTAAAGTTGATACATTTGAATATTTATATAATGAACCCATTTATTGAGAGAAGGAAGTAGTTTATGAATTATTTGTACTAGACATAACTATTACTAATAAATTTGAAGTTGAGTTTGTTCTTTAGAATAAATATTTGCTAAACATTAAATAATCAAATGATTTATTATTAAAAATAACTCTTAGATTGATTCTAGTTGATTTTGAATTTGATAATGAAATCTTCATATTAAAGTTGAAGTTAAATATACTATTAATATAATAAATGTATTATATTATAATTTAATATTAATAATTTATAAATTATATTATATAAACTAAGTAAATAGGTAATATTATAATATTAATATATTTTAAAATATTGTTACAATTATTAATATAGTGATTTACTATTATATTAATTATATTAATAGTAATAATATAATAATATTAATATTATAATTAATATAATAGTCAATTAAGATAGTTTATTAATATATATATATATATATATATGAAAGGATAACCTACTACATAATATAAATTAATATATTACCCTACTTATTATATAAATTTTATATAATATAAATTAATATATTACCTACATAATAATAGGTTAACTTATTTACCTACAAAATATTACAATAATAATATAAAATAGAAATAGAAATATATATATAACCTGCATATTAGTTTAATGATGAAATGAATAATATCATTCCTTAAAAAAATGTTTAATTTGCTTTTTAACACACAAATTTTTTTTTAATTATTATTTGAATATGATTTTACAAGTTGACTTTAGTTAATTGAATTTTATTTTAATTTTTGTTTAAATATTGTTTTTGATTGGTTGAAAACTAAATTATTAATAACTGGTTAACTAAAAAAACCCAAAATCATTACAAAAGTACTATGCCTAAGGCAAGTACTAACAAATTACTAAATGCATTATTTTTGAACAACTACAATAAAATTAAACATAATATGTTTTAGTATTTCATTAAACTAATAAATTAGAAACTTTCAATTTAAATAAATAATATTAAAAAACTAAATAAGTTATTCATATAACGAGACTGACTTGTATTACTATTGCAATTTTCAATGGTATTGTGATGCAGTAAATCTATAAGCATAATTTATTTTCAATATCTATAACACTTTTTTGCAGTGGCAATTTTTTTAGACTACAAGAATCGGATAGCACCCCCTATAAACTATAGTGTACCTAGTAAACTATTTTCATGTGACTAGCAATGCTGGCGTGACACACCCTTCGATACCACGGGAACAAGGACGGGAGAATACTAGACCTTGTGACCTCTTACTTGTGACAGAATGCTTTAACCAATCGAGCTAATCCCCCACCCTTTTTCTAACAGTTTGACATTATTAAATTCAATCAAAATAGAATTACTTTAATCTATGGACATTATTCACACTAGAAACCATACGCCTAGATATTTTGGATTTAGGAGAGATGGCTCTATCTTGCCAGTGTCGTAGTTATTTATAAAAGACAGGAATACCTAGTGCAGTCAATCGATCATTGAAACGTTTACCAAGGGATGGCATGTAGCGTAGTAGAAGGCGGACATGAGGAAGTTATCCCAAGTATGTAATACTGATAAATTCGACGAAGGTTCCTAGAATTGCTGGGTCCCACACAACTCATGACTTTAGAGACTTTAAGTGGACAGATGTTATTTTTGACGCCCTAGCGTTTTACTTAATACTTTCGCCAATTGTCTAGCTATATCACAATCGAAGCAATCTAGGTATCTACGTAACAGGAAAAAGGAAAGGACACAAAAAGCTTGTCTCAAAAGTAATTGAGGAACGTAAATTGATACCCCAAAATAGCAGTAGAACATCCATCAAGAGTCGTATATCTTATTATAACCTTCGTAATTTCAGTTCAAATAGGTTGTAGAAGTAGATGAATGATTTAAAATCATTTATTCATGTTATGAAATATAAGGGAGAAGATTTACATGACTCAAAATTCTAGAAGGATCTACATTCACATAATCTTATGGCTAGGCATTTCACACCAAAGTTACATATCAAAAAATTTGATCGTAAGGATTCAATCAATTGGATTTTCCAAATGGAGAAATTGTTTTATCTTCACCATACTATATGTCGTTGAAAGTGGAAATGACATCATTTTAATTGGAGCCCAACAAATTTATTTGTTATTACTAGTTATGTGAAGAGAAGAAAAATAAGGGTCGTGTTGCCACATGGTTCATTTTTCAAGAGGAACTTTCAATCTATCATGGAGAAATTTTTATGGATAGCTACTTTTTCCAGCTCATTAAATTGAAGAAAACAGGTATGGTCAAGGAAGTTAGAATCATCAATTTCAAAGCTCATGTCTAAGAGTGGAGAATTTTACAGAAGAAAATTTGAAGTAATTATTTGTAGTAGGTTTAAAGGACCACATAAAATATCAAGTAGATTTTTTCCAACCATAATCGTTGTCCCAAGTGATACTTATGGAAAGGAAAGTTGAGCAAAAATTATTAGTGTGAAAGGGGTGTTTTACCTAATTGCTTCACCTACTAGGTCTTATTCACATGTTAAGTTTACTTAGGGCCTCAAAATATTTCTAGAGGTCTTGGTTGACATTAGATCTTATCTTATATCATTTAATTCTTGTGTCCTAGGTTATTTAATATTAGTTATCTCATGACAATGGATTAATACACTTCTCATGATCTTGTCTAATCTTATGTCTCACCATAGCTATTTAAAAAAGGGGTCCTCATCCATGAATCAATCCATTATAATCTATCATTTGTATCCTTTGATAGAATAGAATTATTATCTCACAACTAATCTCTCTTGTACTTTCATAGAAGTTCCTAGACCTTAGATAGCTATAATCTTTAACCAAGTCTTGTATGGTATAGAACATTCTATACAAACTCTTACATGGTATCAAATCTTGTGAGATTTATTATTGTTAGTCTTAGCTGAGTGATCTAGGTAGTAGATCTTAGTACTGAAATGATGAAAAATATGGGTTATTAAAGAAGGGGGTGGTTATCAAATATGTGATAAGGAGTCTATTTCTCACTTTTTCATTAAAAAATGAGATCCACACAATGAATTGATTATCAACCCTTAGGTGAATCAATTCAAAGTGGGAATCTTCATATTTCCTTGTGATTGAAGGATGAGGGTCGAGGTCAAACAACACTTTGAGGAGAAAAACTAAAAATAGCATATCAACACTAAAGTGCAATCTAACACTTGAAACAACAATATTAAACTCAATACTTGTAGAACCAAAATAAAGAATGATGATCATAGAAGGGCATAAACATGTGTACCAATCATCAAAAGATCTTTTCAAACGCTGATCTGAGACACATTTTCCCATGGGAAAATGGGCCAAGTGCAAGGTTTTTTTTTGAACTTTAGGAGCCACTAATGCATATCTAAATCTTCCAATTTGTCTAGGTTTCACATTTAGAATGTAAGAAATGGCTTTAGGATCTTAGTTTATGTGAGATGACAAATAATTTTGACAACTTTTGCAACTTTGTAAATCTTACTCTTCAAAAGGTCTTCAAGTCTTCTTAAACCTAAACCTACAATCACACATACAAGACAAAAAAATGTTTGTTTTTGATGAATAGGGATTTTCCTTGGTCAAACCCCATTTTGGTAATCAAACCTTGAATTGAAATGAAACATGAAAGAGGGAATGAAGAATGAACAAAGTTATGTTACCACTTAACAAACCCTTGAATGAAACCTTGATAATGGAGATCGTAGGAGGCACGTGACTTGCATAAAATGGTTGAATTGAATGTAGACCTTGACACTTGAATCTTGCTTGAAATGATACTTTGAATGCTTGACTTGATCATGAAATCTACATCACAATGTTATAGAAACCCAAAGCCCTATCAAATTGATTGGATTCAAGATGAGCATAAGATACTAGTAAGTGAACAATGTTTGGTGAAATTGAAGATAGAAAATTACCATGATGAAGTTTTGTGTGATATCATGCCTATAGATATATGCCATGTTTTGTTGGGAAGGCCTTGGTAGTATGATAGAAAGTCTATTCATGATGGAAAGAAGAACATATACACCATTGTTGCTAATGGGATGAAGCATATTTTGTTTCCATTGGAAGATGTTCCTATAGTTGAGGTTTGTATGAATGATAGGGTTGTCTAGTTGATGGAAGGAAATTCATTGATGGATTGAAACATGAGAATGTATGATATACCTTGGTGCCTAAGAAGGCTAAAGACTCGAAGCATGCAGAAGAATACCCAGAAGAGATAAAGGAGTTGTTGATAGAGTATGAGGAGATCATTTTAGATAATGCACCTGATGGATTACCACCTGTGAGGAGTATTAGTCATTGCATGGATCTGATTCATGGAGCTAGTTTTCCTAATAAAGCAATACACTAGACAACACCTGCAGAAAATGAGGAGTTGAATAGATAAGTGCAAGAGTTGTTGAGGAAGGGTTTGATAAGAGAAAGCTTAAGTCCTTGTGCAATACATATTGTGTTAGCACCTTAGAAGGATGGATAATGGAGGATGTGTATAGACTCTAGAGCCATAAACAAGATCATGGTGAAGTATAGATTTCCTTTACCCCAGATGGATGACATTATGGATTATTTAAGTGGAGCTAAATAATTTACAAAGATAGATTTGAAGAGTGGATATCATCAGATCAGAATCAGAGAAGGGTATGAATGGAAGACAACATTCAAGAAAAATGAAGGATTGTATGAGTGGTTGGTGATGCCTTTTGGACTAACAAATGCATCGAGTACTTTCATGGGGCTGATGAATGAGGTATTGAATAAATTCTTGGGTAAGTTTGTGATTATTTATTTGGATGACATCTTGATTTTCAGTAAGAATACAGATAAGAAAATTTGTTGCATATAAGACAAGTTTTGTAGAGGTTGATAGAAGATCAGTTGCTGATAAACATTAAGAAGTGTAGTTTCATGAAGGAAGAATTGGTATATCTAGGATTTGTGATATTTGTGGATGGATTGAAGATGGATCATGAGAAGGTGAGATCAATTGTGGAATGGCCTACACCAAATAGAATTGGAGAAATAAGATCATTTCATGGATTGGCTAGTTTCTATCGAAAGCTCATTAGGAATTTCAATTCTATTTGTAGTCCTATGACATAAACAATGAGAGGGGATAGGAAGGATTTTGGTTGGACATCTAGAGCAAATCATTGAAGTTTTGAGTTGTTGAAATAGAAGGTGACTGAGCAACTTGTATTGTCTTTACCAGATTTCAATAAGGTATTTCAAGTAGACTATGATGCAAGTGGAAATGAAATTGGAGCAGTGTTGAGTTAAGAAGGGAGACCTGCAACATATTTTAGTGAGAAATTCAATGATGCCAATAGAAGATATTCAGTGTATGATTAGGAGTTTTATGCTATAGTTCAAGCCTTGAAGAAGTGGAGACATTATTTGTTGCCTAAGTTTGTGTTGTATATGGATCATCAAGCATTGCAATATCTAAATAGTCAAGGTAAGTTAAATCAAAGGCATTGAGATGGGTGGAATTCTTGCAGATTTATACTTTTGTTTTGAAGCATAGGAGTGGAAAGTTAAATAGAGTTGTTGATGCCTTGAGTAGGAGAAGGAATTTACTAACGAAGATGAGAGTGGAGGTATTGGGCTTTGATGAATTGAAAAAAATGTATGAGGAAGACCTAGATTTTGCAGAAAATTTGAGAGCTTGTACAAAACTATTCTTGGAGGATAGGAGTTAGTAGTTGGATTATTTCATTTGGGAAGATATGTTGTTCAAAGGAAATCAATTGTGTATACCCTAGATTTCAGTAAGGGATAACTTGGTGAAGGAAAAACATAGTGGAGGATTGTTAGGACACTTTGGAATTGATAAGACAGTAGCTTTGGTAAGTGAGAATTACTTTTTTCCACAAATTTATAAGGATGTTAGGAGATTTGAGTAGATTTGCAGAGTTTGTCAAGTTGCAAAAGGAAGTAGTTAGAATGTTGAATTGTATAAGCCTTTGATAGTTCTGGAGAGACCTTGGGAAGATATTGTTACCCATTTTTGTTACTTGTTTAAGTTGATTGAGCTAAAGAGTTTGCAAATTGAAAGAGAGGTACATTTCATATTTATCTTGCCTATATTGCATTCAATTGTATAAATAGAAAAATCAAAGAGATTTACAAGTTTTAGTAACAGATTATTGCATTTATACAAGTGCATACAATATGGAAAAGACTACACATCTTTCTGAAAGTAATCTTTATTGATACAAAAGTACATATTTGTCTCACACAAGCCATGACACTTAACTTGTTCAATAAAAATGAAGAACAATTTATACATTGATGGATAAAGAGTAAGGAATGCACATATAGGGGAAGAGGCTAGTCATTTCCTAATGACTGGTTCAGTGTCTGTTGCCTTGTTTTGTCTCCTGCTTTGAACTACCTTGTGTCCTTAAATCCTTGCTCCTAGTCCCTGAATCTGGCAATTACAATGATGTTAGAGTAGTGCTCTAAGCAATGAATGTCTCTCGCATTACATGTACATGCACCCATGAATGTATAAACTGATCCTCAAGTGCATTAAATAAGCATGGAAACTATAAATGCCCAAGGAAACAATAGGACCATCAAATACATCAGTCATGCACACATATTTTTCTAACTTGTTTGCTTCATGTGCAAGTATAGAAAAATTAATGTTGCTGTTTTGATTCATTTAATATTAGCACGTGGGGTAAAATGTGGCTCCCTCAAGGGTTGAGCCCAACGTGTTCTCATATGCTTTCATTAGAGAGGGATAATTGCATTTTATATCACCATTGAATCTTTGTGGATAGGCCTCATTAGTCATGTTTTTATTGACAAAGATAGGTATCATTATTTATTGGAATCACCTTCAATCAATAATGATACTCCTTGTAAATAAAACATGTTATAAGACTCATCTATAGGAACTCTTAGTGAGTTACTCAATGAAGTTTTACTATTTTAATTCATATATTATCAAGTTACCAAGTCCTATCAGAGGCTTTTAGGGGCTTACATAAATAAAATAAAGTAGCTATAGGTAAAGGGTGATAGTAATAAGTAGTTATAAATTGTGGTAGGGACTATCAAACATCTGATCATAAACATGGAGCATCATATTCTTCAATGAAATAAAGTAAAGACAACCTATCTATTATGAAGGACAACACTTATACAACTGACCAGGTATCAAGATGTCTCCATTTGATGGAAATAGACAGGTGTATGGGCTGCAAATGCAATAGTTTTTATAAGGGAAATACCACAGTTACTTCAAGAAGGTAGTGGTGTACTTTTGAAGGACATTAAATAAGTCAGGGGGAAGAGTTGTTTTCTTGAAAAATATAAGAGGATATGACGACAATAAAGTTATCTTATAAATAGATGGGGATGGACTATTGCAAAGGCAAATGAGAAGCCCTAGGGAGTAGTTCCTCAATGAATACTTGATGATAGTTCTATTCATGGAATGAAAATGTTGAATGGATAAGGGTTTTTTGTTTGGTGTTGTTAGTAGTGGAAAAAAGGGAAAGCATAATTTTGATCATCAATGGAATGGGCTTCACAAGATTTGAAGGTACTCTACAATCACAAAGAGGAAAAATAGTGCAATAAGAAGCATAAATGCATAGAAAAGTACCTAGTCAAGATGACAATAGAGAAATAATTGTGAATTTCTTAATCTGGGAGTGAATATAAAAGGATCACCAATGGCCAACTAGTTATTGTTGTGGGTTTTAATGGATAATCACCATGTAAAGTCATAATGAAATGAGGATCTTTTATGCAGTCGTCACAAATGAATATACTAGTCCAAACCCCAACAATGACAGTCACTATTTATCAATTGAATTTAAAGTAGCCAAGGGAACCATTCTCATAGACAAATATCATGATCCTTTTACAACACTATCCAAAAGGGCAGTAAGATTAAGATGACACTCATATCTTTAGAAAATACAATGGAATAGAAGAGCAGAAATGTCAAGCCCCAAAACCTAGATAGCTTACCAAGTAAGCGGGTTTATATATTTGCTTCAACTATGCAATGACATTAAATCCTTTGAGTTTTACAGGCAATGAAAGAAACCCAGATGCCTATAAGATGCCATGGTAACAAAAAAAAATTACCTAGAAAAATACAAAGAAAGTGAAGACATCATTTTCCTGTGGAATAGTGGAATGAGATAGCTCTCTTTCAGCTACCTTCCCCCTTATGAAATATCATTCATATTATGATCTTGCAAGATCTTATCATAATAAAAGGATTGTGACATCACTGGTTGCTATTATATGGCATCATAGAAACTAAAAATTCTTATATTTTCAAGAAATCAACTGAAGGAAATATGGAGGTTGCGGTAAGTATATACAGAGAATATAGAGATCAAGAGAATGCACATAAAAATTAGAAATGTTCATCTTTTCTTTCCTTTTGTAGCTTGAAATGAGCATTTCTATCCACAAAAAAAGTGAAGGAAAATAAAATCCAAAGGGGATTATATCACTGTTGGTTGCTACTTTTTGGCATAACAAGGAACAAATGCAACCATAGAAAAAGAATGGAAAATTGCTATAGGCACGATGAATGAGGATAAAAACAAAGAAATGAAACAATAAATTGAAAGAGAATGCAAAGTGCCTACAAGAGGAGATTTCATCATTTCTTGCAATGGAGATAAAGAGGAAAAGCAAGAAATTTTCAGGTAAATGCACAAGAATGTAATAAAAATCATGGAGTATTTTGCATTATAAAGAGGATATGCAGAAAATGAATATATTTTCACCATTTTCTGTTACAATGGAGTTTAGATTCCAAGAAGAGTTTCGAGTTTTAGAAACCCACATGGAAAAAATGCAGAGGAGATGCAAAATTTGGCTTACCTCAGCTTGGTTTTTCCATTTTCTTTAGCAAGGTATGTGTAGGATCATGATGGGCCAAAAAGTGGCGATATGATGGGTATGTGTAGGGTATGTGGTTGACGACTTTTTTTAACCCAAAATTGATGAAACAAAAAGGGTTTTTAAAGGAGATTCTTAGCTTTCAACCAATATAAAGTATGCTTTACTTTGAATTTTATAAATAATTATTATTCATTTTCTATTTGAATTATGACTAAAGTCCTGCTTGATAGATTGATTGAAAAACATCTATAGCTTTCAAACAGTATCATATTTTTTGAATCTGAAACATGCGTCACATTCTATGCTTTGCATACTATAAGATTTTAAAAAAAAATGAATTTCATAATTTTTTGACCAAGTTAAGTTGGTTAGACATATAAGTTTTTATATTTTTTAAAAGTTGTAATAAAAAATTCATAATTAATTATTTACTTGAAAAAATTACAAAAAATATGCATCACATCAAGACATGAGTCCTCTACTTATATCTAAAATATTATCAAAAATATTATCATTTTATTATGGTTAGGTGGTTAGACAGACACCTACTTCTTATTTTTTGAAATTTAAGTACTACTACATTGAAATTTCAAATTTTCACCAAATAGATTTTTTTTTCTTTAAATAAACCTAGTAGTTTAGAAACTACATTCAATTTTCTACAGATTCTATTCTTACATTTTTTGAAATAATATAGATAACTTATTAAATTTTTATGTCAAGTTGCCTAACTCTGATTTTTTCTGAATTTTTTGCCACTTAAGGGCCTTTTTTTATGATGATCCTGCACATACCCAACACCTCTAGAAAGCTCTAAAATACAAACCCTCGATCCTCCAGCATAGGGAAAAACATCCTGGAGCCCTCATTTTCTTGCAGAGTTAAGTTTTTAGAAACTGCTAATTGCAAAATGAGATGATGATTATGCTTTAATTGCAAGTTTCTTTTAGAGTTTATTTTACCCTAAATATTGGTCGACTATCAATTGGGAATTTTTTCCTTTATTTCAAAACATTTTTCTTCATAATTAATACCTTTTGTGCAAAGGTCATGTGCTTTATGCATTTCCTTGCATAAATTGCAAGTTTCAGTCAAGTATTTTTTTACATATGTTGACCAAGTCATCCCTTGTTTATCTCATAAATTCATACTAAATTGGAATGTAAAACAATATTAAAGTGATATGCTTATAAATCACTTTAATATTTGTTGCATGCTTACAAGATAGGAGGCGTTGCATTTAATGTTTGAGTCAAAGGGATTTAGAATGTAGTTATACTTTGAAAGTATATTGGAGGTAGTTGAGAGAGGTTGGAAAACATGTGCCAAGCATATAGGGAGAATTTAATTTCCATTTGAGAGGTTGAGAGACATTTGGAGGGAATTTAGGAATTTTTAACCAAGTTTGGAGTCAGTTTCTTATGCCTTTATGGTAGACTTGGTCAAGGTTGATCATTTCAATATATTGGAGCTCTTTTGGAGGAGTATTTGTTGCAAAAATATAGGCTTTTTGGAGGCATACGCGTTCATGGAGCTTCTAGATCCTTCTTTAGTGGAAGGATGGATATATTCTCATTTGGACTCATTATTGATGGAATTATGACTTATGCTTTTTCTGTTTTGTGACTCATTTTGGAGTCCTTGGAGGAAAATACAGAGTTCTATAACTCATTTTCAATCATGTATAGCAACTTACACTTTGGAGAATAATAATGATAAGCATTTTTCCTTCTCTTTTTCTGTTATATTGTGTGAATCTTGATGATTAATGCCATTACAAGTGAAGTTATCATATTCCTTGTTTTTTGTGTCTCATTTGCATCACCTTTGTGTAGAAGTATATGTTTGTAGGTTGTGAGTTGTATTTTGTCACAAGTAATTCAAGCTGTGAAAACTTCCTTTTCCTTCTTGAATTGAATGCATTGAGAATCTTCTCATGAAATATTTATGCAAGGAATATGAGAATTGGAGTTGTGCATGCTAAGCTTGTTGTTGTTGAAAACTCTATGTAATAGTAGCTTTACAGGTTATGAAATCATTTTGGTGTATCACCTTAGGAGGTAGTTTTCATTTTATGTTATTTCTTTACCCTTTTCTTACAACAAGTCAATAAAGTAGGTTAGAATTAGGTGAGAACCATGAGGAATCCGACGTTCTCTAGAGGTTAACCTATTTTTACAAGTCACCCATAGCTTTAGAGGTCTTCCCATGTTTCACTAGATTTTTGAATTACACATTCAACAATGTTCAAAATCTTAGTGATAATAGTTTTGGCATGCCCAGTGGGATAGAGAACTGATTTTCAGTTTCTTCTATACTACAAATTGGTACTATTTGGGTTGTACAACAGTCGTCTACCTTTTGAGGTGTTCAAATACATACTTGGTGACTTTGGAGAGATTATCTATTGGTTTCAGCAATTCAAGTGTTGATATGTTTCAAGTTTTTGAACAAGAAAGTATGCTTTATCCCATTTTTCCCGTTTCAAATGAATAGACATGTCTATGTTTCATGGGGATATGTCTTATCACCCTCCATTTGAAAGTAACCAACAATTTCAACATACTTCCTACCCACCCACCCTTGCACAATCATCTTGGTAGTCTTATTTTAATCAGTTCCAAAGTAATGAGCAAACTGAGTTTGCAAACACCAAGAGCATTTCAAATGCTTGATTGGACCAAGAAACTGGCTGAGATAGAGAGGCAGCAGGAATATGCTCTACAAAAGGAGGAGTTGGCTTATAATGCCCATTTTCATGAACAATAGTTGTTGACACAAAAACAACAATATGAGGAAGAACTGACAAGGGACGTGCTTTCCAAAGAAGACCAATAAGCTTTTTGCATGTCAGATTAGTTTTAGGAGGATGTGCTTTCAAGGTATGAAGTTCCAAGTTTCAAGAAAAGTGAATCCTCTAAATTTTTAAATCAGATTCCAAATTTTATAATTTTACCTATTTTATAAAATCCCAAGCAGTCATCTTCAATGCTAGAAGACCATCATAGCCCATACCTACAAGATTTTGAGCTTGTTATCATCCATATTTACAAAGGAGGACCTGTTGCTTATGATAGTAGATGGTTTGCTAAGGAAAATGAGGTGTTGGGGAAGTCTAAAGAAGAGCATTTTATAGTTGATAGGTCTTCATTTGTTGAATAGAAGGATAAATCAGATCAGTTACAAGAGGTAGTTGAGCATGGTCAGCTTGAGCAGTAGGTTGTGGAGAAAAAATATTATGAACATAAAGTTGTCTCTTTGATGTTTAATGAGTTGTCATATTTTGTTGAATAGGATGAAGGGAGCTTTCCCATATTTTCATTAGCAGCAGATTTGGAATATATTGAAGTTGTTCAACCATGTGATGTGTTCCTAGTTCAGGATGAGGAAGTTATTAATGAGCATGAATAAGAAACTTTGATTCATGAAGATCACCAAAAGGTAAAAATCAGTCTTTCCATGCAAAAAAGAAAAGAAGATTGTGAGGAAGACTTGTTTTGGGATGACTTGGAGGTTTTTCATTTCAAGCTTGGATAATAAATAGTCTTCTAGTGAAGAGCATCAGATAATCATTAGTATGTCAAGTGAAATAGAGCCTAAACATCAAACCCTTACTGATTTACTTTATGAGCTTCTTGGTTTTGTTGATGAGGTTGAAGACACAATGCTGGTACTAACATGATTATCAAGTTCTAGCTATCAAAAGGATGTGATACATTTGACCAAGGTGTTGTTACATGAAAAAAAATGTGAGGATAGCTTTGTTTCCAAAAATGAAGAGATTGTCTTGCATGAAGATGTTAGTCAACTTGAGCAAGGTGTCAATCTGGAGAAACTTTTCCAAGGTATGGTTGTTGATATTCATCCAAATATCCAAGAAGAAAATCATGAAATAGGACATGTTCTGCTTGAGAAAACTAATGAAAGGTTTGATGTTGACATGTTTCCAAGCATTATTGAAGATTTTTTCTCAAATCTTGATGATAAATAAATTTTTCCCCAATCTGAAAGTTGTGAACAACTTAATGAAATGAAAAAATTAGGTATTATTGCATTGTAATATTATGAGTTAACTAATTCTAACCAGCATGAGATGGTACTTGAAGAATCAACAGATAAAGTTGAAACTAGCATGGAGAGTTCTAGATTCACACTTTCTAGAGGATGCCCAATTAGCCATCTAGCCAGAATGGAGGCCAATAAGAATGTTGATATCTTTCTTGCACCCAAGAATGAAGGTACTGTATACACCTAAAAATGGTCATCACCTTTAATTAATTCAATACTATCTATTTGATTAATATTTCAACTACATATAAATAAACGATCAATTTATTTATATTATTCACACTTGTCTAATTCTCCAAAATCTAAAACACTTTCTTCTAAATTAATTAAATAAACAAGTTTCCCTAAACTTGTTTTATTTAATTAAACTTCATTAAATCCAATTAGGACTTAGAGCACATTTCTACAACTTTTTGTGTGCCACCTCATCAAGGCCACATGAAAATAAATAACTCGAATATTTAATTAGAATTATCCTCCACCAATTTAAAAAAAAACATGGTCTTTTCTTCCCACACTTCCACCAATTTTGGAGCACATGATTTATTCCTCCTACACTTGAATCTTCCATCCAAATGGCATGTTTCCCATTGGTCAAGAGATTCTTCCACACACATGGCATGGTCTTTTCTTCCCACACTTCCACCAATTTTGGAGCACATGATTTATTCTTCCCACACTTCCACCAATTTTGGAAGAACACGGTCTTCTCTTCCCACACTTGAATCTTCCATCCAAATGGCATGTTTCCCATTGGTCAAGAGATTATTCCACACACATGGCATGTTGTCTTTGGTCAAGGGGGCAACATCCTCATTCTCTTCATCTTCACCATCCATTTTTCTTATTTGAATCTGGATCGTCGATTATTGCCACCTTGCTACATGCTTTGAAAAGGCTATAAATACAACCCTTGGGCCTTGTATTTTTCATCCAAATTTGAAGTAAAGTTATCATGCAGGTTTATCATTGGATCTTGGAGCATTCTTGGATTCTTATATAGCTAGTTTTTATATCATGTTTTGCATCATATTTAGATCTTAGAGTAACATATTGCATCATAGTTGCATTTTATCATCCATCTTGCATCATAGTTGCATTTTAGATTAGTTCATTTTAAATTTGCATTTGATCGTATGGAGTATCATATTAGTCATTGTTAGTTTGCATGTGAGCATACGTAGAATCATATATCGACCATCATAGTTCAATACCATAGCATCCACCTCCACTTGTTCATTTATCATCAACATCCTCCTCCATCCATCATGGCATTTATCATCATTGTTTGCACATAGTTTCATGTAGGAATATAGTTGGCTTGCATGTTGAATACTAATTTTGTTTCTTAAGTGTCATTCTAATAGCCTTTGTGCACATAGAAATTTGAGGGCCAAAAATGTTAAAAAGAATCATTTAAGAATAGAGGACAATGAGACGTTCTTGGAAGATTTATCTTTATTGCAACTTAGAATAGTTTTAAGTTTTGCTTTGAATATTTCAATATAAATTGTTTCAGTAAGGTTTGTATTGATACTAACTTTGCACATTTAACACACACACAAAATGGTGTCCACTGTGGGGCTTGCCCCATTTATTACTAACATGCTTGAAAATTTATGTTCATAGGTACAAATGTTTTCCTTTTGGAGCCTCTTGGAGCGTTTTGGAGCATTTTGGTGCCTTTTGCATCATTCTAGTTTCCCAAAAATTCTTTTCAAAGACATTCTTATCAAACTATTGACATATTGCAACTTGGGCTAGAAGTGATTTACTTGGTTTCCTTTTGGTTAAGATAGGAACTTAGCTTAATTAAAAGGTTAATGAACACCATGTTTCCTTTTGGTTAAGTTAGGAACATAGCTTAATTAAAAGGTTGATGAACAACATGTCTTTTGTGTGTGACGGATGGTAGGCATATGCTCTCCCTTAACTGGGTGACCAAAAACCTAGACCCATTCACTTTGTGTTCGAGTGTGAGTTGAGTATATCACATGTGTTCTCTATTTATTCATGTTGAATAAAGATTGATCAAACTATGGGTATATTTGCTTCTTCTTTTTTTTATCTTACAGGGTCTGCCTTGTGGGAAAAGCACTCACCCAAGGGAATGACCCAACTGTTAACATGATAAATCCAAGTGCATTTCCAGCTGGTATATAAGTGTGGATACAATTTAACAAAGGCTAGTATCACAAGGTTGGTTCCGACGAGAAGGGAAACAATGGTCTCTTGCCACATGGATCAACCACCACAAATGAAAAGTCCTTAAACCCTTGTTGTAGTTTGGCCAAAACCTTTATCTATTCTTTGGTGTAGCAACGGTCATTGTGAAGGCATCCACATTCTTGCAATTCTTAGTAGAGATGAAAAATATGCCATGGGAGATTCATGGGTACATTGGTGCTTGGCTGCCCCGAGAAGTGAGTGTCGTGGAGGGGAGCCAATCAGGTCAAGCATCTAGTCATCCACTAATAAAAGTGTGGTTGGGGTAAAACCTGCATGGAATCCAAAAGAATACAGTCTTTCACAACCTTAGGAGTGTACATTCTCTTGATTTGTCTTTATCCAAATGTTTTCAAAACAAACAAAATGTCTCATATCAAAAGTGAAAACCCTAATTTGGAATTGCACTTAGTGAAACAACCAAGTCTTCCATTGAAAAATAAGAAAAACCAAGTCTGAACTTGTTTTGGCACCTTTTGTCTTTGTTTTGGTGCCTTTGGGGTCCCAAGTGGCACCTTTTGTCTCTATTTTTGCACCTTTTGTAGAACACAAAATAATGACCTAGGTTAATTTCTTGTCCAACAAGCAATCTCATCTTGGGAATCCTCAAAAGTATTCAACCAATCCTTATGTAAAACAGAGTCTAAACATGTGTGTTACCAAATGATTTCACGAAAGATCAAAATTCAGAAACCAAAGTTCAAACCTCTTAGTCCATAAGAACACCAAAAATGTCTATCAACACTTTACGAATTGAGAGAGAGGTTTACCTTCAATTTCTACAAAAGAGCTTGCAAGAATAATCTAGAATTATACATCTTTTACTATTGTCAAAATCCACAACTTTTCCAAATATTTGAGTACCTCATTTAGGAAGAACCTTTACCACCGGTTTCATAGTTTGAATCAAAATTTTGAAACTATCCCAAAGTCCAAGATCATTCCTTAGATACCTTATAATTCAAACTTGTTAAAACTAATCTCTACAAGTGGAATTTTCCAACCTAAACCAAGATCTAACATCACAAAGTACCAACATCATCAAATTTATCACACCTTTGATTATTAGGCCTAGTTTCATCATCAGGATTTATCATCCTCTCATCACGAAACAAAGCTATATAGTCAAATCCAACCTAGTCTCATTAGAATTTGTCATTCTATTTGACTTAGTTGTAATCCTTGGTACTTTTCCAAAACCTATATCAAATTTTAGTCTAAACTATAACACTTGTATGCCTGTTCAAACAAGGTTACAAAAAAAAAAAGTTAAGGAAAGAGGACTTGAAAATAAAAACATTGAAGAGCCAAACATTGAAACTCCAACCATTGAAACTCTAAACATTGAAATTCCAACCATTGAAACTCTGGTCATTGAGACTCAAAACATTGAAACTCAAAATAGTGAAACTCAAACCACCATGGCTGAAATAGACGAGGATCAATTGAATGCTTTATCTCATCAAATAAAGAACCTTCAACAACAAATCTAGGATATGCAAAGGGAAACAACCACAGAAGGATATTTGTTGTCAGACACCTTTTCTTATCCATTTGACAGAAATACGGACATAACACCTTCTTCACCAACAACTACATCATCCAAGTTCAATTTCTTTAAAATCTCAAAAAAGTTAAATGAGAAGTCCAAATATCAATCCTTAAACACAAAGGATATTGAAAAATATTCACATGTCATGCATCTATCCTCATCTCCCATAAGCCAAAATAAATCTCAGGATTCTTTCACCCAAGTTAACGATTCCATCCAACCACCTTCTTCTATCATATCTTGTATATCCAATGAGTCATGTCAATCTCTCGGTCCAAACCATGCTAGCATAGAATCCTTTACACATCAAGATCAAAGTATTCTTTCCACTTCATCCAATGATACTAAAATTCCACAAGTTCTTCCAATCTTTGACCAAGACCCCATCTCTCAAAAATTCTATGATGATCCCCTCCTTTCACTTTTCATCCAAAAGGATTCCCTTCCATCTCAAGAGAAAAGTATCCTTCCAAGTCCTCCTTCCATTCCATATGATGAATCTATACCATCTCATTATTCCATTTCATCCCAGTAGCATGATAATTCTTCCATCCTATCTAATGATTTCCTACCATCTGATGATCAAGATATACTTTCTACAAAATCTCATGATTCCCTTCCTCATCAAGATCAAGATATGCTTCCATGCAAGGATACCCTTTCATTCCATGAGGATGTTCATCCTTCTCAAGATCAATATATGCCTTCCATACCACTTCATAATGATTCCAAACCTAATAAAGAGCAAGCTACTCCACCTTCTACACATTGTGATTCTCTTCCAAGTCAAGATCAAAACACTCCATTACCCCCATGTCAAGATCCTATCACCCCTATACTAGCCATCCATGAACCCCGCACCTACAATTTGGTATCCTCCACCTTCATCCGCTCCGGTTTACTTCCAACACCTATCCTTTCATCCATATCATATCTTCCCCAAAATGGACTTGCATCTTGTTTCACAAACAATACATACCCCATTGGTAAATGAATGTGTCAAAGTATGAACTACAAAGGAAAAGGATTAGGCCTTCATGAACAAGATATCCTGGAACCCCTTTCTTTCCAACAAAATCCATATTATCACGGCCTTGGTTATACACCTAAGTATCCTAGTCCTTCAAACCTTCCATATATCTTAGGTCCTCATCCTAATCCACCAAACCTTCTATCTATCCTAGGTCCTCATCCTAGTCCACCAGATCTTCCCTCTATCCTAGGTCCATATCTTATTCCTCAAGAACAACAAAGGCACACATCCTTGATGCCCTTTCAAAATTCTACCTACACTCACTCATCCATAATACCTTCATACCATTCATCTCAATCCACCCCTCCCATTGCTCTTGGAAGAAATTTGGGTGCCCAATTTCAAAAGCTTCCCTATCAAAATCCAAATGTATCAAAGGATCAACATGTCTCCTCCAAGAGGCATGCAAAAAATAAAAGAGAATTTGATCCAAAATCAAAGGAAAAATCAAAAAGGCCACAAAGGCCCATCAAAGCAAAAAGAAAAATTTCCAAGACCACAAAGGTCCATAAATCAAAAGGTAATTTCAAAAGGCCACAAAGGCCCATCAAAGCAAAATGAAAAATTCCTAAGACCACAAAGGTCCATAAAGTAAAATGAAAAATCTCAAAGGCCATAAAAGCCCACAAGGCAAATATCAAAGTCAAAAGTCATGTGGATTCCAAAAAGTCTCATAGAAGCAATAAAATCCAAATTGGCATCCAAATTTTCTAATCCAAAATCTTCCTCCAATCCTCCATCTAAAAACCTCTCACCTTTGAAATCCATTTTTCCTCCATCACTCAACCACCCTTCAAGGTGTGTGCCAATGTTGACCTTGCAATCCTTTCCATCTATCCATCAACAAGCCTTTCCACCTCCTATCCATTATCCAACATCCATCCCCCATTATTCTCCTTTAATCCAAACCTTTGGATAAGTCCTTAGTTCTTCCATCATACCTTTGATAGGCCAACATTTATGATTATAATCCCTATTTCCATGGTTTATTAAAGGGATATTTGGTCATGAAACTTGATGCTTAAGTCCTTCTTCCATCTTCCTAGCATGCATATATTATCCTCCACATTTCCCACCTTTGATCTCGACAAGGCTAAGGATCTTCTTGAACATCATATATCTTATCCTATACACATTATCCATATCTTCTATACCATACCTTTTGTCTTATCCATATCCCATCATTCTTTCTAAATACATCCTTTCTTCCCTTCCTTGGTCTTGATGAGGAATAGGGGGAAAAATACTTGGGCCTTGTGTATGTATCTTATCTAGTTGATCTTGATCATCCCATTCATTATCCTTATCCTTGCATTCTTCTAGGCCATATCTCCCAGCTTATCAAAATCCATGTCATCATGTCCCTTTGCAACCTTGAATCTTATCATGTAAATCATATTTGAGCCTAGCTGTAAGCATTATACAATCCTCATATCTTTTGTCAATAAATCATCAACAATAATCAATCTTATCATTATCATGCCTTATGAAATCAATTATTTATGGCATCTTAATCAATCAACCATTATCATCTTTGGACAAGAGATACGTTGCATGTGTGACATGTTTTGTAGTGAATCTTTCATTTTGATCTATCATTTATCCATGGTTGCATTACCTCTTTTGTGGGGCATCATGATCCTTCAACCGGTCATATCATATCATTCCATCTTGAAAATCCAAAAAATTAGAAAAAGATCAAAAATCCAAAAAAAATCAGAAAAAGAGAAACATACAAAAAAAATTTAAAAAGTTCAAAAAATCAAAAAAATCATAAAATTTGAAAAAGTGCAATAAAAACAAGTAGTGAAAACCTAGCAATAGGCGCTATTTGTGATAGGTTAGCTTTTCCATCTATTTCAGAATGTCAACTATTTTCTTTCATCATTCACTTTCGCCATCCACCTGCCTATCCTTTGAAAGCACCATGTACATATTCTGGCATCACGATTGTGTCTCATCCTAAACTAGGGGAAAAATCCTAAACTCACTAGGGGAAACAAACTTTGAGCTTGAACCAACAGACAAACAACAGGAAGACAAACACAACAACAACAATGATTAAAACACAACTCAATGTTGAACATCAATCACCATTAGAAATGCATCAAACATCCATATCATATCAAAATCCAAAAATAGGTCAAAAGTTAGTGAAAAAGTCAAAAATAGAGTCATCTTTTCGAACTACATTGTCTTTGAGCTTAAATGTAGGCAAGGATAATCTTTGATCAACCCCTGAGACACCCTAGGTCAAGTCCTTTAGTGGTCTATTTTAATTGGTTGTCATCTCTCATCTGTTCATATCTTGGTCCTGTAAATCAGTTGAGTCATTCGAACTACGTGGTCTTTGTGTGTATAACATAGGCAACAATAATATTTGATCAGTCCCTAAGGCCCCTAGGATAGGTCTTTAGGTTAGGTTCTTGGTCAAAATCTCAAAAAACACCTAAAAATTGGAAAAAATGAAAAAACCCCAAAAACATCAAAAAATTGGACATAAAATCAAATCAAAAGGATGATGCTCTTCTGAATCATGGGTTATCATGATTAAACAAAAATGTTCAATTATTTTACCTTGATTTTTGTTATCATATCTCGGGAGCCCCTGGATGATGTATCGAACTAGAGGAGCTAGGAAAGAGTATGATTTTTCTTTGTCTATTTTCTGTGAGTTGATCATTATTACTGTGAAAATTGTTGTGAGATGTGCAATACAAAGTATCACTGATGACATTCTGAATTTGCATAGGAAAAGGGTTAACTCTTGCCTATTTACGCAAGCAATACTCAGGTCATCTCAATTTAATTATACTTAGATGCTTGTGTTAACTTGCACTATCAAACATCATGGAAGTAGTACTCAGGTCATCATGGTCTAAATATACCATCGATGCTTGTACTCACTTTTAACATTTTAAAGGCCCAATGATGATAAAAACCACAAAAAATTGGCTATTACAAATGACAACTTTTGCATATGAGATATGCATGGTTAGAGTAGATTGCATCCATGTTAATTTGTATATGTATTTATGTCATTTCCAAAGCTGCAACAATGATGTTATCTCTATTATCAATTGATTGAGTACACTTGGAATTAACCAAAAACACATCATTCTTGTTTAGTTGCATATCAGTTGCATCATCCTTTGCATACAAATGTTGCAAAACATTACTACATCATGCATCCATCCATGCACAACATCATTATATTTGCATTAGAAAACATAAAACAAAATGCATTCTATCTCACTTGCATAATCATAATCATCTAATTCATTATTAATGGATTAATAAATTGGTCCATTAAGAAGATTGACAGACATATCCAACAAAGTAAGATTTTCGAGAAGAAAAAGCTACTGTAAAACATGATTGATTAACAAGGATATAATGTTGTTGTTATGAACATCTAAAACTAGTAGTGAATATGAATTTATTATTACTCAAATCCAAGATTGATAAAATACTAACTGAATATAAGCATCACCTATCATTTTCATAATCACATCCATATCACATAGCATAAAACACCATCCATAAAGCATAAAGAATCATCAATCATTGCATACATCACATTATCCTCTCATCATTGCATAATCATCATATAAACATCCTAACAACATAAAAAATGGAACCATCACAAAATCATACATTCATCCATTCATTACATCATTGATTTGCATTAGAAAAGAACAAAAATATAAAATGTGTCACATTTCATTGGCATAATAAAATCCATCACATGCATCATATAAGCATAATCATATAAACATTATAAACAGATAGAGATATGATCCGTCATATAGAAATCATTCATAAAGAATCATAGAATCATAACACATCAGTCGCATCATCATTTGCATCCATAACATATCATATCACCATCATGCAGAACATCACATAGCATCATAAAATATAAATCAAATGCATCCATCATAATCATCATGATAATCATCATATATAAACATCGTATAGACACATAGATCATAATCATCACCTCATATCATATATTTCAAAATGATGTCAAAGTTTACAAGGATATCGAAAGGTATAAAGAGATACACCAATATCAAAACTAGTAGTGTTTCATAATGTCTCAAATCAAGAGGTACATCATCAATGTCTCAACTGAATAAGTGTATACATCATCAAGTCTCAGTACATCAATCAATCCTATACTGGGGCATATCAATCAATCAAAGAAGTCAAACCACATCGCCCAATCAAATCCAGATCCACCTGCACTAGATGCAAAAATCCTCCTATGATCAATAAAATATTGCAAATCAACAATCTTATCAATCAATTCAACCTCGCCTATCATGAGGTTCATCAATCAATTCAACCTCACCTATCATGAGGTTCATCAATCAATGCACCTTGCCTATAATGAGATCAATCAATTGAACTATCATTTATCCTCACCTAGCATGAGTTCAATCATCAATCTATCATTTCCTATCATGAGGTTCAATCAATCCAACCTCGTCTATCATGAGGTTTATCAAATCAATCAACTTATAATTGATCCTTGCCTATCATGAGGTCAATTATCTTCATCCTATCATTGCATCTCACCTATCATGAGATCAATGGACATCTAATCTATCAACATCATCAATCATCATCAATACAAAGGTTGAATGTGATCATCAAACATCAAACTCAAGGAGGGAACATAAGGCATCAATTAATCAATTAATCAATCTAGTAGGCTCAATCTTCTTTTTCAAGAGATAAATCATGTCTATTATCATGGTATCATTGGTTTAATGTTGGTTCATCATCACATCATTACAACATCATCACACAATCATGAAATCATCAACAAATAATCAAAATTCCAAACTTCACCAATTTATCTCTCGAGGGGGCATATATCTGTCAGTACCTGAAAATCAACGTCTGGGGCATCGAAAAATTTTCTGAGCATCAGTATCAATTTTTTTTTTGAAGCAACATGTAAAAAAATTACTTCAAAGAGGGCCAAAATGTATACATCTAAAAATGGTCATCACCTTTAATTAATTAAATACTAGCTATTTGATTAATATTTCAACTACATATAAATAAATGCTCAATTTATTTATATTGTTCACCCTTCTCTAATTCTCCAAAATCTAAAACACCTTCTAAATTAATTAAATAAACACCTAAAAATGGTCATCACCTTTAATTAATTAAATACTAGCTATTTGATTAATATTTAAACTATATATAAATAAATGCTCAATTTATTTATATTGTTCACACTTCTCTAATTCTCCAAAATCTAAAACACTTTCTTCTAAATTAATTAAATAAACAAGTTTCCCTAAACTTGTTTTATTTAATTAAACTTCATTAAATCCAATTAGGAATTAGAGCACATTTATACAACTTTTTGTGTGCCACCTCATCAAGGTCACATGAAAATAAATAACTCTAATTTTTAATTAGAATCATCCTCCACCAATTTCAAAAAGTACATGGTCTTTTCTTCCCACACTTCCCACCAATTTTGGAGCACATGATTTATTCCTCCCACACTTGAATCTTCCATCCAAATGGCATGTTTCCCATTGGTCAATAGATTCTTCCACACACATGGCATGGTATTTTCTTCCCACACTTCCACCAATTTTGTAGCACATGATTTATTTTTCCCACACTAATTCCACTAATTTTGGAAGCACATGGTCTTCTCTTCCCACACCTGAATCTTCCATCCAAATGGCATGTTGCCTATTGGTGAAGAGATTATTCCACACACATGGCATGTTTTCTTTGGTCAAGGAGACAAATCCTCATTCTCTTCATCTTCACCATCCATTTTTCTTATTCGAATCTAGACTGTTGATTATTTCCACCTCACTATATGCTTGGAAAAGGCTATAAATACAACCCTTGGGCCTTGTATTTTCCATCCACATTTGAAGTAAAGTTATCATGCAAGTTTATCATTGGAGCTCAGAGCATTCTTGGAGTCTTATAGCTAGTTTTTATATCATGTTTTGCATCATATCTAGATCTTAGATTAACATATTGCATCATAGTTGCATTTTATCATCCATCTTGCATCATAGTTGCATTTTAGATTAGTTCATTTTAAGTTTTCATTTGAGCATGTGGAGTATCATCTTAGTCATTGTTAGTTTTCATTTGAGCATATGTAGAATCATATATACATCATCATAGTTCAATACCATAGCATCCACCTCCACTTCATTTATCATCAACATCATCCTCCATCCATCATGGCATTCATCATCATTGTTTGCACATAGTTTCATGTAGGCATATAGTTGGTTTGCATGTTGAATACTAATCTCATTTCTTAAGTTTCATTCTAATAGCCTTTGTGCACATAGAAATCTGAGGGCCAAAAAGGTTAAAAAGAATCATTTAAGAATAGAGGACAATGAGACATTCTTGGAAGATTTATCTTTATTGCAACTTAGAATAGTTTTACTTTGCTTAGAATCTTTCAATATAAATCATTTCATTAAGGTTTGTGTTGATACTAACTTTACACATTTAACACACACACAGGTGCAACTAAGGAGGAGCCAACTCAAGTTACCTTTTCACCTCAAAGTAGGAATGTTTACATTCCATATGAAAAGGTTAGTCAACTTGTGTATGCTCTTCAAGAGATATTGCAGCTTTTTACTGATTTTTCCTCCATGTTCCATTTCTTTCTAGTTTCCCTCAAGCATGGTAAATGTTGTATATTGAGAAGAAAGGGAAACTACTTTAGTCATCTTGTAAATGGTTTTGTTTAGGTAGTTTTTCCCTGTTGTTAGTGGAGGGTAAGTTTAGTTTCTATTTTCAAATCTCTTAAGTGCTTTTTATTATAGTTAGATAGTTTTCTTGCTGCAGTTTTGGTTTTCAATAAGTTTCCAACGTGTTCTGAGTCATTTCTGCTAAGTTACAACATTAAATCAAGTTTCCTTTAGATCTGTTTTGAGTTTCTGAGTGGCCCCATTCCCAATGAATAGTCTAGGAAACTAGTCTTAATGTTTAGCAAGCAAACATATAGCAGATGTCACCAAAAATGTTACCCATTTTTGTTACTTGTTTAAGTTGATTGAGCTAAATAGTTTGCAAACTAAAATAGAGGTAAATTTCACATTTATCTTCCCTATATTGCATTCAATTGTATAAACAAAATAAACAAAGAGATTACAAGTTTTAGTAATAGATTATTGCATTTATACAAGTGCATACAATATAGAAAATATTTTCACAAATCTTTCTAAAAGTAATCTTTATTGATACAAAAGTACATATTTGTCTCACACAAGCCGTGAGACTTAACTTGTTCAATGAAAATGAAGAGCAATTTATACATTGATGGATAAAGAGTTAGGAATGCACATATAGGGGAAGATGCTAGTCTTTTCTTGATGACTAGTTCGGTGTATGTTCCCTTGTTTTGTCTCCTGCTTTGAACTACCTTGTGTCCTCCTTAGATCCCTGCTCCTAGTTCCTACATCTGGCAATTACAATGATGCTAGAGTAGTGATCTAAGCAATGAAGGTCACACATTACATGTACATGCACCCATGAACATATAAATTGATCCTCAAGTGCATTAAATAAGCATGCAAACTATAAATGTCCAAGGAAACAATAGGAACATCAAATACATCAGTCATGCGCACATATTTTTCTAACTTGTTTGCTTCATGTGTAGGTATAGAAAAAGTAATGTTGTTGTTTTGATTCATTTAATATTAACATGTGGGGTAAAATGTGGCTCCCTCAAGGGTTGAGCTCAACGTGTTGTCCTCTGCTTTCATTAGAGAGGGATAATTGCATTTATATCACCATTGAATCTTTGATAATAGGCCTCATTAATCATGTTTTTATTGACAAAGATAGGAATCATTATTAATTGGAATCACCTTCAATCAATAATGATACTCCTTGTAAATAAAACATGTTATAAGACTCATATATATGAACTCTTAGGGAGTTACTCAATGAATTTTTACTATTTTAATTCATATATTATCAAGTTACTAAGTCCTATCAGAGGTTTTCATGGGATTACATAAATCAAATGAAGCAGTTATAGGTCAAGGGTGACAATAATAAGCAATTATAACTTGTGACAGGGAGTATCAAACATCTAATCATAAAAATGGAGCAACATATTCATCAATGAAATGAAGTAAAGACAACCTATTTATAATGAAGGACAACTCTTATGAAACTGACCGGGTATCAAGATGTCTCCATTTAATGGAAATAGATAGGTGTATGGGCTGAAAATGCAATAGTTTTATAAGGGAAATACCATAGTTACTCCGAGAAGGTAGTGGTGGACTTTTGGAGGACATTCAATAAGTTAGGGGGCCGAGTTGTTTTCTAGCGAAATATAAGAGGATATGATGAAAATAAGGTTTTCTTATAAGTATATGGGGATGGAAAGTTGCAAACGAAAATAAGAAGCTCTAGGGAGTAGTGCCTCAATGAATACTTGATGACAGTTGTATTGATGGAATGAAAATGTTGAATGAATAAGGGTTTTTGTTCGATGTTGTTAGTAAGGGAATAGAGGGCAAGCATAATTTTGGTCATCAAAGAAATGGGATTCATAGGATTTGAAGGTACTCTACAATCACAAAGAGGAAAAATAGTGCAATAAGAAGCATAAATGCATAAAAAAGTATAGTCAAGATGACAATAGAGAAACAATTGTGAATTTCTTAATCTTGGAGTGAATATAAAAGGATCACCAATGGCCAGCTAGTTATTGTTGTGGGTTGTAATGGATAATCACCATGTAAATTCATAATGAAATGAGGATATTTTATGCAGTCATCACATATGAATATGCTAGTCCAAACCCCAACAATGGCAGTCATTGTTTATGAATTGAATTTAAAGTAGCCAGCGGAAACATTCTCACAAAAAAATATCATGATTCTTTTACAACACTATCCAAAAGGACAGTAAGATTATGATGACACTCATACCTTGAGAAAATACAGTGGAATAGAAGAGTCGAAATGTCAAGCCCCAAAACCTAGATAGCCCGCCAAGCTAGGGGGTTTACATATTTGCTTGAACTATGCAATGGCATTAAATCCTTTGAGTTTTACAGACAATGAAAGAAACCCAGATGCCTATAAGATGCCATGGTAATAGAAATTTTTTACCTACAAAAATACAAAGAAAGTAAAGGCAACATTTTCCTATGGAATAGTGGACTGAGATAGCTCTTGTTTCAGCTACCCACCCCCTTATGAAATCCCAATCATTTATTATGATCTTGTAAGATCCTAGATCATAATAAAAGGATTGTGACATCGCTGGTTGTTATTACATGGCATCATAGAAACTAAAAATGCTTATATTTTCAAGAAATCAACTAAAGGAAATATGGAGGTTGTAGTAAGTATATGCAGAGAATCCATAGATCAAGAGAATGCGCAGAAAAATTAGTCATGTTCATCTTTACTCACCTTTTGTAGCTCGAAATGAGCATTTCTATCCACTGAAAAATGAAGGAAAATAAAATCCAAAGGCGATTATATCACTGTTGGTTGCTACTTTTTGGCATAACAGAGAATAAATGCAACCATAGAAAAAGAATGGAAAATTGCTACAGGGCTGATGAATGAGGATAAAAATAGAGAAATGAAACAATAAATCGCAAGAGAATGCAAAGTGCCTACAAGAGGAGATTTCATCATTTGTTGCAATGGAGATAAAGAGGAAAAGCAAGAAATTTTCAAGCAAATGCACAAGAATGTCATCAAAATTGTGTAGTATTTTTCATTCTAAAGAGGATATGCAGAAATTAAATGAATATATTTTCACCATTTTCTATTACAATGGAGTTTAGATTCCAAGAAGAGTTTCGAGTTTCAGAAACCCACATGGAAAAAATGCAGAGGAGATGCAAAATTTGTCTTACCTCAGCTCAGTTTTTCCATTTTCTTCAGCACCTCCAGAAAGCTTTGAAATACAAACCCTCGATCCTCCAGCATAGGGAAAAACATTATGGAGCCCTCATTTTCTTGCAGAGTTAAGTTTCTAGAAACCGCTAATTGCAAAATGAGATGATGATTATGCTTTAATTGCAGGTTTCTTTTAGATTTTCTTTTACCCTAAATATTGGTCAACTATCAATTGGGAATTTTTTCCTTTATTTCAAAACATTTTTCTTCATAATTAATACCTTTTGTGCAAAGGTCATGTGCTTTATGCGTTTCCTTGCATAAATTGCAAGTTTCAGTCAAGTATTCTTTTACATATGTCGACCAAGTCATCCTTTGTTTATCGCATAAATTCAGACTAACTTGAAATGTAAAACAATATTAAAGTGATATGCTTATAAATCACTTTAATATTTGTTGCATGGTTACAAGATAGGAGGCGTTGCCTTTAATGTTTGAGTCAAAGGGATTTAGAATGTAGTTATACTTTGCAAGTATATTGGAGGTGGTTGACAGAGGTTGGTAAACATGTGCCAAGCATATAGGGAGTATTTAATTACTTTTTGAGAGGTTGAGAGACATTTGGGGGAAATTTAGGCCTTTTTGGCCAAGTTTGGAGTCAGTTTCTTATGCCTTTATGTTAGACTTGGTCAAGGTTGATTGTTTCAATATATTGGAGCTCTTTTGGAGAAGTATTGTTTGCAAAAATATAGGCTTTTTAGAGGCATACGAGTTCAAGGTAAACGCAAGAAGATGAGTCCACGAAACGTGGAAGTTTTTTCCTTGGAAAAAATATGAAATCAGCTTGCAAAAAATGGGATCCTTCTTTTTAATAAATGGGATCCTATTTTTAAAAAGTGGGATCCTGTTTAGCTTCAGGATCCTAAGCCTAAATTTAAAAAGCAGGATCCCGTTTTTCAAAACAGGATCCTGTTCTGAAAAAAACCATTTTTTGGAAAATTTTCAAAACGGGATCCCGTTTTGAAAACTCTATTTTGGAAACTTCCAATTTTTTAAAAATTTCATTTTGGAAATTCTTCAAAATGGGATCCTGTTTTGAAAACTTTCCATTTTTGGTAATTTTCAAAATGGGATCCTGTTTCGTAGAACCATAAAAAATGTTTTTTTATGAAACGAGATCTTGTTTTAAAATGGGATCCTGTTTTTTAAAATATGAGATTTTGGTCAAGTTTTTGGCTTTTTTTTGGTTCGGGAAATGGCTTGTGGACACCAACTTAGGCCTTGGACCTGGTTTGACCTACAACTTGAAGGTCATGTTAATGTCGCAGGAAAATGGTGACTTTGGACATATGTCTGAAGACCTATTTTGTAGATTTTTTTTATGAAATTAAAACCCATTATAGATGAGACAGTGTAGATTCCAAATATATATAAAAAATTATAATTTGATTAATTTTTCTATTTTTCAATTAATTTCTAATGAAACTAGTCCATAAACCTGAATTATCAGGGTTTTTTAGTACATTTTAATAACTTTTGATGAACATAACATTTTGACGAACAAATTGCACGAGAACAAACTTCAGAAAATTCTTTTCAATTTTAAAAAAAATCAAAAAATGATAAGTTTAGGTCATCTTATGTGTGTCGTACACGATGATTTTTCAAAACGATAAATATGCCTAATAAAAAATTAACAAAAAAAATATTCAATAAAAATTACAAAAATATCAAAAACAAGCTTCAATGAGTCACAAATCTTTTCCCAAAAGGATTTAGAAAAATACGATAATTTAGGTCAAAATATGGATGTTGTACACGTGCATGGTATGGTAAAAAGAGTGACTTTTAAAAACTGGTTTTTAGAAACACCTATTGAAACTTAATTTGTACAATCTGGGTATTGAAATAAATTACATATTTGGAAACTAGACTCTGAGTACTACATTTTATGATTACTGAATTTTTTGAAGATTCCATCTCTAAGTGCTTCAAATTTTAAGGTCAAATGTGTCAAATTCTGAAAATCAGACTTTTGCCCTTCCACTTTTTGGCCAAAACGTGGACTCAACTTCTTGCTAGCACCCTTCATGGAGCTTCTAGATCCTTCTTTGGTGAAACTACTTGGAAGGATGAATATATTCTCATTTGGACTCATTATTGAGGGAGTTATAACTTATGCTTTTTCTATTTTGTGACTCATTTTGGAGTCCTTGGAGGAAAATACAGAATTCTATAACTCATTTTCAATCATGTATAGCAACTTACACTTTGGAGAATAATAATGATAAGCATTTTCCATTCTCTTTTTCTGATATATTGTGTGAATCTTGATGATTGATGCCATTACAAGTGAAGTTATCATATTCATTTTTTGTGTCTCATTTGCATCACCTTTGTGCAGAAGTATATATTTGCAGGTTGTGAGTTGTATTGTGTTGCAAGTAATTCAAGCTGTCAAATTTTCCTTTTCCTTCTTGAATTGAATGCATTGAGAATCTTCTCATGAAATATTTATGCAAGGCATGTGAGAATTGGATTTGTGCATGCTAAGCTTCTTGTTGTTTACAAACTCTATGTAATAGCAGCTTTACAGGTTCTGAAATCATTTTGGTGTATCACCTTAGGAGGTAGTTTTCATTTTATATTATTTCTTTACCCTTTTCTCAGCAAGTCAGTAGAGTAGATTAGAATTAGACGAGAACCATGAGGAAGCCAACCTTCTCGAGAGGTTGACCTATTTTTACTAGTCACCCATAGCTTTAGAGGTCTTCCCATGTTTCATTGGATTGTTGAATTACACATTCAATCGGGTGCAAAATCTTAGTGATAACAAATATTAGCATGGATTTCATACTTGGTTTTCGAAAGAAATAAAGAGGTAATGATTCTATATTTGTGGTGGTAGATATATTTTCCAAAATGGCACATTTCATACCTTGTAAGAAGACAATAGACGTAGTACATTTAGCTAATTTGTTTTTCAAAGAAGTGGTCAAATTGCATGGGTTACCTAGGAGTATTGTTTTAGATAGAGATGTAAAGTTTGTTGGCTACTTTTAGAGGACACTTTGGAAGAAGTTGAAGATGGATTTGAAGTATAGTTCTACTTTTCACCCATAGAATGATGGATAGGAAAAGGTAGTAAAAAAGAGTTTAGGGAGTTTGTTGAGATGCTTGGTTGGAGAGAAAACCGAAAGTTGGGATAATTTTAGTCCTTGCACAAGCAGAGTTTTCTCACAATAATTCAGTGAATAGGAGGAAAGACACCTTTTGAAATTGTTACAGGAGTTCATCCTATAGGCATATCAAAGTTGAGAGACATCATAATGGAAGATAAGAGGAGTGAAAAAGTAGAAGAATTTATAGAACACATGAATAAGTTACATACTCAAGTGAAGGAGTGGTTGGAAGAAATGAACCAGAAGTATAAGGGGAAAGCAGATGAGAAGAGAAGACATAAAGAGTTCAAAGTTGGAGATGAAGTGATGGTATATTTGAGGAAGGAAATATTTCCAATTGGAACATACAGTAAGTTGAAGATGAGGAAGTTTGGACCTTGTAAGATCATGAAGAAATTTGATTCAGGAAATGCATATGAAGTGGAGTTACCAGAAGGTATGGGTATATCACCTATATTCAACATTGCAGACCTATATCAGTACCATGAAGTAGAGTTCAGTGAAGAAAGTAAAGACAGATTGGAAAATAAGTTTCCTAAACCATAATCAGGAAGGGATTTTGGATGTCAGAGATGGGAGGAAGACTGGTGGAAGACAATACAAAGAATACCTCATGAAGTGGAAAGGTAGACCAGTTGAGGATTCTTCTTGGATTTCTCAGGTTGAGGGAGACCATCTTGGTTTTCCTTTGGCCCTAGCAAAGTGAGGGACTCACTTTTCAATAACCCTGGATGTCTGATGTAGGAGCATCCTTGGTTCTTGGCAATCTTGCATCAACCAAAAATATTTTCTTTTAATTTTTGTTCTTGTTCTGTTCTTGCTCAGTTCATGTCGGTGGATTCATCATCTTTGCTCACTAGACCCTATGGATCTTTGTGTACATCATGGACACGTTCATTTTCCTTATTCCAAGATTTGAGTGCGATTGGGTCTTGTTTTGGTATGTTATTGATTCCAAATTTCATGGCAGTTTCTTGAACCGACACTGGAAGAATTTCAAATTTTTTGGCCAATTCGATCATTGTAGATCGTTCCCATGACTTGCAAATATTAACGGTCTGATTTTAACTATTTTGTGGAGTGTCCTTGACCTTCATTATAGGTCCACACTTTATCTTATGCACCTGTTGAAGAGTAATTCAAATTTGAGGCTGACCTATTCATGCACACGTTACATTTCCTTTCCTTGGATAATGTGATGATCTTTGGCTGACATGGATGTTTATCGACTTACAAATATGATATAAAAGCTTGTAATCGATCATTTGGATGGTAGTAGTTGATTGAGTAGATTGAGATAGATTTGATCTGTAAGATTTTTCTTGCATATAGGAGCATATTGGAATGTTGTACTTTTTAACATGTTATATCAGGCCTGTGAGCCAAATCTGTAAGCCCAGATGTTTTTGATTGTTTGTAACTAAAATTTTTGTTAATGAGAATGTTTTAATCTGCATTTTCCTCCATATTTTGTATTGCTTTCATTATGTTACTCTTGCTGCATGGTCTTGATTTTTCTCTTTGAGGACCCTCCTGCCATGGCTGTGCCAAAAGCACTAGTCCAACACTCATTTTTATGGATCCTAGAATTCTTCCATTTGTCGAGGTTATAAAAATTTATTTGAGTAATGATTTTTTGGGATAAACACCAAGGACTTTGCTAATCAAGAATTATCCTCAAGATTAAAATGTGGACCATACTATTGATGGACACCATATCTTCAATAATTCTCGCAACTATGTATCTAATGATAGATTTGAGGGGTATCATCCTTTTTGGGATAGATAAAAACACATGAGAGATGAAGAAAATGATAGAGAATAACAATACTCTCAATTTGTAGGCTACACACCTCTAAGTTATGTATCCAAGAGTGAATCTGATGGATACTCTCCCCTCAACTATCTTAATAGTCAATCTATGTAACCGATGGGATATTAAAAATCCTCTTGTTATAAATAAAACTCAATGTTTATCCAAAAATTGCTTCTGACTTAAAACTTGCATGGAAATCTTATGATTATGTGAATGTATGCTTTTATGCTTTCCATAAGATAGTTAAAAGTTTAATTAATCTAACTTGGATAAAACATCAGGTTTAGGAAAACCTTATAATCCTAGTGAAAATATACAAGAGGGTGAGAAATATTCCCAACACAAGTAACAAAGGTGAACAATAAACCACTGGAATGGAGGCGAGGCTTGACCTGATTTTAGCAAGGTTAACCAGTCTGGAGCAAGAGAGAGAAAGAGAAAGATAGATACGAGAAAGAAAGAACTATTAATAACTCGAAAGGAGAAAGTTCATCTCATGGGCAAGGTGAAAACCACAATCGTGAGAAGGAAAATCCACCAACTAGTTGCTTTGTTGAAAGAAACAGGAAGATAGTCTCTACTAAGCTATCCTGAGATATGAAGAAATTAATTCCACCAAAGTTTGATGGAAGTAAAGGAGGCGATGAAACCAAGTTTGGCTCATCCAGATGGAAAAATATTTTGAAATAAGGAACTATGATGAGGTAACTAAAGCAGCTTGGGGAGTGTACCAATTAGCAAGTGAAGCCTCTAATTGGTGGATGAATAAAAAGCTTAAAGTTGACATAAGTTCCTAGAAGCTATCTTGGGGAGAATTCATTGAAATATTTTGCAAACATTGGTTATCACAACTCTTATATGATCATAAGCTCTCTTATTTTGAGGAGATGAAGTGAGGGGCCATATCGATCCATGACTACTAGGAGAAGTTTACTTGACTTCTTTGATACGCCCCGATCTACCATAAAGATGAAGGATTTTGAATTAGGAAGTTCATACTGGGACTTAACAGTAAAATCACAGGTGAGGTGGACATGCACAGTTCAACCACTATGGACCTTGTTTATGAAAAAGTTGTCAAACATGAGCAGAAGCTCAAAGCAGATTCCCATAGTTAGGAGAGGAAGGAACAAAAGAGGGACAATGATTTTCCCACCGAAACAACTTCAAGGAAGGAGGAACCTATTCAAGATGCTACCAAGCAAAAGGGAAAAAGATCTCGTTACAACATAAAGGAATTCCAAAGATATTGAAAAAGAAGCAACTCCAACAATGGTAACACTAGCAAGGCTAGTGAAGTTAACTATAAATCCAGAGAAGCATCCAGGAGAAGAGTACCACCAATGGATGTTTTTCCATGCAAGGGAGACGGTCACTATGCAAAGGAGTGCCCTAATAAAGCCCCTAGTTCCCATCCTTATGGAAACTCACTACCTTCTCAAAATACCATGTTCCAGCAGAGGATCCGCAACGTGGTAGATGATAGGAAAGCTAACTACCAGATAATGTTGATCAAGACATCAAGTAAACTATTTGGCTTACCTATCTCTATCCTTATTGATACTGGTGCTACAAAAAAATTCATAACTCCTAGAGTAGCAAATTGATTTTCGAGGAAGGCAGGGCACATGGAAATGTCATGGAATGTAGAGTATACAAAAAGTACAAGAGCTAAGGTGGACCAGTGTCTTTTCGAGGCTAGGTTAGAGCTACCCAGTTTCACCATGGAAGTTAACCTATATGTTGCACCACTAGGATCATATAATGTCATCCTAGGAATGAATTGGCTATGGAGACACATGGCTATAGTTGACTGTCATTCCAAGGCAGTTGATTGTCTAGGTGACTATGGGAGTCAAGTGAGATTGCAAGGAATACCTAGAGAGGTGAAGGTGTGACAAATTTTAGCAATGTAACTGTTGAGAGCCAAAAAGAAAGGATGTAAACTCTTTGTGGTGAAAATTGAAGACCTAGATGATCCTGAATACTATAGTCTTCAAGAGATAGAAGATGGATAGATTGATGAATCAGGAAACTTGGATAATGGAAAAGTATCCAGTGTTAAGGAATTTTTTTGATGTGTTTCCTAAAGAACTACCGAGACTACCTCCAAATTTGATTTTTCTATAGATATAATTCCCAGATCGGAGCCTCTATCCAAGGTACCCTAGATAGGATGACCACTACATAAATCATGGAACTCAAGGCACAATTGGATGAGTTTCTATCAAAAGGATTAGTAATACCAAGTGTTTCACCCTGGGGAGCGCCTATAATCTTTGTTAAGAAGGATGGAACTTTGTGGCTATGCATTGACTATTGTATGCTTAACAAAGCTATGGAAATAAAAAATACTCGATGCCCTGAATTGATGATCTGTTTGATCAAGTGAGAGGAGCATATATACTTTCAAAGTCTATAGATCTAAGGTCTGGATATATCACCAACTGAGGGTTAAAGATGAAGATATCTTTAAGACTACTTTCAAAACTCGGTATAGACACTATGAGTTCACAGTTTTACCATTTGGTTTGAAAAATGTGCCAGCAACATTTATGAACCTTATGAATAGTGTGTTCAGATATCACCTAGACAATTTTGTACTAGTATTTCTAGATGACATTCTAATCTATTCTCAAAATGAAGAAGAACACAATAGGCACTTAGAAATGGGTTTACAACAATTGTGAGAGCATAAGTTATACGTGAAACTTTCCAAGTGTACTTTCTTCCAACAAAGAGTGCATTACTTGGGCCATGTGATTTCAGCTGAAGGTATTGCAGTAGATCTAGCCAAGATCACAACAATAATTCAGTGGCCTATACCCAAAAATGTGTCAAAAGTTAGAAGTTTTATGGGTTTGAAAGGATACTATAGGAAATTTGTGGCAAACTTTTCTAAAATTTATTTTCCTATAACTTCTTTAGAGAGGAAGGGAAAAAGGTTTGAATGGAATGAGAAGTGTCAGAAAGCATTTGACCTACTCAAAGAGAAACTGACCACCGCACCAATCCTAGAGGTACCGAATCCTAAAGGAAGTTTCATGGTTATCACCTATGCTTGCGGAGAAGGGCTTGGAGGAGTACTGATGCAAGATGATCAAGTAATTGCATATAATTCTAGTAAGCTAAAGCCATATGAGATGAATTATGCTTTGCATGATTTAGAGTTGGTTGTTGTCGTCCATGCATTGTGAATGTGGATACACTTTTTGCTATGGAAGCCCTTTGAGTTAAAGACTGATCATAGTGGGTTAAGGTATATTTTCACTCAACCAAATCTAAATGCCAGATAGAGGAAATGGTTAGAGTTGATCACTAATTATAACTTTAATATCAGCTACATCAAGGGAAAAGAAAATTGGGTTGCTGATGCATTAAGTCAGAGACATCACATAGCTTCAATTGTTGCAATTCATACTAATTTCAAAGATCAATTACTCCAGAAATGTGCATAGGATGAGTACTACTTACAAGTTAAACAAGAACTCATGGAAAATCCTCAAGACCCAAGGTATGAAGGTTTCCAATTCAAACCAAGTGGATTGCTTAGGTGCAAAGGTAGAATATATGTACCTAATGTGAGAACTTTGAGAAATTTGGTGTGGAAAGAACTGCATGAATCCCCATATTTCGAACATCCGGGAGTGACAAAAATGGTGGTTGATGTGAAGCCATTATACTTCTGGAAAGGAATGAAGGGAGATGCTACTAGTTATGTAGCAAGATCCCTTGAGTGTCAAAGGGTAAAAGTTGAGCATCATCACCCAGCAAGTTTACTATACCTACATGACATTCAGAATGGAAGTGGCAAGTAATAAGTATGTATTTTGTGCAAGGGTTACATATGCCAAGGAACAAGCACAATGCCATACTAGTGGTAGTAGATAGGCTAACTAAAGTGGCTCACTTTATACTTGGAAATCTGACTGATGGAGCCCCAGTCATTGTGAGGAAGTTTGTGCAAGAAGTCTTTAGATTGCATGGTATACCAGAAAAGATCATATCTAATAGGGATACAAGAATCACTTCTAGGTTTTGGAAAAACCTATTTTCTACACTTGGGACTCAACTAAACATTAGCTCAGCATATCATCCTGAAATTGATGGGAAAACTAAAAGGGTAAACCAAGTAATGGAAGATCTACTTCGAGTGTATTGCATGGATTAGTAGTACAAGTGGGAAGACTACTTACCTTTAGTTGAATTTTCCTATAATAACTCATACTGTTCAACAATAAAGATGGCTTTGTTTGAAGCCTTGTATGGTCAAAAGTGTCAAACTCTGATAAGTTGGGATAAACTTGAGGATCGAGTAAGTCTTGGGCCAAAAATGCTAGCAGAAATGGATGAGCAATTAAAAGTTATAAGAAAAGGTTAGCTGAAGCTGATCAACAAAAAAAGAGCTATGATGCTAAGAGAGTACCCAAAATTTTTTCCATAGGTGGGTATGTGCAAGATCATGATAAGGCCAAAAAGATGGCGATATAATGGTATAAGTGGCTGACAATTTTTTTTAACCCAAAATTGATGAAATGAAAAGGGTTTTTATAGGAGATTCCTAGCTTTCCACCAATATAAATTATGGTTTACTTTGAATTTAATAAATAATTATTATTCATTTTCTATTTCAATTATGATTAAAGTCCCAATTGATAGGCTGGTTGAAAACATATATAGCTTTCAAATGGTATTAACATTTTTTGAATCTAAAATGTGCATTACATTCTATGATTCACATACTATAGGATTAAAAAAAAAAATTGAATTTCATGAAGTTTTGACCAAGTTAAGGTGGTCGACATACAAGTTTTTTATATTTTTAAAAAGCTGTAATAAAAAATCATAATTAATTATTTATTTGGAAAAAGATTACAAAAAAAATATGCATCACATTGGGACATGAGTCCCTCTACTTATATCTAAAATCTTATAAAAAATAAATACTATCATTTTATTAGAAAGTTAGGGTGGTCGAAGACACCTTTCCTTGAAATTTAAGCACTAACAGATTGAAATTTTCAATTTTCACTAAATAGATTTATTTATTTTTTAAATAAACCTAGTAGTTTGGAAACTACATTCAATTTTCTATAGATTCTATTGTTACATATTTTGGAAATAATATAGATAACTTATTCAAATTTTTATGTCAAGTTGCCTAACTCTGATTTTTCTAAATTTTTCGCCACTTAAGGGCTTGTTTTTTCCTTGATGATCCTGGACATACCTAGGTGACAAGGTACTTTTGAGAGTTAAGCCTCACAAAATCTCCATAAAGTTTGGAAATTCTTCCAAGTTGGCCCCGTGATATGTTTGACCCTTTGAAGTTTTAGAAGAAGTAAACCTTGTAGCCTATGAAATCGCATTGCCACCAGCTCTTGCCCGAATGCATTTAATGTCTTCCATGATGTGTCCCACCTTCAGAAGTATATACCAGGTGATAATCATGTTATTGATTGGACTGCTTTACAGGTAAAGGATCTTGTATTAGTAACGCTTGAGACCATCAAGGTGCTTGAAACCTATAAGCTTCATTTATGGAACATAGAAGTCTCGCAGTGTAAAGTCTAGTGGGACAAGTATGCAGAAGACTCAGCTACTTGGGAAGATTATGTAGAGATTCGAAAGAAGTTTCCTGACATCCTTGAAGCATTCGAGAATGATGAATAAAATTTAGTGTTAAATTTTTATACTTTTGAATAATACCTTAGTTCATCGAGGATGAAGAATCATAAGGGGGGGATTATGTTACACCCTAATTGTATAGCTACTATTGCATAGGGAAATTGATTGTAATAATTGAATCATTGAGATGAATAAAACATGTTTTTGTTGTTATCCAAATGAATGTGCTTCCATTTAATGATTACATCATTTAAATGTTAATTCAATTGATGTTATTCTTGATGAATATTGCATGCAAAGTTATTGAATAATGTTTATTTGAACTTTTGAGATGTTTCATGTATACTATTATGTTGTGAGCATATGAATCCCATTAGTGTGTCATTGGATGTAGGTATGTGAACCATTCCTCCAGGAAGAGGGGAAATATCACTCGAGAGAGGAGCTTGGTCATGTAATCGATAAAGTAAACCATCTAAGCATACACACACGTCACTTAGATTGAGTAAGATAAGCCAGTTTGTGTGATTTATAGGTAAATCATCTATAGGGTTGAATGTTCACATTAGGAGTCTTGTCTACTTCTGTTTGCATATATAAGTGATGTTTATCTATGTATCTATTTATGTTATTACAATCATTATGATGGTAACGTTATTGAATATAAGTGGATAGGAAGTGGACATATATACATGTATATAGTATATGCATGTATCCATATGTGTATACATATTGATACAAACTTATGTTGGCAAACAAATATTCTCATACAAATGCATCGATATGGTATACCTACATATACGTGCACATAGAGGAATATATACAGATGTATATACATGTATATATACACACAACCTATGTTATGTGGATATTAATCATATTATATTATTGTTTCCTAATGACTTTACATATATATGTATATATATACATATCGGATATGTTGACTGGCTTACAATATGTTTATTATGGTATATATATATATATATATGTAAATAAATATATATTAATATTATGAATATATATAAATTATAGTAAAATAATATATATATACATATACATATTATACTGAGGTATTTAATAATATATGCATATATATATAAATATTATTAAAGCTATAATTTGATATATGTACAAATAATATTATATATAATTATTTTATTTAAATTCTCAATTTATGAAAATCGAATTATTTTCTAAATTGATCTCACTTAGGAAATTGACTTATTTCCTAGCAATTAATATTTTTCAATTTAAATAATGGAATTGGGCTATTCATATTTTATTTGATTTAAAATGGAATCACTTAACTTTTGAATCGAACCTTTTATTCAATGAAATATTATGAACTCAACTATTGAAATCGAATTAATAATCTTTCAAACTTTTGAGCATTGGAAATGACGGAAAGAGTCGCACATCCCATGAATGTGCTTGGAAAAGAGAGAAACCAGTTGACCAAATCCAACGTAGCCTATAAAACGGGTTATGTGTTCTTCATTTTGTAAATGACTTTTTTCTCAACATTCTCTCAAATCTGCCATTCCTAAAATTGGTGCCATATCTTATGATTTCACCTGTAGGTGTCGACTGGTACAAATCAGAATGTGCATTTTGAAAAATTCTTCTCAATGCTGGCATAAGAAGGTTGACTCACCTTTGGAAGTGTTGAGTATGGAGTTAGAAATTTACCACATTTTAATGGAACAATTCAATTTGTAGTTCTGGCATTTCAAATGCCTTTATTTTTGGAATTTGTTGAGGCTGGGGTTGTATAAATAGCCGCCCCAACCTCATTTTATTTCACCACTCTTTACCCACTTCTGTGCATTCATTCATGTTGCTACAATTCAACAATTGAGGGATTCACATCTTTATTTCTGCAAGATATTATAATTTCTTAGAGAAATTACAATTTTTGAGAGCAAGCCTTATTTCTGCGAGTCATTTATGTGTATGCTAAAAGAGAAATCACCACAATAATTTCTATGTCATTATAATTCTATTTTTCCTAAGATTTGTAGTCACATTCATCATCCTCTAATATTGAAGTCATCTGAGTTTATAACTAAGGAGCTAAAATCAATTATGAGTTGTATATCAATTATTGAGAGTTCATTATCTAAGAGAGAAACAGAGCCTTTTGAAGGATTGTTGATAGTCTGGAAATGTTGCAAGTATAGATCAATCCATCATCATTGGAGAAAAGATTTTAAACCAGGCATGGGATATTCTTCTACTATTGTCCCAATAGTAATTCTTTACATATTTCTAGAAATGCATTTACTGTTTGTGCATAGTTAGGTATTTTCATTGAGATCCAGACTTCATTGTTAATTGAAAGTAATCACCTCTATGAACCATATATAGTTGCACCAAGAAGAAAATTGTTTATATGAAAGTAATCTAATTCTATGAATTCTTGGGCTTAGATGGATTGAGTAGTTTATAGGCAACCCTTTCAAGAATTTTCTATCAAGCCAAACTATGATTTATTGTTAGGATGGATCCAAGGAATCTCAATCATAAGGAGGATGGATAAGACAACATGGATAGGAAAAGCATAGACAAGTGTATTCCACTAAGTATGCCACTCTGAGGGTGGAATTGTCTTGGTTCGGACGTTCCTGTCGCTCGAGGCCAATGGGTGGGTAGTCTGGTTGGAAACTCATGCTCTTGGGCATAGATGGATAGCTTCAAGCGGAATTATCTTGCCTCTCATTCAAGTCCTATTATGATTAAAGTCTCCACTATGCATTATGGATATTGGTAGTTTAGATAGTCTTGGAATAGTTATGTATCTTAGATTGATAAGACATTTATCATGTTTTGATCCTATGAATTATATTTTCAATATTATCTAACATGATTGTAGGACCTAATTCCAAGATTCATCTTTTTAAAAGCATTTAGTGGCAAGTTACAGCCCTAACTACATCAAGAGTGTGATTCTAGGATAAGATTTAGGGTTATCCCAAAAAGGGCGCATTACAAGTGGTATCAAAGCCAAGTCCCTACCATCCTACGAGACACTCCCACTTTAACTACCATTCAATTAGACTTAACTATTCAACCTTCTTAAGTAAGCCAATAATACATGTGTATGTTTTTCATATGTATACTTGTGAACTACTTGTATTTATGCAACTATATGTATACCTTGCATATACTTTATGACTTCAAGTGTATATTGTGTGCTCATATGTATACCAAAGGAAAGGATAGGACCCATGGTGTAGTGCACAATGCATGACCGATATTCTTTCTAGCTAAGATGCATTATGGACATGTGTGTGTCAACCATTGTGATGTACTAGTTAGCCATTATGCATATGATGAATGCTAGAGCTATTCACTATGTAGTTGTGATGTGTGGTTGAACTCGTCATTTTGTTTGTGATTACTTTATGCTTAAAAACTATGAAAATATTAAAAATGTTGTCTAAGTTGGTTGGTTGCGTGCTTGAGCTATGTGGTTATGTGCTTGAGCT
>VDFB02271358.1:183619874-183739158 GCA_007258455.2 Sequoia sempervirens | reverse complement strand
TGTTGTTTTGATTCATTTAATATTAACATGTGGGGTAAAATGTGGCTCCCTCAAGGGTTGAGCTCAACGTGTTGTCCTCTGCTTTCATTAGAGAGGGATAATTGCATTTATATCACCATTGAATCTTTGATAATAGGCCTCATTAATCATGTTTTTATTGACAAAGATAGGAATCATTATTAATTGGAATCACCTTCAATCAATAATGATACTCCTTGTAAATAAAACATGTTATAAGACTCATATATATGAACTCTTAGGGAGTTACTCAATGAATTTTTACTATTTTAATTCATATATTATCAAGTTACTAAGTCCTATCAGAGGTTTTCATGGGATTACATAAATCAAATGAAGCAGTTATAGGTCAAGGGTGACAATAATAAGCAATTATAACTTGTGACAGGGAGTATCAAACATCTAATCATAAAAATGGAGCAACATATTCATCAATGAAATGAAGTAAAGACAACCTATTTATTATGAAGGACAACTCTTATGAAACTGACTAGGTATCAAGATGCCTCCATTTTATGGAAATAGATAGGTGTATGGGCTGCAAATGCAATAGTTTTTATAAGGGAAATACCATAGTTACTCTGAGAAGGTAGTGGTGGAATTTTGAAGGACATTCAATAAGTTAGGGGGCCGAGTTGTTTTCTAGAAAAATATAAGAGGATATGATGAAAATAAGGTTTTCTTATAAGTATATGGGGATGGAAAGTTGCAAACGAAAATAAGAAGCTCTAGGGAGTAGTGCCTCAATGAATACTTGATGACAGTTGTATTGATGGAATGAAAATGTTGAATGAATAAGGGTTTTTGTTCGATGTTGTTAGTAAGGGAATAGAGGGCAAGCATAATTTTGGTCATCAAAGAAATGGGATTCATAGGATTTGAAGGTACTCTACAATCACAAAGAGGAAAAATAGTGCAATAAGAAGCATAAATGCATAAAAAAGTATAGTCAAGATGACAATAGAGAAACAATTGTGAATTTCTTAATCTTGGAGTGAATATAAAAGGATCACCAATGGCCAGCTAGTTATTGTTGTGGGTTGTAATGGATAATCACCATGTAAATTCATAATGAAATGAGGATATTTTATGCAGTCATCACATATGAATATGCTAGTCCAAACCCCAACAATGGCAGTCATTGTTTATGAATTGAATTTAAAGTAGCCAGCGGAAACATTCTCACAAAAAAATATCATGATTCTTTTACAACACTATCCAAAAGGACAGTAAGATTATGATGACACTCATACCTTGAGAAAATACAGTGGAATAGAAGAGTCGAAATGTCAAGCCCCAAAACCTAGATAGCCCGCCAAGCTAGGGGGTTTACATATTTGCTTGAACTATGCAATGGCATTAAATCCTTTGAGTTTTACAGACAATGAAAGAAACCCAGATGCCTATAAGATGCCATGGTAATAGAAATTTTTTACCTACAAAAATACAAAGAAAGTAAAGGCAACATTTTCCTATGGAATAGTGGACTGAGATAGCTCTTGTTTCAGCTACCCACCCCCTTATGAAATCCCAATCATTTATTATGATCTTGTAAGATCCTAGATCATAATAAAAGGATTGTGACATCGCTGGTTGTTATTACATGGCATCATAGAAACTAAAAATGCTTATATTTTCAAGAAATCAACTAAAGGAAATATGGAGGTTGTAGTAAGTATATGCAGAGAATCCATAGATCAAGAGAATGCGCAGAAAAATTAGTCATGTTCATCTTTACTCACCTTTTGTAGCTCGAAATGAGCATTTCTATCCACTGAAAAATGAAGGAAAATAAAATCCAAAGGCGATTATATCACTGTTGGTTGCTACTTTTTGGCATAACAGAGAATAAATGCAACCATAGAAAAAGAATGGAAAATTGCTACAGGGCTGATGAATGAGGATAAAAATAGAGAAATGAAACAATAAATCGCAAGAGAATGCAAAGTGCCTACAAGAGGAGATTTCATCATTTGTTGCAATGGAGATAAAGAGGAAAAGCAAGAAATTTTCAAGCAAATGCACAAGAATGTCATCAAAATTGTGTAGTATTTTTCATTCTAAAGAGGATATGCAGAAATTAAATGAATATATTTTCACCATTTTCTATTACAATGGAGTTTAGATTCCAAGAAGAGTTTCGAGTTTCAGAAACCCACATGGAAAAAATGCAGAGGAGATGCAAAATTTGTCTTACCTCAGCTCAGTTTTTCCATTTTCTTCAGCACCTCCAGAAAGCTTTGAAATACAAACCCTCGATCCTCCAGCATAGGGAAAAACATTATGGAGCCCTCATTTTCTTGCAGAGTTAAGTTTCTAGAAACCGCTAATTGCAAAATGAGATGATGATTATGCTTTAATTGCAGGTTTCTTTTAGATTTTCTTTTACCCTAAATATTGGTCAACTATCAATTGGGAATTTTTTCCTTTATTTCAAAACATTTTTCTTCATAATTAATACCTTTTGTGCAAAGGTCATGTGCTTTATGCGTTTCCTTGCATAAATTGCAAGTTTCAGTCAAGTATTCTTTTACATATGTCGACCAAGTCATCCTTTGTTTATCGCATAAATTCAGACTAACTTGAAATGTAAAACAATATTAAAGTGATATGCTTATAAATCACTTTAATATTTGTTGCATGGTTACAAGATAGGAGGCGTTGCCTTTAATGTTTGAGTCAAAGGGATTTAGAATGTAGTTATACTTTGCAAGTATATTGGAGGTGGTTGACAGAGGTTGGTAAACATGTGCCAAGCATATAGGGAGTATTTAATTACTTTTTGAGAGGTTGAGAGACATTTGGGGGAAATTTAGGCCTTTTTGGCCAAGTTTGGAGTCAGTTTCTTATGCCTTTATGTTAGACTTGGTCAAGGTTGATTGTTTCAATATATTGGAGCTCTTTTGGAGAAGTATTGTTTGCAAAAATATAGGCTTTTTAGAGGCATACGAGTTCATGGAGCTTCTAGATCCTTTCTTTTGGTGGAACTACTTGGAAGGATGAATATATTCTCATTTGACTCATTATTGATGGAATTCTGACTTATGCTTTTTCTGTTTTGTGACTCATTTTGGAGTCCTTGGAGGAAAATACAGAGTTCTATAACTCATTTTCAGTCATGTATAGCAACTTACACTTTGGAGAATAATAATGATAAGCATTTTTCCTTCTCTTTTTTTGTTATATTGTGTGAATCTTGATGATTAATGCCATTACAAGTGAAGTTATCATATTCCTTGTTTTTTGTGTCTCATTTGCATCACCTTTGTGTAGAAGTATATGTTTGTAGGTTGTGAGTTGTATTTTGTCACAAGTAATTCAAGCTGTGAAAACTTCCTTTTCCTTCTTGAATTGAATGCATTGAGAATCTTCTCATGAAATATTTATGCAAGGAATATGAGAATTGGAGTTGTGCATGCTAAGCTTGTTGTTGTTGAAAACTCTATGTAATAGTAGCTTTACAGGTTATGAAATCATTTTGGTGTATCACCTTAGGAGGTAGTTTTCATTTTATGTTATTTCTTTACCCTTTTCTTACAACAAGTCAATAAAGTAGGTTAGAATTAGGTGAGAACCATGAGGAATCCGACGTTCTCTAGAGGTTAACCTATTTTTACAAGTCACCCATAGCTTTAGAGGTCTTCCCATGTTTCACTAGATTTTTGAATTACACATTCAACAAGCAGTAAAAACTCAGTGATAACAAATATTAGCATGGATTTCATACTTGGTTTGCCAAGCGAAAATATGAGGTAATGATTCTCATATATTTGTGGTGTAGATACCTTTTCCAAACGCACATTTATACCTTAGGAAGAAGATAACAAACATAGTACTACTTAGGCTGATTCGCTCTTTTTCAAAGAAGTGGGGTTAGGATTGTGCAATGGGTTACCTAGGAGTATTGTTTCAGATAGGGATGTAAAGTTTGTTGGTTAATTTTGGAGGACACTTTGGAAGAATTTAAAGATAGATCTAAAGTTTAGTTCTACTTTTCACCCACAAACTGATGGATAGAAAAATGTGAAAGTCGGCGAGTTTTAGGGAGTTTGCCGAGATGTTTGGTTGGAGAGAAGACTAGAAGTGGGACTCAGTCCTTTGGCACAAAGGAAAAAAAAAAAGTTTCACGAAGAATTGCATGGGATGAGGAAAGACACCTTTGAAATTGTTACGTGAGTTCATCCTATAGGCATATCAAAGTTGAGAGACATCATAATGGAAGATAAGAGGAGTGAAAAAGTAGAAGAATTTACAGAACACATGAATAAGTTACATACTCAAGTGAAGGAGTGGTTGGAAGAAATGAACCAGAAGTATAAGGGGAAAGCAGATGAGAAGAGAAGACATAAAGAGTTCGAAGTTGGAGATGAAGTGATGGTATATTTGAGGAAGGAAATATTTCCAGTTGGAACATACAGTAAGCTGAAGATGAGGAAGTTTGGACCTTGTAAGATCATGAAGAAATTTGATTCAGGAAATGCATATGAAGTGGAGTTACCAGAAGGTATGGGTATATCACCTATATTCAACATTGAAAACCTGGCGCGAAGTAGAGGCCAGTAGCAAACAGCAAGATCGGGTTTTAAACCACAATCAAGAAGGATTTTGGATGTCGAGATGGAAGCAGCACCGGTTACGGCTTCAACACGCGGAAGTGGAAAGCAGTAGACCAGTTGAGGATTCTGGATTTCTGCCGAGGGAGACCATCTTGCCTTCCTTTGGCCCCAGCCATGCTTGAGGGACTCGGGCCATCAACCCTCGATGTCTCACATCCTGTATTCTTGGCAATCTTGCATCAACCAATTTTTTTTTTTTTTAGTTTTGTTCTTGTTCTGTTCTTGCTCAGTTCATGTTGGTGGATTTTTCATCTTTGCTCACCAAACCCTGTGGATTTTTGTGTACATTGTTGACATGTTCATTTTCCTTGTTCCAATATTTGAGCGTGATTGGATCTTTTTTCCGACAAGTTATCACTTTTGGATTTCATGGCAATTTCTTGAATAGGCACTTGAATAATTTCAAACTTTTCGGCCAGTTTGATCATTGTGGATTGTTCCCATGACTTGCAGATCTTAACAGTGTGATTTTAATTGTTTTGTGGAGTGTCCTCGACCTTCATTATAGGTCCACACTTCATCTTATGCACTTGTTGAAGAGTAATTCAAAATTGAGGCCGACCTATTCATGCGCACGTTACATTTTATTTCCTTGGATAATGTGATGATCTTTGGCTGATGCAGATGATTAAAGGATTGCGGATATGATATAAATCTTGTAATCGATCATTTGAAGGGAAATAGTTGATTGAGTAGTATCGAGATAGACTTGATATGTAAGATTTTATTTCCAAGATAGAGGAGCATATTGAATGTTGTATTTTTAACATGCTATGTCGGGTTTGCATAGAGCCAAACTGTAGTTTCCTGGATGCCAATTGTCAGAAACTAAATTTTGTTAATGAGAATGTTCTAGTCATTTCCTCCATATTTTGTGCATTGTTTTCATTTCTCAGGTTACTTTGTTGCACAGCTTTTGGATTGTTCTCTTGAGGACCTCCTATCGGTCAGCCAAAAGCACTAGGGTCCAACACCTATTTTATGGATCCAGGCTCTTTCCCATTATCGGTAGGTTATAACAATTTCTTTTGAGTAATGAGTCTCATGGATATACCACTAAGTGACTTCTTCACAATGAGAATTGTCCTCAAGATTAAAATGTGGACCATACTATTGATGGATACCATATCTTCAATAATTCTCGCAACTATGTATCTAATGATAGATCTGAGGGATATTATCCTTTTTAGGATAGATAAAAAAAAATGAGAGATGAAGAAAATGATAGAGAATAACAATACTCTCAATTTGTAGGCTACACACCTCTAAGTTATGTATCCAAGAGTGAATCCGATGGATACTCTCCCCTCAACTATCTTAATAGTCAATCTATGTAACCGAGGGGATATTAAAAATCCTCTTGTTATAAATAAAACTCAATGTTTATCCAAAAATTCCTTATGATTCTGTTCCGTATACAGAAATCTTATGATTATGTGAATGTATGCTTTTATGCTTTCCATAAGATAGTTAAAAGTTTAATTAATCTAACTTGGATAAAACATCAGGTTTGGGACAACCTTATAATCCTGGTGAAAACATACAAGAGGGTGAGAAATATTCCCAACACAAGTAACAAAGGTGAACAACAAACCACTAGAATGGAGCCAGGCTCGAATTGATTTTGAAGTAAGGTTAACCAACTGGTTTGGTGAGAGAGAGAGAGAGAGAGAGAGAGAGAGAGAGAGAGAGAGAGAGAGAGAGAGAGAGCGATAGATTTCGGAGAAAGAAAGAACCATCAATAACTCGCCGTGAAGAGAAAGTTCATCTCATGGACGTGGTGATAACCGCAATCATGAGAAGGAAAAGTCACCAACCAACTCTGCTGAAAGAAATAGGAAGATAGTGTCTACTGAGCTATCTCGTGATATGAAGATAATACCACCAAAGTTTGATGGCAGTGCAGGAGGCGATGAAGCCGAAGTCTGGCTAGTCCAGATGGAAAAATATTTTGAAATAAGGAACTATGATGAGGTAACTAAAGCAGCTTGGGGAGTGTACCAATTAGCAAGTGAAGCCTCTAATTGGTGGATGAATAAAAAGCTTAAAGTTGACATAAGTTCCTAGAAGCTATCTTGGGGAGAATTCATTGAAATATTTTGCAAACATTGGTTATCACAACTCTTATATGATCATAAGCTCTCTTATTTTGAGGAGATGAAGTGAGGGGCCATATCGATCCATGACTACTAGGAGAAGTTTACTTGACTTCTTTGATACGCCCCGATCTACCATAAAGATGAAGGATTTTGAATTAGGAAGTTCATACTGGGACTTAACAGTAAAATCACAGGTGAGGTGGACATGCACAGTTCAACCACTATGGACCTTGTTTATGAAAAAGTTGTCAAACATGAGCAGAAGCTCAAAGCAGATTCCCATAGTTAGGAGAGGAAGGAACAAAAGAGGGACAATGATTTTCCCACCGAAACAACTTCAAGGAAGGAGGAACCTATTCAAGATGCTACCAAGCAAAAGGGAAAAAGATCTCGTTACAACATAAAGGAATTCCAAAGATATTGAAAAAGAAGCAACTCCAACAATGGTAACACTAGCAAGGCTAGTGAAGTTAACTATAAATCCAGAGAAGCATCCAGGAGAAGAGTACCACCAATGGATGTTTTTCCATGCAAGGGAGACGGTCACTATGCAAAGGAGTGCCCTAATAAAGCCCCTAGTTCCCATCCTTATGGAAACTCACTACCTTCTCAAAATACCATGTTCCAGCAGAGGATCCGCAACGTGGTAGATGATAGGAAAGCTAACTACCAGATAATGTTGATCAAGACATCAAGTAAACTATTTGGCTTACCTATCTCTATCCTTATTGATACTGGTGCTACAAAAAAATTCATAACTCCTAGAGTAGCAAATTGATTTTCGAGGAAGGCAGGGCACATGGAAATGTCATGGAATGTAGAGTATACAAAAAGTACAAGAGCTAAGGTGGACCAGTGTCTTTTCGAGGCTAGGTTAGAGCTACCCAGTTTCACCATGGAAGTTAACCTATATGTTGCACCACTAGGATCATATAATGTCATCCTAGGAATGAATTGGCTATGGAGACACATGGCTATAGTTGACTGTCATTCCAAGGCAGTTGATTGTCTAGGTGACTATGGGAGTCAAGTGAGATTGCAAGGAATACCTAGAGAGGTGAAGGTGTGACAAATTTTAGCAATGTAACTGTTGAGAGCCAAAAAGAAAGGATGTAAACTCTTTGTGGTGAAAATTGAAGACCTAGATGATCCTGAATACTATAGTCTTCAAGAGATAGAAGATGGATAGATTGATGAATCAGGAAACTTGGATAATGGAAAAGTATCCAGTGTTAAGGAATTTTTTTGATGTGTTTCCTAAAGAACTACCGAGACTACCTCCAAATTTGATTTTTCTATAGATATAATTCCCAGATCGGAGCCTCTATCCAAGGTACCCTAGATAGGATGACCACTACATAAATCATGGAACTCAAGGCACAATTGGATGAGTTTCTATCAAAAGGATTAGTAATACCAAGTGTTTCACCCTGGGGAGCGCCTATAATCTTTGTTAAGAAGGATGGAACTTTGTGGCTATGCATTGACTATTGTATGCTTAACAAAGCTATGGAAATAAAAAATACTCGATGCCCTGAATTGATGATCTGTTTGATCAAGTGAGAGGAGCATATATACTTTCAAAGTCTATAGATCTAAGGTCTGGATATATCACCAACTGAGGGTTAAAGATGAAGATATCTTTAAGACTACTTTCAAAACTCGGTATAGACACTATGAGTTCACAGTTTTACCATTTGGTTTGAAAAATGTGCCAGCAACATTTATGAACCTTATGAATAGTGTGTTCAGATATCACCTAGACAATTTTGTACTAGTATTTCTAGATGACATTCTAATCTATTCTCAAAATGAAGAAGAACACAATAGGCACTTAGAAATGGGTTTACAACAATTGTGAGAGCATAAGTTATACGTGAAACTTTCCAAGTGTACTTTCTTCCAACAAAGAGTGCATTACTTGGGCCATGTGATTTCAGCTGAAGGTATTGCAGTAGATCTAGCCAAGATCACAACAATAATTCAGTGGCCTATACCCAAAAATGTGTCAAAAGTTAGAAGTTTTATGGGTTTGAAAGGATACTATAGGAAATTTGTGGCAAACTTTTCTAAAATTTATTTTCCTATAACTTCTTTAGAGAGGAAGGGAAAAAGGTTTGAATGGAATGAGAAGTGTCAGAAAGCATTTGACCTACTCAAAGAGAAACTGACCACCGCACCAATCCTAGAGGTACCGAATCCTAAAGGAAGTTTCATGGTTATCACCTATGCTTGCGGAGAAGGGCTTGGAGGAGTACTGATGCAAGATGATCAAGTAATTGCATATAATTCTAGTAAGCTAAAGCCATATGAGATGAATTATGCTTTGCATGATTTAGAGTTGGTTGTTGTCGTCCATGCATTGTGAATGTGGATACACTTTTTGCTATGGAAGCCCTTTGAGTTAAAGACTGATCATAGTGGGTTAAGGTATATTTTCACTCAACCAAATCTAAATGCCAGATAGAGGAAATGGTTAGAGTTGATCACTAATTATAACTTTAATATCAGCTACATCAAGGGAAAAGAAAATTGGGTTGCTGATGCATTAAGTCAGAGACATCACATAGCTTCAATTGTTGCAATTCATACTAATTTCAAAGATCAATTACTCCAGAAATGTGCATAGGATGAGTACTACTTACAAGTTAAACAAGAACTCATGGAAAATCCTCAAGACCCAAGGTATGAAGGTTTCCAATTCAAACCAAGTGGATTGCTTAGGTGCAAAGGTAGAATATATGTACCTAATGTGAGAACTTTGAGAAATTTGGTGTGGAAAGAACTGCATGAATCCCCATATTTCGAACATCCGGGAGTGACAAAAATGGTGGTTGATGTGAAGCCATTATACTTCTGGAAAGGAATGAAGGGAGATGCTACTAGTTATGTAGCAAGATCCCTTGAGTGTCAAAGGGTAAAAGTTGAGCATCATCACCCAGCAAGTTTACTATACCTACATGACATTCAGAATGGAAGTGGCAAGTAATAAGTATGTATTTTGTGCAAGGGTTACATATGCCAAGGAACAAGCACAATGCCATACTAGTGGTAGTAGATAGGCTAACTAAAGTGGCTCACTTTATACTTGGAAATCTGACTGATGGAGCCCCAGTCATTGTGAGGAAGTTTGTGCAAGAAGTCTTTAGATTGCATGGTATACCAGAAAAGATCATATCTAATAGGGATACAAGAATCACTTCTAGGTTTTGGAAAAACCTATTTTCTACACTTGGGACTCAACTAAACAGTAGCTCAACATATCATCCTGAAATTGATGGGAAAACTAAAAGGGTAAACCAAGTAATGGAAGATCTACTTCGAGTGTATTGCATGGATTAGTAGTACAAGTGGGAAGACTACTTACCTTTAGTTGAATTTTTCTATAATAAATCATACTGTTCAACAATAAAGATGGCTCTGTTTGAAGCCTTGTATGGTCAAAAGTGTCAAACTCTGATAAGTTGGGATAAACTTGAGGATCGAGTAAGTCTTGGGCCTGAAATGCTAGCAGAAATGGATGAGCAAGTAAAAGTTATAAAGAAAAGGTTAACCGAAGCTAACAGTCGACAAAAGAGCTATACAGATGCTAAGAGTACCCAATTTTTTTTCCATAGGTGGGTATGTGCAAGATCATGATGGGCCAAAAAGTGGCGATATAATGACTATGTGGCTGACAACTTTTTTTTAACCCAAAATTGATGAAATGAAAATGGTTTTTATAGGAGATTCCCAACTTTCCACCAATATAAATTATGGTTTACTTTGAATTTGATAAATAATTATTATTCATTTTCTATTTGAATTATGACTAAAGTCCTGATTGATAGGCTGGTTGTAAAACATATATAGCTTTCAAATGGTATAACATTTTTTGAATAAAAAATGTGTATTACATTCTATGCTTCACATACTATAGGATTAAAAAAAGAAATATTGAATTTCATGAAGTTTTGACCAAGTTAAGGTGGTCATACATACAAGTTTTTTATATTTTTAAAAGTTGTAATAAAAATAATAATTAATTATTTATTTGGAAAAAATTACAAAAAAATATGCATCACATCAGGACATGAGTCCTCTACTTATATCTAAAATATTATAAAAAATTATTATCATTTTATTGTGGTTAGGGTGGTCAAAAAGACACCTACTTATTTTTTCCCTGAAATTTAAGTAATACTGCATTGAAATTTCAAATTTTCACCAAATAGATTTATTTATTTTTTAAATAAACCTAGTAGTTTGGAAACTACATTCAATTTTCTATAGATTCTATTGTTACATATTTTGGAAATAATATAGATAACTTATTCAAATTTTTATGTCAAGTTGCCTAACTCTGATTTTTCTAAATTTTTCGCCACTTAAGGGCTTGTTTTTTCCTTGATGATCCTGGACATACCTAGGTGACAAGGTACTTTTGAGAGTTAAGCCTCACAAAATCTCCATAAAGTTTGGAAATTCTTCCAAGTTGGCCCCGTGATATGTTTGACCCTTTGAAGTTTTAGAAGAAGTAAACCTTGTAGCCTATGAAATCGCATTGCCACCAGCTCTTGCCCGAATGCATTTAATGTCTTCCATGATGTGTCCCACCTTCAGAAGTATATACCAGGTGATAATCATGTTATTGATTGGACTGCTTTACAGGTAAAGGATCTTGTATTAGTAACGCTTGAGACCATCAAGGTGCTTGAAACCTATAAGCTTCATTTATGGAACATAGAAGTCTCGCAGTGTAAAGTCTAGTGGGACAAGTATGCAGAAGACTCAGCTACTTGGGAAGATTATGTAGAGATTCGAAAGAAGTTTCCTGACATCCTTGAAGCATTCGAGAATGATGAATAAAATTTAGTGTTAAATTTTTATACTTTTGAATAATACCTTAGTTCATCGAGGATGAAGAATCATAAGGGGGGGATTATGTTACACCCTAATTGTATAGCTACTATTGCATAGGGAAATTGATTGTAATAATTGAATCATTGAGATGAATAAAACATGTTTTTGTTGATGGTGTTTTTATGCACTTTTCAACACAAGCAGTGCGTAGGTGCACTACCTCTCTTGAAAGACAATCTTCCACAATCAGATTGCAGAACACTATCCCAAGGTCTCTAATGTCAGGTCTTGAAAGTGCTTGAAATATCTCAGTTGTTTGATGTGATTTGCTAGAATCACAAGGCGGTCTTACGGATGAGTTACGAAGCATGGAAGTTGGGTTAGCAAATACAGTTTCAAAGTGCTGAAAGTGAATGAACAGTGGTTGTCCACTCAAAACAGCAAGTTGAAACTCATCAAGTTCATCTGATTTAGCTTCATGGTGATGCTTTGGGTTCTACTCTAACCAAGGATTAAAAGAAATAGCAAAAGGAGAAGGGTTAAGAAAGCTATTCTAATCCTAATCTATGAATGAACAGTAATAATGATGTCTGCTAAAGTAGACAGGCTTCCTAAATTGAGTTTTCTTGACCAAGAGAAACCTACAGCTACACAAAACCAGTGCAATCTTCTAAGGACTATAGATTTTCACATCACATACACACATCATGTACATGCAATCGAACTAAGTTGCAGCAATAAAAGAAAGAGGCTCAGACTAGCTTTGCAAAGTGATTCATCATCAATGAACCACAAAAAACATGAGCTAGAAGTTCATCAAATACTACAATAGCAAACACTATCATCACTCCTATTCAAGAAACTAACACTAAAACTAATATGGAAGGTGAACCATGCATACATAAAGAGCAAACTCAAAAGGAACACCCATAAGTCATGCAATGTTGCTTTTTATTGCTACAGAATGTCTTTACACCAATTCTCCAACCCTTACAAATGAGGGGAAAGCCCCTATTTATAGTTTTCCAAAGCCCAAATGAATGGCTAGGATTCAATTACAATGAGTGGATCAGATTCAATTACATTAGGGTTTCACCTACCCCTCATTATCTAGCAATTTTAAAATACATTCCTTGTCTTTTCTCTATTTTGTCATCTAGTGCCAGTCACTGTAGCAATTTCGTCATTTAGCTAATTGCCCTTTTCACTGTAGCTAAAACTGTCTGAAAGTTGTCTTCTGCTTGATGTGCTTGCAGTGTTCTTCCTTTGATCAAACAAGTCCGTCGATGATTGGCATCAATGGATTGGTGGCCCCCGATTCAGGCAGAAAGCTCCTTAGAAATGATCATTATTTGGAAAAAGGTAGGACAACTCCTTCAATGGGCCTCTTCGATAGACCTACGGAAGGCTTCTTGACTCCTGCAAACACGAAGTGTCATAAGTGCATTTATACATGAGTTAAGGAAAATGTTAGTCAAACCTACAAATTCCCTGTTAGATCTATCCATGCATCATCAAAATATCTTGATATTCATATTTGGAGCTCATTTGGACCATAAGCATTAATGCGTGCTTCAAGAGTGCGAGCGCCAGAGGGTGAAAAGATGGTGGAAGAAAGCCAGAAGGTAGATAGTAGACAGAAGCCAAAATAGTCGGGAAAAAGGCGGGCTCCCGGATGTTCAAAACAGTCGGGAAGGAGGCGGGCTCCCGGATGTTCAAAACAGCCGGGAAGGAGGTAGGCTCCCGGATGTTAAAAACAACCAGGAAGAAGGGAGGCTCCCGAATGTTCAAAATAGCCAGAAAGGAGGCAGACTCCCGGATGTTCAAAACAACCGAGAAGGAGATAGGCTCTCAAAAATGGCCATGGAGGGCCTGGGTTCCGGAGGGTGGGAAGGAGATGGCCAGCGGATGTTCCAAACGGCCAAAGAGGGACGGACTTCCAGAAACAGCCATAGACGACTCAGGTTCTGGAGGCCAGAAGGGAAGTGGCCACTGAAAGTTCCAAAACGGCCACAGAGAGGCGGAGCCCCAGAAACGGCCATGGAGGGGCCGGGCTCCAGAGGGTGAAAGGGAGGTGGCCGCCGGAAGTTCCAAAATGGCCACGGAGAGGCAGAGCCCTGGAAACAGCCACGGAGGGGTCAGGCTCCGGAGGCCGGAAGGGAGGTGGCCGCCGAAAGTTCCAAAACGGCCACAGAGAGGCGGAGCCCCAGAAATGGCCATGGAGGGGCCGGGCTCCGGAGGCCGGAAGGGAGGTGGCCGCCGGAAGTTCCAAAACAGCCATAGAGAGGCGGAGCCCCGGAAACGGCCATGGAGGGGCCAGGCTCAGGAGGCTGGAAGAGAGGTGGCCGCTGGAAGTTCCAAAATGGCTACGGAGAGGTGGAGCCCCAGAAACAGCCACGGAGGGTCCGGGCTCGGGAGGCCAGAAGGGAGGTGGCTACCGGAAGTTCCAAAACAGCAAAAGGGGGACAAAGCTCTGAAACCATCGAAACATAACTAAACTTTGACAAAACCTTGGCAGTTCATTTAAGCACATCAAACACATCCCAAATCCAAAAAAAAGGTGACCCCAAAGTCAAAAATGAGGAAACGGGAGCGATGGGGGTCCACAGATGTTTTCAAATAGCCAAGGAGGAAGGGAATTCAAGAGGGAAAGTTCTAAAACCATCGAAACTTAACGAAACGTTGACGAAACCTTGGCAGTTCATTGAAACACCCCAAACACATCCTAAATCCACCAAAAAGTTGTCCCCAAAGCCAAAAATGTGGAAACTGGACTGATAGGGGTCCACGAATGTTTCTGAAACAGCCAAAGCAAGACAAAAGGCGTAAAGGGGAATGGTGACTTTATTTCTTCACAGATTTGAATACCCCAAGTAGGTGAATTTGGGTAGGGGAATTTAATCATTTGATGGCACATGACCAATTTGGGCTTAGAAATGGTGCATGCAAAACAAGACAGGAGCAAAGCAGCCTATCGGGAGTGAAAAAAAGGGGGTCCTTGCCTACGGCGGGGCGTGTGTGCAAAACATGCACAACAAATGGTGACTTGCTGGGGAAATGCTCAAGAGCTTTTTGATGACAAACTGGAATCATGAACCCAGAATCTTTGGTTTTGACCTTCATGCTAGGGCAAACAAACGAGATGCCCAACCAAAGGATCAAAATCATTAGCCAACCCAACCTTCAGTATGCTAAAAATCAAAGTGTGTGCAATTGCGTTAATTCTCATTCTTCAGTTGCTACAGGAACCCAAGCTCCGTTCAGTTAAGCTATGTAGTTTATTCTAACTCCAAAAGTATCCAAGACATTGCCTCATTTCCAGTCAGACATCCATAGCCCTGACGAAGTTATCACTATGATTCTCCCGAACATTGCTCTACTGCCAGCCGGGTGTCCATAACCCCGGTAGAGTTGCTCAGATACCCCTAAAAAGTTGAATTTTTTTTATTTTATTTTTTTAGCGTTTTCTTTATTTCTTTATTTTCTCTTTTCAGCTCTTTTATTTCAACCCGCAAGCATTGAAGCTCGTGCTCAGGGCTGAGAATCATAGTGGCACTGGAGCAGAATTTTTTGATTTTTCACTTAACTAGACTTCACAAAAGGCCCTATAGTGACCGTCAAATTCTTAAGATGTGTAAGAGCTATAAGATTTCAGAATACATCAAAGTTAGACTAAACCAACAACTTATCCTCTTTGAATTAAACACCTAGATCACTTGACACTAACAAAAGACCTTCACCATTCACTCTAAAGACTTGATTAGAGTTTGACAAAGAAATATGTAGAACATCCCCACGCAATAAGTATGGTTGTTGTGCACATAGATGTGCCCAGCTAAAAGCAAAGGGACCCCCAACAAAGCAACAACAAAGCAAAAGAAAACAAAAAGAAAACAACCTACACAAACCAACTAACCTAAGGAAAGCAGGAAAGTGAAGTATTTACAGGAAACCTATACTACTCAAAATGAGCTATGTACAAAGATATTTACAAAGCACTATGTTCAGGTAGGGAAAAACAACATTAACGTTCATTGGATTTCGTAATGCATGCACAAGCAAACAGGCAATCGTTATTGTTCTTAACCATGCAAACTTATCTTTATATTCTGAAAAAAGAAATTCAATGTTGTAGCACTCAAGTTTAATCACGTCATCATGAAAAATCAACAATTGAGGAGGCTCATTGAACCCATGGTTAATCCATAAACATGTTCATTTTCACTTATTCCCATAATCAAAATAATAAGTGCACTTATGAGAAATGATAAGGGCAAGGAAGGATAAAACCTGGATGTTATCACACGAAGGTGGCAGCGTTGGACAGTCGAGAGCAAGCATAACATCTTTGATTGATGCATTGGCAGCTTTGGGTGGGTGCGGTGGAGGGTGCAACACTTTGGACATTAAGCGTGCATAAGACTAGGAGGACGGGGCAACAAACAGCTCTTCCAAGCTGTGAGCAAGATCCACAGTCCCAATTGGTTGTTCTTGAAGGAGGAACACCTCGCCTTGTCGATCATCTATAATCTTGGTGCCCTTTTGATGGTCATCTTCAAAAGGTAGCATGCTGTCCCATTTCCCTTCCCAAGTGTTTACTTGATTTTTGTGACGTTCAATGTCATGGGATGATGACATGCATGAATCTGTCTCATTGTAGCTCTCTCGTTGTGAAGGAAAATCTATAAGGATTGAGGTGGAAGGACCCTCAGTTGCAGCCCGCGGTTGACCAAGCTCGTCATATTTGTTGGCAGCCATCGAAACACCTCCACCTTTATCTTCTTCCTTTTGTTGTTCATGTATCTCCTCATGGCGCCCACTTGTTTCCTCTTGGTCACTATCACTGTAAATGGAGAAGGAGCTCCTCTCCCAATCTGGAAACTCTAGTGCATCATTGTTCAAGGGCTCAAGGAGTATGTATTCATCACTACTGTCTTCTGGGATGTGCTCTTCCTCGACATGAGCATACCTCCGTAGTGGAACTCCTAATGGAAATAAGTCATCAATTGATGGAACCTCATCAAGGGGACCAAAGTCTATTGCACAATTTCCCTCCAAAGACTCATCAAAAAGCCCGCCGTCCATGGAACATAACTGCTCTTCAAGAGGAAGAACTTCTTGATGACTAATGGACATCATTCCCACTTGATCTACTTCATCACTCGGAAGTCTAAAACAGTATTGTTGTCTTTCTATTGTTGCCCCAACATCCTCTTGAGGACTACCTTCAACTAAGTCATTAGTCGATTTGGGATTTTGGTCTTCTTCTTCAATCCTTGAAGTGGTTGTGGGAGGTGATGTGCTTGGTTGTGCCCCTTGTCCTTTGACTTGCTCAATGGCCTCTTGGCATAGCTTACATGTGAGCTCTGAGTGTGATGAATCATGGAGTCGACACCAATTTGGGAGCAGCAATATCTCCAAATCCACTTGGTATTTCAACTCAGTCCAATCCCTCTCTAGTCTTGAGACGAGCTGGTCATATCTTTCCACTAGTGGGTCCTCGTCATTATTTAGGAAGGAAGGTGAATAGTAGATAGTTGTGGCAAGTGGTTGTTCCCGCTCCTCCAAATCTGCATTTTCAGATGCTTGATCATTTTCATTCATGAAGGAGAGGTCCTCTAATATAATATCACTTATTTCTTTTCCATCATTCTCTATTGTCCCAAGGCTGTCAAACTTTTCCTCTTTCTGATTTTCAACATCTTCATTTGCTGCCCTAGCATACACTACTGCAAACTCTTTTGATTCATCTTCAACTACCAATCCATCTTCTAGAGCAGGGGACTGCTTTTCTTCAACGAAGGAACAAATTTCTGATCTGTTTCTAGCTGATTATTCATCAAGGTAGCTTGTTGTCCTAAGGAAATTATCCTCTTCCTTTTGGATCTGATCCTCTATGTCTGTTATCCCAACACTAGCCTATGTCAGATTTCTTGATTCATCTATGGTGTGTTGTCCTCGAGCTTCCAACAACTTTCCTACCTTATGGCATGAGTCCCCTTTACTAAGAGATGGCTACTCCAACTTGTTCACATGATCCTTGACTTGGGCGATGACATTTGTGCATGATGAGCAAGTGAATTCAGAGTGGGTGCATTGTAAAATCTGCACCAAGTTGACATCAATATTTCCTCCAATATTGGTCCATCCTTGCTGCTCAAATGTTCCTGGATTAGCTCCTTGAATGCCTTGGCTGCCATGGTTGTCAATTCTTCCTCCGAGTTTGCAAGGGCTAAAGGCTGATATATTTCCCAAAAGGGAATTTCTCCCTGCAAGACCTCAATTCTATCCAAGAATGTTAGACACTCCAATTCAATATGCCTACAAGTGCAATGGATTCGACATCTATCTGCCAACGCAAATTGCTGCAATGGCTTCTTCAGTCTCTTGTTCAAATTTGTATGCAGCTGAGTGATGTCAATTTGTGCATGCTGCTCCATTTTGACTCAGCTTCTTTTGCCTTCAAATTTTTTTGATTTTTAGTATTGAAAGAGATCTCCCTATCTCAGATTTCTTCTTTGCAAGTGCTCCTTTCATTTTCCAACTTTCAACTTTATAGCCTTAACATGTCATTCCCTCCTTCTAGCACCAATTTTGTTGATGGCGTTAGGAGGAGGAGGGCATAAAATGACTCACTTCCAATCTTCAACTTTGTATTCCCAATGTGTCAAGCCCTCCTTCTAGCGCCAGTTCTGTTGATGGTGTTTTTATGTACTTTTCAACACAGGCAGTCTGTAGATGCACTACCTCTCTTGAAAGATAATCTTCCACAATCAAATTGCAGAACACTATCCCAAGGTCTCTAATGTCAGGTCTTGACAGTGCTTGGAATATCTCAGTTATTTGATGTGATTTGCTAGAATCACAAGGCGGTCTTACGGATGAGTTACAAAGCATGGAAGTTGGGTTTGCAAATGCAGTTTCAAAGTGCTAAAAGTGAATGAACAGTGGCTGTCTACTCAAAACAGCAAGTTGAAACTCATCAAGTTCATCTGATTTAGCTTCATGGTGATGCTTTGGGTCCTACTCTAACCAAGGATTAAAAGAAATAGCAAAAGGAGAAGGGTTAAGAAAACTATTCTAATCCTAAGCTACAAATGAACAGTAATAATGGTGGCTGCTAAAGTAGACAGGCTTCCTAAACTGAGTTTTGCTTGACCAAGAGAAACCTACAGCTACACAAAACCAGTGCAATCTTCTAAGGACTGCAGATTTTCACATCACATACACACATCATGTACATGCAATCAAACTAAGTTGCTGCAATAAAGGAAAGAGGCTCAGACTAGCTTTGCAAAGTGATTCATCATCAATGAACCACAAAAAGAATGAGTTGGAAGTTCATCAAATACTAAAACAACAAACACTATCATCACTCCCATTCAAGAAACTAACACTAAAACTAACATGGAAGGTGAACCATGCATACATAAAGAGCAAACTCAAAAGGAACACCCATAAATCATGCAATGTTAATTTCTATTGCTGTAGAATGTCTTTACATCAATTCTCCAACCCTTACAAATGAGGAGCAAGCCCCTATTTATAGTTTTCCAAAGCTCAAATGAATGGCTAGGATTCAATTACAATGAGTGGATTAGATTCAATTACATTAGGGTTTCACCTACCCCTCATTATCTAGCAATTTTAAAATGCATTCCTTGTCTTTTCTCTGTTTTGTCATCTAGTGCCAGTCACTATAGCAATTTCGTCATTTAGCTAATTGCCCTTTTCACTGTAGCTAAAACTACCTAAAAGTTATCTTTTGCTTGATGTGCTTGCAGTGTTCTTCCTTTGATCAAACGAGTCCGTCGACGATTGGCATCAATGGATTGGTGGCCCCTGATTTGGGCAGAAAGCTCCTTAAAAATCATCATCATTTGAAAAAAGGTAGGACAACTCCTTCAATGGGCCTCTTCGATAGACCTACGGAAGGCTTCTTGACTCCTGCAAACACGAAGTGTCGTAAGTGCATTTATACATGAGTTAAGGAAAATGTCAGTCAAACCTACAATTCCTTGTTAGATCTATCCATGCATCATCAAAATATCTTGATATTCATATTTGGAGCTCGTTTGGACCATAAGCATTAATGCGTGCTTCAAGGGTGCGAGCGCCAGAGGGAAAAGATATGACGGAAGAAAGCCAGAAGGCAGATAGCAGATGGAAGCCAAAACAGCCGGGAAGAAGGCAGACTCTTGGATGTTCAAAACAGCGGGAAAGGAGGCGGGCTCCCGGATGTTCAAAACAGCTGGGAAAGGAGGCGGGCTCCCGGATGTTCAAAACAGCCAAGAAGAAGGGAGGCTCCCAGATGTTCAAAACAACCGGGAAGGAGGTAGGCTCCCAGATGTTCAAAATAGCCAGGAAGGAGATAGGCTCTCAGAAACGGCCATGGAGGGCCTGGGTTCCAGAGGGTGGGAAGGAGATGGCTGGCGGTTGTTCCAAACAGCCAAAGAGGGACGAACTTTCAGAAACGGCCATGGAGGACCCGGGTTCCGGAGGCCGGAAGGGAGGTGGCCGCCGGAAGTTCCAAAACGGCCACGGAGAGGTGGAGCCCCGAAAATGGCCATGGAGGGGCCGGGCTCCAGGTGGCCAGAAGGAGAAGTTCCGCCAGAAGTTCCAAAGGAGCCCGAAACCAGAGGGCCTCGGTGGCCGAGAAGAGAGATGGCAGCCGGAAGTTCAAAATAGCGGAGCCCCCACGGAGAAGGGGCGGAGGGGGACTCGAAGGGAGCCCGACTCGAGGCCGAAAGGGAGGTGGCTGTCAAAAGTTCCAAAATGGCCACAGAGGGCAGAGCCCTAGAAACGGTCAGAGGGGCCAGGAGAGGCCGGGCTGAGGTGGCTGCGAAGTTCCAAAACAGGGGGACGAAGCTTCCGAAACCACCGAAACTTAACTAAACATTGACAAAACCTTGGAAGTTCATTTAAGCACATCAAACACATCCCAGATCCAAAAAAAGGGTGACCCCAAAGTCAAAAATGAGGAAAACGGGAGCGACGGGGGTCCATGGATGTTTCCAAACAGCCAAGGAGGAAGGGAATTCTGGAGGGAATGTTTTGAAACCACCGAAACTTAACAGAAATTGATGAAACCTTGACAGTTCATTGAAACACACCAAACACATCCAAAATCCACCAAAAAGTTGTCCCCAAAACCAAAAATGTGGAAACTGGATCGACAGGGGTCCACAGATGTTTCTGAAATAGCCAAAGCAAGACAAAAGGCAGAAAGGGGATGGGGGACTTTATTTCTCCGCAAATTTGAATACCCCAAGTAGGTGAATTTGGGTAGGGGAATTTAATCGTTTGATGGCACATGACCAATTTGGGCTTAGAAATGGTGCATGCAAAACAAGACAGGAGCAAAGCAGCTTGTTGGGAGCGAAAAAATGGGGTCCCTGCCTACGACGGGGCGTGTGTGCAAAACATGCACAACAGTTTCTTGTTATCCAAATGAATGTGCTTCCATTTAATGATTACATCATTTAAATGTTAATTCAATTGATGTTATTCTTGATGAATATTGCATGCAAAGTTATTGAATAATGTTTATTTGAACTTTTGAGATGTTTCATGTATACTATTATGTTGTGAGCATATGAATCCCATTAGTGTGTCATTGGATGTAGGTATGTGAACCATTCCTCCAGGAAGAGGGGAAATATCACTCGAGAGAGGAGCTTGGTCATGTAATCGATAAAGTAAACCATCTAAGCATACACACACGTCACTTAGATTGAGTAAGATAAGCCAGTTTGTGTGATTTATAGGTAAATCATCTATAGGGTTGAATGTTCACATTAGGAGTCTTGTCTACTTCTGTTTGCATATATAAGTGATGTTTATCTATGTATCTATTTATGTTATTACAATCATTATGATGGTAACGTTATTGAATATAAGTGGATAGGAAGTGGACATATATACATGTATATAGTATATGCATGTATCCATATGTGTATACATATTGATACAAACTTATGTTGGCAAACAAATATTCTCATACAAATGCATCGATATGGTATACCTACATATACGTGCACATAGAGGAATATATACAGATGTATATACATGTATATATACACACAACCTATGTTATGTGGATATTAATCATATTATATTATTGTTTCCTAATGACTTTACATATATATGTATATATATACATATCGGATATGTTGACTGGCTTACAATATGTTTATTATGGTATATATATATATATATATGTAAATAAATATATATTAATATTATGAATATATATAAATTATAGTAAAATAATATATATATACATATACATATTATACTGAGGTATTTAATAATATATGCATATATATATAAATATTATTAAAGCTATAATTTGATATATGTACAAATAATATTATATATAATTATTTTATTTAAATTCTCAATTTATGAAAATCGAATTATTTTCTAAATTGATCTCACTTAGGAAATTGACTTATTTCCTAGCAATTAATATTTTTCAATTTAAATAATGGAATTGGGCTATTCATATTTTATTTGATTTAAAATGGAATCACTTAACTTTTGAATCGAACCTTTTATTCAATGAAATATTATGAACTCAACTATTGAAATCGAATTAATAATCTTTCAAACTTTTGAGCATTGGAAATGACGGAAAGAGTCGCACATCCCATGAATGTGCTTGGAAAAGAGAGAAACCAGTTGACCAAATCCAACGTAGCCTATAAAACGGGTTATGTGTTCTTCATTTTGTAAATGACTTTTTTCTCAACATTCTCTCAAATCTGCCATTCCTAAAATTGGTGCCATATCTTATGATTTCACCTGTAGGTGTCGACTGGTACAAATCAGAATGTGCATTTTGAAAAATTCTTCTCAATGCTGGCATAAGAAGGTTGACTCACCTTTGGAAGTGTTGAGTATGGAGTTAGAAATTTACCACATTTTAATGGAACAATTCAATTTGTAGTTCTGGCATTTCAAATGCCTTTATTTTTGGAATTTGTTGAGGCTGGGGTTGTATAAATAGCCGCCCCAACCTCATTTTATTTCACCACTCTTTACCCACTTCTGTGCATTCATTCATGTTGCTACAATTCAACAATTGAGGGATTCACATCTTTATTTCTGCAAGATATTATAATTTCTTAGAGAAATTACAATTTTTGAGAGCAAGCCTTATTTCTGCGAGTCATTTATGTGTATGCTAAAAGAGAAATCACCACAATAATTTCTATGTCATTATAATTCTATTTTTCCTAAGATTTGTAGTCACATTCATCATCCTCTAATATTGAAGTCATCTGAGTTTATAACTAAGGAGCTAAAATCAATTATGAGTTGTATATCAATTATTGAGAGTTCATTATCTAAGAGAGAAACAGAGCCTTTTGAAGGATTGTTGATAGTCTGGAAATTCTGCAAGTATAGATCAATCCATCATCATTGGAGAAAAGATATTAAACCAGGCATGGGATATTCTTCTACTATTGTCCCAATAGTAATTCTTTACATATTTCTAGAAATGCATTTACTGTTTATGCATAGTTAGGTATTTTCATTGAGACTTGTATTGCTAATGTGAATTGAAAGTGATGTAATTTTATGAACTGCATATAGTTGCATTAAGGAAGTAAATTGTTTAAAAAGATAAATATGCATATTTTTTATGTTTTGCATCAATTGTATGATCTCCATATAAGGAGAATATGGTTGTAAGTAGTTACTAAATACTATGACGGAAATGAAGACATTGAGTCAAGTAATGATCCATAGCTTAAGTTATTAGGTTAACTTAGACAACTTGAGAAAATCCTAGGATGAATATTTCCAATATAGGAGGGGAATTTGTAAGTTACTTGTTATGTTGTTCATTTCTAGTAGTTTAGTTTGTTGTAGGATGTCTGGGGTACACAATATCCATTAAAGGACAAACCTATGCGTAGTGTAAGGAAGCCTTAAGTTAAATCAACCCTGACTAGTGCATGTGATAGATAACCTTCATTCTATAAATTGAATGGGAATACTTTGGTCAAAGTAGTGAAATGTACAACATCCACTTAGGTGTGAGATAGTTGAAAATACATTGTTAGTTCACCGTGATCCCGTATTACATACTAGTTTGAGAGTTTCCAGATGCACAAGACCTAGTTATGTAGGACACAACACTATGCTCAGTTGGTAGTCACTTATCGAATACCCTACCAATCTCTTTGTTTGAAGGGAGGGTCATTTATTGAATGATAAATGTGTGGGGGACCACATTATAAGTCCGTGGTTGGCGGAAAAGCACCCGAGTGATGTTTCTCCTCCACAACAAGCAACTGATGTACCAAGATTTGAAAGGACAAACTCCTGGACCTTCTTACTACTATTTGTTGAAAAGCTTATGATCTATGTATGTATCTTATGCTTTCTTACTTTGTTAATTTCTTGAAAAGAAATAGAATGAAAAGTTGTATTATGTTGTATCATGTTTTCAAATTGAAAGGAATTTTTTTACTAAAATGGCATTATTTTTACTTGTTATTGTTAAATTATTAAATTTTTATTTTACGTATGGGTTAGGTCAACATAGATCGATCCTATCATAGGGAAATCAAATCCATTGTGCATCTTGATCCATGCTTTCAGTTCATCATAGTCATCTTGGTAAAGTTCATGTAAGAGTAAGAAATCCTCGGTGATTACATTCTCTCCACAAGCGGGATCTATTAATATCCCATTAGTGGGATTGTCATAGATACAACTGGCTATGTAGAGAGGACCATTGGGTGCATGTTTAATTATATCCTTAGAGGAGAATGTAATATCAAGAGGACTCTTAGGTCGGTCCTTACAAGGGATGACATCTATCGCTCCTACCATTTCATCCAGAGGATTGAAATTTATATCATTTGGAATAGGATCATAATGTTCATCATCTGTATCAACATTCATCACATCATTCTTTGTAGTTTCACTGGATTTGACAAATGAAATATTATGTTTGGGCATCAGATTAGTGAAAATTTGCAATTTTTGGTTCAAAGGGGCAACATACTTATTGCCTTGATAGCTAACACCTCCAATGGATAAATGGCCAAAATCAATGAGGTCTTGCACAAGATGTTTAATATGCTTGGAATGTTTTGTGTGATATCCATTTTTTCAATGATAGTGGCAATAAGCATTTGATTTAAAGCTTGGGGGTAAAGGCTTATTAGGTTCAGGTGTTTTTATGAGAGGCAAGGTAATCATTTGTTGTTGTAAAAGTTGGGACATTGTGTTATGAAGGGTTTCAGGTAAAGGTGTGAATTATCTTTTTGGATCTCCATAACTAAAGGGTACCAAGGTTTTGACAACAACTACTTGGTTGTTGACATTTTGAGCTGGTTGTTGTGGGGGGTTGAATTGCAAGAACCCTTTATTTTGTTTTCTAAAAGGTTGAGAATTGTTTTGGTTGGATGGCTCAGATCTCTCAATTCGGTTAGGAGTGGACCTTGTATCTCGACTACTAACTGAATTTTGATAATCACAAAGGGTAGTACACAAGTGCATGAAAGATGGGAATTTCATCATAGTGAGATTTTCCTGAATTTTAGTTTGCATGTTTTATATAACCATCTTTTGAAGGTGTGGGTTGGGGATCTTGACATCGATTTGGGAATAAGGCGATTGGTAGAGTGAGATAAAATCAGTTATCTTTTCTTTCTCATTTTGCTTGCATCTCATTAAATCAACCAAGGTCTTCTTGGGAGTCTTATGCACTCGAAAATGGTTTACAAATGCATCAACAAGTTCATTGAATGAACGAATTGAATTGTTTGGTAAAGAAGAAAACCATTCCAAGGAAATATCTTGTAAGGACCTAGGAAAGAGTTTTTCCAACAATTTATCAAGGACAAAGTCACTACATAAGGCAGTGTATGCATTAACATGGTTAAAAGGATCTCCCTTCCCTCCACATTTCTTAAATCCAGGCACCTCTACACCTTGTGGCATTGGTGTTTGCAATATCTCAAAGGAAAATGGGCTACTTTTGACATAATATTTGGGTGCACCATTCTCATTTTGGTTTATGGTGAAGATTTTCTTTTGCATGGATGAAATGGTTTGGAAAAGTTATGTTATGAGAGGATCATTACAAGTGGTATGAGATGGAAGTGAAAGTGGTGATGGAGTGTATGTATTAGCAGCCTACAAGTGAATGGAATGCTTACACGTGGTAATGTGGTAGAAGATAGAACATGTGATGCCACATAGGAACTAGGGATGCTAACAAGAATACCCAAGGAAGGAATCACATTACTAACTTGTTGCATTGTTGTTGTGGTGCAGGAGCACCTTGGCTAACCTCCATAGTTAGGAAATTTTGGCTTGTATCTGACATTAGCCAAGTCAGACTTATTGTGTATTTGTTTTTGACCTTAGAAGGTCATTGTTGTGGTTAGGTGAGTTAGTCATTAGGAATAAGCTCACCAATGTTTAGTCATTATTAATAGTTTTGCTTTGTTTAGCCTAAGTTGGAATTGGAGTCTTAAATGTGTTCTAAACACATGAATGTTGTTCAAAAGATGCCATGAGGCAGTTAAGGGAGTTGGATGCTCAAAATCTAGGAGATAGAGGTCCTAGCAGTTAGGAAGATGGCATAATGGTAAGTTGCCAAAAGTTGTTATAAAGTTGTCATGACAACATTTGCCATTATGGAAAATGTTGCATGCAACTCGGTTACCTTGGATCCCCTAAAAGACAGGAGTGTGGGATCAACCAACACACCCTACAAACATGGTAAATGGCATCTATGAAAGGAGGTGGCTCAAATTCAAGAAAGTAGTTTTTGTAATCAAGCTTTTGTTTTTGGACTGGAAGAAAAACTTTGCAATTTATGTGTTTTCTGAATGTTTTGAAGTGACAGTGATACAAAGTGGATTGGATGTATTGATTTGACATTGGAATTGTGTTCACAGGGTAGTTCTAAGATTTTTCCATTTTGCAAGCAAGTTAATTTGAGTTAATCTAGTGTGTTGAATTCTTAAGTTAGAGTCTAGAGGTTTTTCTGGTCCTATCCTGACCAGTTTTCCTTTTTATGGCTCCCCCATGAAATCTAACCATGGGATCTTCCTAAGGAGAGATGGATGTGCTAGGGGAGCCATTAGTTTGTATATATTTAGTGGTAGGAGTGATGAAGAGTTGAACAAGAATGTTTAAAATCAAACCCTAGGTGAGCTCAAAGTGCCCGGTTAGAGGTTTGATAGTGAAGAGTTGAAGAGATCAAGCAGGGGAAAGAGGTACCATACGGAACAAGTAGAGTTCCAGGTAGGGTTTAGTCATAACCTAATACGCCAGAAGGAATTGAGGTTCTGCCAATCCATCTGATTTAGTCTTGAGTGAGGAAACAATGAAACCCTAGTAAATAGGTCTGTTAGCCCTATTTGACCTAGATAATAGGAGACCAGTGTACGGAGGGCTTAGAGGACTAAAACTTTGTGAATCTTTTAGAGGATCAAAAAGGGTATTTGAATGTGAATTTTTTTTTTTAGGTTGTTTGGAAAGTTTGGGCAAGAATGACAAAAAGGTCACTGTCAAGGGCTACAAGGAATTAGGCCTTCTCAAGACCAAATCTTGGAATCGGTAAGAAAGAAGATTGAAGACCATCCAAGATGGATCCAATTGGAGGTACATGGCATGTTTCCAATATGTTTGGCACCCCTGCAATCAGTTCAAGTTTTTGTGTGATGTTGGCACTTAGAGTTTTCTAAGTGTAGGAGAGAGTTTGTTAGTTCAAAGTGGTGTTAGTCTTTCAAGGTGAAGCACAAGGTGTGAAACTCTTGAAGAGGAGTTGGAATAGGACTTAGTTAATAATCTAAGCCTAACAAGAACCTAGAAGGTATCAGTTTCCTGGATGAAGATAGGGAAAAGTCTTCTTAGTTAGTGGTGTAAGAAGGCCTTGGAACACTCACACCATGTTGCGACTTGAGGAGTGGTATAGGTAGGTATTGAGGCTATCATTGAGGGAGGAGGAATTTGAGATCCTACTTGGTTTTCCACAATTTTTTTTGGTATAGGAGCACTAAAGGTTGAAGGAATATGTTTTGCACATATCTCAACTATGTTTTTCACAATGTCAAGGCCATCTTCACTCTTAGGCATGCAATGGATGTTTTCTAGGGTAGGAATTGTAGTAGTTGAAATGCTTTCAAGACTTACTTGATGTTGGAGGTTTGCTAAGTCCTCATGGATTTGAATTATTTTCTCTTGCAGGATATTATCATTTTGTGGTTCAACTTGCATGCTACTTGAAGGAAAACAGTTGCTAAGGGTATTATCCATGCCTAGTGTACTAGTGTCAATACTAGGAGTGGAAGCTCTAGATAACCTAAGATCCACAACAAGTGTGTTATCATGGGATGACATGAGTCTCAAGGTATGTGCAGGATCATCATGGAAAAAATAGGCCCTTAAGTGGCAAAAAATTCAGAAAAATCAGAGTTAGGCAACTTGACGTAAAAATTTGAATAAGTTATCTATATTATTTCAAAAATATTTAAGAATAGAATCTATAGAAATTGAATGTATTTTCTAAACTACTAGGTTTATTTAAAAAATAAATCTATTTGGTGAAAATTTGAAATTTCAATCAGAGTACTTAAATTTAGGGAAAAATAAGAAGTAGGTGTATGTCCCACCCTAACCACAATAAAATGATAATATTTTTTATAGATTTTAGACATACAGAGGACTTTATGTTCGGATATGATGCATATTTTTTTGTAATTTTTTCCAAGTAAATAATTAATTATGAATTTTTGATTACAACTTTTAAAAAATATAAAAACTTGTATGTCTGACAACCTTAACTTGGTCAAAATTTCATGAAATTCAATTTTTCTTTTTTTAATCCTATAGTATATGAATCATAGAATGTGATGCATGTTTTGTATTCAAAAAATGTGATACAATTTGAAAGCTATAGATGTTTTTCAATTAGCCTATCAATCAATACTTTAGTCATAATTCAAATAGAAAATGAATAATAATTATTTATTAAATTAAAAGTAAAGCATAATTTATATTGGTGGAAAGCTAAGAATCTCCTTTAAAAACCCTTCTCATTTCATCAATTTTGGGTAAAAAAAAGTCATCAGCCACATACCCTACAAATACCCATCATATTGCCACTTTTTGGCCCATCATGATCTTGCACATACCTTCAAAATTATTCTCACTATGGTATTAGCATTAGGACACCAAACAATCATGCAAAGGCTACTAAATGCAGGGTGGATGCAAATGCAATGTAAGCTAACTAGAATAAATTTCTTGAAATAGAAATTCTGGAAAGTAAAATAGAAATGTAGGAACAACAAATAAAAACGCAAAAAATGAAGATTAAATACCAAAAAATGTAGTGCAAACTGTGCAAAGGGACTGATTCGCCCAAGGTGGTGAATGAGTCCCGGTACTGATTTTTTTGAAATTTTTTAGAATTTTTGAAATGAATTTTATGCTCTTTATGCTTTATAATGCTAATCTAAGATGCAAATGCATAATTTTACTGATTTTTAATGAAACTAAGTGCATTAATGCAAGCTAAATGAATTTTTTTCTAATGCAAATTAACAAATGAAAAATGCAATGCAATGTTAATGAAAGCTAAATGTAGGATGTAAATGCAATCCAAATCAAAATTATGAATTATGGTGTCTTAATTGGTCCTATTTTTCATCAACAAGCCTAAGAAATTACATATTTTTATGGCTAATCTTGACAAACATCAAATGGGAAATGATAATTAAATTATTTTAACTATGTCCTTGATTTTTGGACTAGGACAAATAAGACACCTACAAAAAATTTTCCCCCAAAGGTCTTGGGACCATGTTTTTAAAGGCACCTTAATTGGGCCCCTTTTTGGATTATGTGCCCCAAGTTTGAAGACTTGGGACTAAGACACCACCTAGGGCGTCTTAGTCCCCCTCAAGTTATTTTCGTGATTTAATTTCAAATCTTGGCCGGATTTAGCCTCATTTAATTAATGAATTCGTATGTCAAATTTTTGTGGTCTAATTTCGAGATATTAAGTATGGATAAGTATAAATACAAGGTTATTTCTCTCATTTTAATCCTAAGCATTCAAGTATTCATCCTTATAGAATAATTGATATGAAGAGTGTTCAAGAGAAATTCATCAAGCATTTGGGGTCATCATCAAGTTTCGGGCATCATGTCAAAAATATTTTTGTATAATATGTGTTTTTGAGCTAGCATTTGTGATGTAGGGTTTTAATTCAAGTAAGAAATTCAATTCAAGATCTATCAAGCATTCATTCCATTCAAGATCTACATTCAAGCTAGCCACTTCACACAAGTTTGCAGATTTCATAACAAGGGTTTGGTGAGTTGCAACATAGAACTTTTCCCATTCATCATTTCCCTTCTTTATTTCATTTCATTCCAAGGTTTAATTACCAACAAGGGTTTTGACCAAGGAAAACCCCCATTTACTAACAATAAACAAGTTTTTCTTCTCTTGTGTGTTTGTGTTTGCAGATTTAAGTTGAAGATCATTTGGAGTGTAAAGTTGCAATGTTTTAAAGTCGCAAAGTTGTATTACAAAGTTGTCATCTTCACATGGAAAGTCACCTACAGACCAGATCTAGAAGTTTTAGGACCTGAGATCTAAGAAGAAGGAAGTGCATACCTTGGACCTCAAGATCACATTTCAAGATTGCAAAAATATAGATTGAGACTAAGGAGATAGTAAGGGCATCTTAGTTCTCTTAAAGATAATTTTTAGAGATTTCTTCAAATCCTGTTCTAACATCTGAAGATTCCACATTTGCCCCAAAAAATAGTAGTGAAACTAAGAAGATAGTAAGGGCACCAGTCCTCCTTGGCATATTCTGACAACATTTTTGCATTTCCAGAATCCTTATCACATTTCCAAACTTCCCGGGTACATATATCCTAACTTGTTGTTGCTTAATTTTTTCTTTTGCACTCATTATTTGGCTTGCAATACTAGGTTTTGTGAGTGGAATGTTAAGTTGTCTTTTCCAAGTTTTTTCTTGGTGGTGAACCCCTTAAAGCATGAGGATTCTTTCTAGGTCTCCCTTGTTGAGAATTGACTCACCTTTTGTATTGATAGTCAATCCAATTTGGGACCCTAGGTTTCCTTGAATGAACCATCCCCCCTATTGGGAAAAATTGTGGATTAAGGATTCCTTTCTTGTATTGTGAGTCCCTTTTTCACATTCCATTTCCCCAATGGTTCATTTTGGTGAACCCAACATTTTGGACATTCATTTTCTAATTTGGAGTTCACTAAGGTCCTAGATCTAGGTTGCATTCATTCTTGCATTGCATCTTGCATTAGTAAAAGTGCATCTAGGGTTTCTCATATTTGCATTAGTGAAAGTGCATATAGGTTGAAATTTTTCTTTCTTGCATCATCTTATCCCATTGAAAAACTGAAAAGTGAAAATTGTCAATTATTCTAATTACATTTAGATACATTGTTATTGCATTTAAAAATTGAAAAAAATGCATTCAATTACTTGTCATTAGTCACTTTTTCTTTCCTTCATTTGCACACTTTTTTTTCTAAACATCATATCCCTAGGTATGCAACCTAGAAACACTGTAAACAATCCATATTTTTCTATTTTTTTTTAAAAAACGTCCACTCGGACTAAATTGCCCTTACTGGCGTCTTAGTACCTCTATGGTTTTTTTCCTTAGAATCATGTCTAGGTTGATTACTTTCTATTACACTTTTTGGGACATCAAAATTTCATCAGTATGACCAAGATGCCCTTGCTAGCATCTTAGTCCCTATTGATTTTGAGGTTGTAGAACTTTCAGGGTTTAAATATGCTTTTCGGTGCTTATGTTTTCTAATTTTAATTTTTTGTTACAGTTTGCAAACTATTGTTATTCCAATTTCTTTCATTTCAAGTGTATTTTGAAATCATTTCAATTACAAGCATCATTAGATCTAAAAATGCTCACATTTCTAAAACTTTGCATTATATGGATAAAAGTACTTTTCACTTTTGCATATAGAATGTTTACATTCATAAAACTTTGTATGAGTTTGAAAAAAGTTCTTTTCACTTTTAGATATACATTGTTTGCATTCTTGCAGTTTTGCATACATTGGATGAAAGTGTTTTGCATCTTTGGATATACATTGTTTACATTATTAAAGCATTGGCATGAGATGGTTAAAAGTTCTTTTCATTTTTAGTCAAACAATGTTAGCACCTTACCTTTCTAGGAACGCTAAGAAAAATTTCATATCCCCTCCCTATGAGAATGTTTTGGTGAAAGAGAATACATCCTTGAATAATTCTAATGATCATATTCATTTTTCTCCTAATATCTCTCCTATTGGTGAAGAAGATATTTTGGTGTTAGAAGAACCAATCAATGAGAGTTTTGAGATTCCTAGTTGTTTCTCTCCTTCTACCTCTCTTAGTGGACAAGACATTGATGACCCTCTTTATGATCCTTCCCCTACCTATCCTATTTCGGAAGACATTAGGGAACAAAGGAATGAAATCATAAATGATCATGAAATTCATACTTGTCCTTCTCCTAGTTGTGGAGAAGATACTTTGACCAATGAGATTCATGAGAATCTTAGTTGTCCCTCTTCACCTAAGGAAGCCCTTATTGAGCAATAAAATTCAACCATTGATCATTCCCCTCTTTGCGATGAAGATCCAATCCTTGAATGTCAATAACATTTGGTTTGTATTTCTCTTAAACACTCTCCTCCTAGGGAGGATATCATGGTGCAAGAAAATGAGAAAATTGAGACATTCCTTTCAAACAATTTTGATGAGGCTTTCCTCGATGAAGATGATGAAGAGACTTTAAACTTCCCTTCACTAAGACATCATGAAAATTATTCTGAGGTTATGCACATTAGATATCCCTTGAAGTACTCTCCTGAGCCTAAACTTATCATTTATTCACCCTCACAGAAACCACAAACTCAAAATAAACCTGTCCTCATCCTTGAACCACCTAAGAACAATTTTTCAAAGAAACCAAGTGACAAAACTGTTTCTCATACATATAACACTAGGAACAATCTGCTACCAAGACAAACAACTTCAACATTCCTCCCATTGCCTAATCCTATCCTACCCAACCCTATCCTACAAGGTCCTTCTCGCGGAAAGGAGTATGATCTTGTCAAACAACTAAAGAATACTCTTGCTAAGATATCATTATGGGACCTTATTCAGGCCTCCCCTCACTGCCATAACATGATTAAAAATTCCTTATAGCAAGTTCTTATCCCTTCTAATGAACAATCGAATGACATAGCAGCAATGATTCAAGGAATAAATGCTTACATTATTTTCCACCAAAGTGAGCTCCCTCCTTTGGAAGTGCAAAAACAACATGATGCTTTCATGATAATAGTTCACCACAAGGGAAGAGGTATAAAGAAAACCTTTTTCGATAATGGCTTAGCCCTAATGTGTGTAGTGTAAACCTTTTGGATAGACTTGGTGTGGATAGATAAAAAAATCAACTTGAATCTTTATCTATTAAAATATTTGACAATGTAGGAAAACAACCGCTCGGTGTGATCACTTTTCCTATCATAGCTGGAAAGGCCACATTAGAAACATCGATCCATGTTATGCCTTATGAAATTTCTTATAATCTCCTTTTAGGAAAACCATGGATTCACAAAATGAGTGTTGTGCCTTCTACTTTACATCGTATCATGAGATATGTTTACAATAACAAAGTGTGCATATTTGAAGCCGACCCCAAACCAAATTGTTATTTGAACATTGAGAAAAACAAAGAGAATCCTTTGAAAACATTAACACCAACTGCAAAAGTGGAACTCATGCAACAAAAAGACAAAGAAAAACACATTGAGGAAGTCACAAAGCTATCCGAAGATGATTGGGATTCCTTCGATTTTGAACCAACATTCAAAGGAGAATACATGATCATAAACAAAGACTTTGAAAAGGGAAAGGAAAAAGTGGTAATGTCAACACAAAATTTGGAAGACCCTTCGAAAGCATCCATCTCAACCACTTTAAAAAAAGAAGCAAATTATACAAAAAAGTTTGATGAACTTAATTATGAGCAACCACTGAATCCAAAAGAGATGCAAATTTTTTATGGAAAAGGTTATAAAATGATGAAACAACTTGGTTATAGTGGAAAAGGATGTGGTGCTAGAGAACAAGGCATTTGTGTCCCTATAGAGCCTTACATGCAAGAAACAATTTATGGTCTTGGTTATTGTCCTTCAAAAGACATAAACAAGCCTTCACTCAATATCAACACTATTACAAAAGATTCTTCTAACTCAACTTTAACAATAATGCATCCTGAATTGATAGACACTAGTGGTCTTAGATTGTTATCCTTTGAAAGAAACAAAGAAGACCTCGCTTAACATTAATGCCATTATGTAAAACGTGCTTACACTTTGAATTCAATAGATTTTACACCTTCCTTTAAAGAAGAGAACAAAATCTCACAATCTAAAGAGTCTTATGTAGGTATGACACCTTGTGCTAAGCAAGAGATATATTTGTCACAAAATAAAGCAATATCTACGAAATTGATCAAGATGGCATCTTGTTGAGACTCCTCTAAGATCAAATTTGATATCCCTCCCTCTAAGAACACGAAAGAGATTTTACTACAAGAATTCATTTTATGCATATATCATAGAGTTCATGGTCATGTTACTAATGAATGTAAGGATTTAAGTGATAAAATTCATCATCTTAAGGAGTGTGGTGCTCTCCCTTGTGTTGAAGCACCTAGTTCCTCTAATTGATATTGATTTTTACACGAGTATGTTTCTTGTCAATCATTTCGGGTCACCCTTTCCTTCCACTAAGTGGGGGCAAGGGGTTAGGTAGCCTTCTCCTCGTATGTCACTTGTGGTTGTCTCTTCTAGCTAGTTGACCACCTTCCATGTATATGTACGACCAAGCTTGGGATGTGGATGACATGCCTTAAGTTGGATCACTTATGATGTACTGAGTTATACATTTTGGGGGCAACCCCTTCCCTTCTCATGACATATAGCTTATTGGAAACATATGACTTGGCATAGGGCTTTTCGAGTAAGCTCTCATGTCTTCTTCTACTTTAAAACAATTTCTCACAGTAATGATGTTAGCAACCGCTTTAATATTTTCAAACTAAATAATATGTATATGGATAGTCATTAAAAGTAATTACATTTAAATTAAAAAATATCTTTAAAATGTATTTAAAATTTCAAAATTAGATAAATTCTAATGAATTAGAAAATGATTATAATGCCAATGTAAATGAAATAAAAGATAGAATCTAGAACAAGAAAATTAAAAATATATTTTATACTAAAATAAGCTCAATAATAATAAAATACTATCTTACATAAATCTATGTAAAAGATGCCAAAAAATATTATTTTCAAGACACCTATTCTATTAGTCATCAGTCAACATTAAACTTCTTAAGCATGTTTGAGTTGGAGTAGTATTGTGATGGGTGACCTTCCGAGAAGGCCTAGTGCTTCATCTTTGTGAGCATCACCTAGATGCAATGAATGCTAAGTGGACCATTCATTATCATGAGAGATGGGTTCTTGTAAACCACTACTCATGAAACATGGGTCAATGAATTTGACTCGTAAAATGACATAATTAAATCTTGATAGCAATATCACAAAACTTCTTGTTGTCATATAGAAGGCTTATGAGATAATTAATTTAAAATTTAAATAGAACCACCTAAAGTCTAGTCTTTAGTTGGTGAGAGGCAACATAGGTGAAACCCCAAGTCCACTGGAATAAATTCCACACTAGTTGTTTTGATCATTTCTAGTGGACACCAAAACGGGCCTCGTTTAAACGTTGCCTACATCACGACTTTCGTAAAGTAGGTGGAAAACAATTAAAAAATCAAATATTACAGTAGAAGTAAAGTCGAAACCTTATCTTTAAAGGGATCCACGAATATTCTGTCATGATTCCAACACTGCATGGTGGTGACAGATGGAAACATATGACCAAACGGGGGCAACGTCTACCCGAATTTATTATTTAATTGAAATTTAAAATATCAAATGATTTTAAATTTTTATTAATAAATAAATGTGATGAATATTTCACAAATAATATGGAATATGTTTATGAATGTTTCTAAGAAAAATAATGATGTAATTGAAATTGTGAATACAATCTTATCAATATATTATTAAATTCTTTTATTAACAAGGGTTTGGTGAGTTGCAACGTAGCACTTTGTTCATTCATCATTTCCTTCATTATTTCATTTCATTCCAAGGTTTAATTACCAACAAGGGGTTTGACCAAGGCAAACCCCCATTTACTAACAATCAACAAGTTTTTCTTCTCTTGTGTGTTTTTATTTGCAAATTTAAGTTGAAGATCATTTGGAGTGTAAAGTTGTAAAGTTGCATTACAAAGTTGTCATCTTCATGAAAAAGTCACTTATAGACCAGATCTGGAAGTTTCAGGACCTGAGATATGAGAAGAAGGGAGTGCAGACCTTGGACCTCAGGATCACATTTCGAGATTGCATAAACTCAAATCAGGACTAAGAAGATAGTAAGGGCATCCTAGTCCTCCTAGAGGTAATTTTTAGAGATTTCTTCATATCTAGTTCTAACATGGATGAAGATTCTGCATCTGCCCTAAAAATTAGCAGTGGGACTAAGAAGATAGTAAGGGCATCTTAGTCCTCCCTGACATATTCTGACAACATTTTTGCATTTCCAAAATCCTTATCACATTTCTAGACTTCCCAGGTACATATATCCTAACTACTTGTTGCTTAATTTTGTAATTTGCACTCATTGTTTGGTTTGCATTACTAGGTTTTGTGAGTTGAATGTTAAGTTGTCTTTTCCAAGCTTTTTCTTGGTGGTGAACCCCTCAACGCCTAAGGAATCTTCCTAGGTCTCCCTTGTTGAGAATTGACTCACCTTTTGTGTCGATATTAAATCTAATTTGGGATCCTAGGTTTCCTTGAATGAACCATTCCCCCTATTGTGAAAATTTTTGTATTAGGGATTCCTTTCTTGTATTGTATCCCTTTTCCCCATTCAATTTCCCCAATGGTTCACTTGATAACAGGGATTTCAAGAGTCCAGACATCAAGGAACAGGATCCTGAAATTAGTTTTTCGAAACCCTAAAAGGGCCCATTCACCACTAAAGGCGAATGAGTCCTCCATAGCTCAAAAACAACAACTTTCTAGTTAGGTACACAAATTTTTATGCTCTAAAAACATCCCCCATAGTTTTTATAACAGTTAGTTTGCATTTCTGGTTGTTATTAGCATCTTGTTTTGCACAATTTGAGGTGATAAGGGTCTTGAAAAATAAGTGGTCCATATTTTTGCTCATGCATTGGGTGGACCCTATTTTCCCCCTCATCACTTTTCAATGGAATGAGTAAGCTAAAACAATATTTGAGAGATTAAAGGAGGCTATGTACTACTTTGTTTCTAGTCACTCCAAAATTCACCAAGGAATTTTTTGTGGAATGTAATGCTTCAAGTAATGGTATATAGGTGTAGTTCTCATGCAAGAGGGTCGACCCATTTATTTTGGGAGTAATTAATCAAAAGTTACAAATCAACTGAAACTCATTTGTTAGAAGTAAATTCTAGTCACTCTTCATATAATTCTAGCTCGGATGGTTCAAGTAACAAGTTATATGCACCCCTTTCTATATCATGCACTTTATCAATATTTTATTTTCAAATAGTTTTATGAGATACATCTCCCTCAAACCAAACTTATCAATCAAAAAAAGTAAATTGAAAATATTAAACTTGCTTACTAATATTAATTTTAATAAATATTGTTAATTGATTTAATACAATAAGAGATTAAAGATAACAATGAAATATAAATTAATATTTTCAAACTAAATTATATGTATATGGATAGTCATTAAAAGTAATTACATTTAAATTAAAAAATATCTCTAAAATGTCAAAATTAGATAAATTCTAATGAATTAGAGAATGATTATAATGCCAATGTAAATTAAATATAAGATAGAATCTGGAACAAGAAAATTAAAAATATTTTTTATACTAAAATAAGCTCAATAATACTAAAATACTATCTTACATAAATCTATATAAAAGACGTCAAAAAATATTATTTTCAAGACATCTATTATATTAGTCATCAGTCAACATTAAACTTCTTAAGCACATTTGAGTTGGAGTAGTATTGCGATGGGTGACCTTCCGAGAAGGCCTAGTGCTTCATCTCTGTGAGCATCACCTAGATGCAATGAATGCTAAGTGGACCATTCATTATCATGAGAGGTGGGTTCTTGCAAACCACTACTCATGAAACATGGGTCAATGAATTTGACTCGTAAAACGACATAATTAAATCTTGATAGCAATATCACAAAACTTCTTCTTGTCATATAGAAGGCTTATGAGATAATTAATTTAAAATTTAAATAGAACCACCTAAAGACTAGTCTTTGGTTGGTGAGAGGCAGCATAGGTGAAACCCCAAGTCCACTCGAATAAATTCCACGCCAGCTGTTTTGATCGTTTCTAGTGGAGGCTAAAACGGGCCCCGTTTAGACGTTGCCTACATGACGGCTTCCATAAAGTAGGTGGAAAACAATTAAAAAATCAAATATTACAGTAGACGTAAAGTCGAAGCCTTATCTTTGAAGCGATCCACGAATATTCCTTCATGATTCCTATACTGCATGGTGGTGACACATGGAAACATACGGCCAAACGGGGGCAACGTCTACCCGAATTTATTATTTAATTGAAATTTAAAATATCAGATGATTTTAAATTTTTATTAATTAATAATTGCGATCAATATTTCACAAATAATATGGAATATGTATATGATATGTTTCTAAGAAAAATAATGATGTAATTGAAATTGTGAATACAATATTATGAATATATTATTAAATTCTTTGAAAGAGATGTATGATATATATTAGAATAAATTTGTCTATTTCTATTTAATTATGTTTGTATATTCTTTTCTAAGGAATTCAAAAAACTTAACATTTAAAAGTGTTGAATAAATTTTTGAGAAATTTGTATCTATATGTTCAATTATATGAAGATATTTTTTAAAATATTAAATATTATGTACACCTTCCACAAAAGATTATGTTGTTAAGGGCAATATTGTTTATTGGTTTTTGTAAAATATATGAAAATTAATTAAAATTCAAATGTCACATGAAATAAAGTTGAATGCTATATATATAATTTATTTCCTTCAAATTATAACAATTTTTTAATTTTAGACGTTGTAGAAGTGGGAATGAAGAGTGGTCTTATATAACTATATAATTAATTTTATTTATCAAGTTATTTAAAAAAAATGGATTTTTAATGAAATTATGTTATTTATAGTAATTATAATATTATGTTTTAAATATAATAGGTGACAAAAAGGTCATACTCCAAAGTTTATACAAGGTACAATTTTAAAGCTTATCCATAGAGAAAAGCACAAATCTTATAAGAAACAAGAACTATTGACCTAGTAGCAACATGCAAGTCACACTCATTTGGTTTTCACAAATGAAATTAAATTTTATCTTAACCATCTAGGATGAGCTTCTAGCTTGTAAGAGAACAATCATTAGACTACTCATTACTAGCTTTCCCTCCATCTAGAAGTTGATTAGCAACTCTAGAGAAAGAAATAGTGAAGGCAAGAAAAATAAATCTTCCACTATCTAGTCAATCAGAAGCACCTCTATCACATGGCTAAAAATAAGTTAAAGACTTATAAGAATCCCAAAGCCATCCATGGGAATTATGACCATGATCTCTACACTAAGAAGCATTAGAATCATGTCAATGGTGCTCATAATCATTATCATTTCTACCACATTGATATGCTCTAGGAGGAGATTAGGATCATGTTTGAAAGAGATGTTTGTGAAACTCTAGCAATTGTACAAGATGCATTACCCTAGTGGTCAAGAAGTACTTGCAGGTGAGTCAATTCTAGTGTAACATTATTAGTTTGCACTTGTCTCTACATTAACACATTAGAAAAAAATGTGGATTTAGAAAACAAAAAGAAATTTCTATCAACAATACATCCAATTTTTTTGAACTTCTATGTTTCCAAATATTGAATAATATTGCCACTTTCAAAGTATGTCATTAAATACTAGGTAAATATAGTAGGAACTAGTAGGGTCATGTGCCAAGAAGAGGTCTCATGTCTCCATGCCACTTAGTCTTTAGAAAATTACCAAAAATTGTGCTTAATTATTTTAGTGATTCAAAAAATGGAAAGGGTGATTGATAACTTTGTATTGAATCAATCAAAAACCAACAGGTAGACCATGTTATAAAATTAAGTAGGAAAACCAACAAGTTTTAGCTTAGTGATAGTCAACCAAGTAGTTTGAAATCTACACTATCATGATCCAATAAATATTGAAGAACCCATCTATCTATTAGATTATATGAGAAATGATGATATAAACTAAGATCTATTGTCAATCATAGATCACATACACTTCAATCAAAAAATGACTAGAGATCACAACAATAGAATGAAGAGAATATCCTAAAATGAGAGAATTCATAAAACAAAAATGTTAGAGAATTTAGAAAAATATCACATTACTCTATTTGAGTAGTAGATATTTCTTAGAACATAATGTTATTAGGGGTCATACCCTTATAAAAATTATATAGTGTTCTAACATAAGGTTATTAAAAAGCGGGATCCTGGTTTCTGGATGTCGATTTCAGATTTTTGCCTAAGGAAAAAAATTCCACATTTCATGAACTCATCTTCTTGCTCTTACTCGGCAAAGAGTTGTTAAAGGTATGGTCCATACATAGTGAACTAATGTCAATAATAGGAGTGAAAGAGCTAGACAACCCAAGATCCACAACAATTGTGCTATCGCAGGATTACATGAGTCTCGAACTTCATCTCACTATAGTATTAGCAATAGGACATGTGAAACATTTTTCTTTTCCTTAGTCTTTCGATCTTCAGCTTCTTTTGTTTTTAGCTTCAGAGATGTCCAGGTATATGCAAGGTCAATCAGAAAGATAGGAAATGCACCACGTGGTGGTTGCACTACTTTCTTTTTTATCATTTTCCTTTCGGAGGAGGGCCTGGGACACGTGTCAACTTGGCAGATGTTTTCTCCAAAAAAAATTCAAAAAACATAGGATCCCTGCCCATGTAACGCATCATCTCTTCGTTGCAGGGGAATTAGGCCTCTTATGAGATGATATCTTTTGGGAGTGTATCAGATCTTGTTGGACTTTCTTTTCTTGGTTTTTGGGATGTAAACTTTGAGTCGTTGCCTTGGGGTGATGTGATTGGTCAGCAAGACCCTTTTTCCATATATTTTTTAGGATTTGATTGTTTACAAGCCTCTATCTTTGCTAAATATCTAGAGGGAATTAATGCAGCAGCTAAGAATTAATGAGCAAAAAATGTTGTGACCAAACCAAGGATCTACGATCAAATTGCAAGCTATCAAGTATCAACATCTGGTAGCAATTATTTTGTGCTGAGGTGGTGTTTTCTTCTTTTGACGACTATATTAGGAGGGAAATGACAGAATGGGGGGTTGGATTCCAAGTTACAATTTCTTTGTTAAGAAAAGTTTCTTTAGTTTTCATAGGGTTTTAGAGTTATTTTTAGAAGCAGGTTACAAAACTACTTTTCTTTAGCATCTTATATCTGTTAATGTTTAAAATATTGTCGGATTGGCATACTACCTCTATTTCAAAGTTCATTTGATATTTAAAAGCATGAACTATTGAGGAGAAATTGTTGAGAATGTTCATGCATGGCCTTTTTCAAACTTTCTTTCTTTATATTAATATCAGTTTGAATGAAACATTGTGTCTTGCAAGCTAAATCTCGATAGTTTAAGTAGTTGATTTCCATGTTATATGCTTGTATGGTAGAGTAGTAGCTTAAGAAAATTGGATTATGCCATTGGACTTCTATGTTTTTCTCAAAGTTGTTATTTTGTCATGCTATCTTGTATTAGGAGGAAGAGTTCATGTGATTTCTGAGATATTATTCTGTTACTCATAAGAAATCTTTATGTTTGATTAGATCTTAACGAACACTACTTGTAAAAAGATTTGAAAGGCTGCATTGTGCTTGAAGTTAGCTTTTGTTGTTCTTTCTCTTTCCAACAATGAAGGGTTGTGGTGTTATGTGTTTAATTATATCACTCATAGGAATGATTTGGGTTTGAAATGTTGTAAAGTCTTTGGCATATCACCTTTTTTGTTTTATGTTTACATTTCCTTCTCCCCTTATCTCCAAACCCCAAAGAAGAGTTGGATTTCTATAAAAATCCTGGAGGTATTTAGGGAGATGCAATTTGTCCCCCACTCACTGAATTTCCCATAAGACTATCGGAGAGGTGCAAGCTTTGATGATCAATAGTTCTTTTTCTGACACACCTAGTGGGACAAGAAGTTTTCCAAACGCCTAATTAGAAGTCAAAAATATTTCTTGAATTAGGCTAAGGAAGGAAATTGGAAGTTTCATGCCTAGATTCCAAACAAGAGCATCTTCGAGAGGTCACTTCTAATAGTCTTAGTTACCTGCCTCAGTACCTAGAAGGAGAAGACTTACATGTTCTATATCACCTATAAAGAGTAATAGAGAAAGAAGTAAGAGCCCAGCCTTCAGAGCCTTATCGACTCCACCTAAAGGTTTAAGTTTCTAAATAAGATTACATGTATATCTGATTCATAGGAATCTTTTCTCTATGGCTTACGTCCCTCCCCCTATGGTGCAGGAGCACCTTGTTGCATTCAAGCCTCCATGAGGCCATATTGTATAAATTCATTAAATTAGGTGTTTTAATGTTGTAATAAGGTTTAACGAGCCATTTTATATATGTTTGAAGTTATTTAGAGTCATTTATGAAGGTTTGGTGTCATTTAGTTGAAAAATGAAAACATTGTCAAAAGTTGTCAAATGTTGTCATAACAACTCTTCTTGTTAAATTACAACCTTTTAAAAGTTTGTTAAAAGTTGTTAAATAGTAGTTTTAGGTTTGTTGGAGAATAAATTTAGTGTACAAACATAAAAATGGGCCTCTAAGTCAAATGGGGGGTTGGGAATGTAGATTAAACAAGAATTTATGATTGAAGAGATGATTTTTTTTGTAATTTTCCAATGTTCTGCCTTGTTCTTTTACATAGTATGGCTATGTATGAAGTTTCACAGACCTAAAATTGATTTTTATTGATAGAGGAATGAACTAGCTTTCATTTTCAATTGGTTTGGTGTTTTTTTATTTAGTTTGGAGAAAGTTATGATCATTTTACCATTGGCAGCCCTATGGGATTATTTTCTCTGGAAGTTGCAGGCTGTTGTAGAGAATGGTATGGATTTTATAGATCAAATAAAGACCTCAGACCTATTGGAAATGTTATATATATGATTCTAGTTTTATTTTCACTATTTTTGATCAATTTTCATGGGGTTTTGAGTGATTTATGACATTTTTGGTGAAGACTGCTTAGTTCAGGAACTAGGGTTTCCAGCAAATAAGAAAAATTCATGTCTTTTTATTCCACCATCAAAAATTGATAAAAATTGGTGAAAATTTATGTTTTTACATTTTATAAAAACCCTTTAAAGTAAAAATATTCATTTATTCATTTTTATAAGTTATGGTAGATTATACATGCTTCATTTTGGTGGAGAGTGGTCAAAGAAACATGGTTTTCTTGATGTTTGAACAAAGCTATGCATAGTTTGTTTATGGTTGGCCTTAAATAATTTTTTTCTGATCTTTAGATGGTTGTAATGGGTATGTGTAGGATCATGACGGACCAAAAAGTGGCAATATGATGGATATTTATAGGATATGTGGCTGATGACTTTTTTTTACCCAAAATTGATGAAATGAAAAGGGTTTTTAAAGGATATTCTTATCTTTCCACCAATATAAATTATTCTTTACTTTGAATTTAATAAATAATTATTATTCATTTTCTATTTGAATTATGAATAAAGTCCTGATTGATAGGCTGATTGAAAAACATCTATAGCTTTCCAACAGTATCACATTTTTTGAATCCAAAACATGCATCACATTCTATGCTTCACATACTATAGGATTAAAAAAATAAAAAATTGAATTTCATGAAGTTTTGGCCAAGTTAAGGTGGTCAGATGTACGAGTTTTTATTTTTTAAAATTTGTAATAAAAAATTCATAATTAATTATTTACTAGGAAAAAAATTACAAAAAAATATGCATCACATTTGGACATGAGTCCTCTACTTATTTCTAAAATCTTAGAAAAAAATATTATCATTTTCTTGTAGTTAGGGTGGTCAAACAGACACCTACTTATTTTTTCCCTAAAATTTAAGTACTACTGCATTGAAATTTCAAATTTTCACCAAATAGATTATAAATAAATAAAATAAACCTAGTAGTTTAGAAACTACATTCAATTTGCTACAAATTTAGATATTCTTACATATTTTTGAAATAATATAGATAACTTATTCAAATTTTTGTGTCAAGTTGCCTAACTTTGATTTTTTTGAATTTTTTTTGCCACTTAAGGGCCTACTTTTTCCATGATGATCATGCACATACCGTAATGATTTTTTGGGATGAATCTAAGCATGTTGAAATCATTTACCAAGTCTGATAGATATTGGAGTCCATTTCTGTAAGTTGGGCCCATGTTGCTCAAAGTTAAAAGATTGAGATTGCCTCAAGAATGAAGAATTTCAGTTGTGTACTTGATTATTGCCAAGAATATAGAAAGTTGATGGTATGAACCCTCTTCCTCTACATCACCCTATTCCTAGAAACTTCATGACATGGGATAGCAACAGTCTGCTACAACCACCCACACCCCCAAATGTATGGCCTGCCATACCTGCTAATGCCCTCAAGGCTGTCCCAAAATTCTCTGAAGAAGACTTCAAAACTCCTTCTGAACACCTTCAAGATATAGCAAAGGTATGTAGGGTACATAATATAGTAGAGGAAAATATCACTCCAAGATTGTTAGCTACCTCTTTCAAAGGGAAGTCCCAAGATTGGTATCGATCTTTGGCTTCAGGCTCGTTATCTCTTGTGACTAGCTTGGAGAGAGGTTGTTCGAATGCTTTTCAGAAAAGGGAGAATGCTCCTCACTATTACATCAATTAATCAACATCAAAAGGGCCCCGCAAGAGGCCATGAGAAATCTCAACACCGAGTTTGATAAAACTTGGCAGAGGATCCCAATGACTGCTCAACCCCTAGTTGCAATAGCGTTCATGTTCTATCTAAAGGCTATCAACTTGGACATCATAGTTATTATAACTTCCATGGGAGGAGACATCTTTCGCAATACATATGAGGTGGCGATGCATGCGAAAAATAGTTTGATCAATGCTGGGAATTTCCCACCACCTATGCTAGCGAAACTCTCTGAAACATCTCGAGAAGAAGGTTCTCCAAGCACTTCCACTATGTAATCAACATCGGGCATGTCATAGTCCGTGTATGTGTATCCTACCACAAAAAGTAGCACATCAGGCTCCAACTCAGTCCTGGCGGATATTAACGACATGAAGAGTCTCATGAAAACTTTTGCTAATGAGTTGGTTATCATCAAATGGTAGTAGGAAATGCCTCCAAAGCTGAGAACTTACACCTATGGTAGAAGCAATCCATCTTATCAATAGAACACATACTAGGAGTTTTCCCAAGGAGGAGGCCAACAGACGACATCCACAAACTAGATAGTTCCGATCACCATGCTGCTTCAAATGGTAAAAGATAGCCAAAGCAGAGAAATGATCCCAGAACAGAAAAAATTGGCAGAAGAGGAGAATGTATGGTGTTTCCCATGCAACGATAGTCATCTTCCCCAAAATTTCCCTAGGGGAAATATGCAACAAAAGACAGTGGAACAAAGAAGTGCAAAGGTGTGAGCTCTTGAGTGCGGATGAATACGAGTCTTCCAAAATGAAGAATGCTCATTTTAGAGCACAAATGAAAAGGATCTCCCTAGAGTAGGAGCTAGATATTGTACCTAATCAAGCATTGTTCTCATGGATGGAGGAAGAAGACCCGGTATTCACAAATGAAGCTCTAACAACTAGCGCTCCACAAGTATAATCATATTACAACACGAGGTCTAAAAGAAGGCTCACTAGAGAATACATGCTAGGACCTCAGCCGCATAAACTGTTGCCGCAAGAGAAGTAATTTCCACCACCTGTCATTTGGCCTTTCTCGTAGCCGCATAATATACCATTGCTCGAGAAAGAGATGAGTGAAACATCAAGCCTAGTCATGTTAGAATGTTTTCTTCCAAAAATGAGGGGGATACCACCATTTAAGCCCAATACCCAAACAATTGGGACACTTAACATGGTGGAGCAATTGAAGAAGGCACCTGCCAATGTATCATTGTGGGACGTCATATCTATTCCTGAACAAAAGACTCTGCTTCAGGAAGCATTAAAGAAAGAAGAGAAAATGCCTTGGACGGGAGTAGCTCCGATATGCAATCAAAGGAAAGACAAGGTACCTGTGTCAGAACCTCAAGCGCCAAAAGTTGCAATGTATGCAAATGACGTGGACAATGCAAATGAGAAAAAGGTAAGTAGGACAAAGCCCACACCTTTCTTAATAATTATTGTGGGAGATAAGATTTTGCATAACAATATGATCGATTCAGGAACCAATACAACTATCATGCTGAAACAAGTGGTTGATGCCTTGGAGATTAGGTATGAGCCCCTTGAGAAAGGAATCATGCAACTAGATGGGGAGAAGGTCCCAAGAATCAATCGGATAAAGGACTTGTCTCTGACCCTCTTCTCATGCCCAAGTCAAACATTCACACAAGAAGTAGTAGTGATAGACATTCCACTGGTCTTCAGAATGTGTCTATCAAGATATTTCACCACCAAGCTTGGTGGATACCTAGCAATTGACTGTTCCCACCTGATATTGAGAACCAAGCACGGGGCAAAGATGAATATTTTTTCCAAATCTTTACATCCCGAACACATTGTGGACAATATAGTCCTATGCTTTGAAGCCACACATACTTCCATCTCTCAACAAGAGAAATATTGTGTAGAAATGCTAGAAGATGAAGAGGATACAAGTGAGTGGACTCTTGTGGAAGAAGTGTTGCTCAACCAATTCATTGATTTTGATCCATTCAAAAAATTCCATGTGATAGGGCTAGGCACCTATGTAATTTTTGACGGTGATCAAGTCTTTTTGAAACTAATGAAGGATTACGAGAAATCTGATGACCCATTTGATAATCATCTATGGACCCTATATTTTGATGGTGCCAAGTGTAAAGCTAGCTCCAGATTGGGTGTCCAATTACTATCTCTTATGGGATCCGAATACCTCAGAGCTTACCATTTTCTATTCTCATGCTCAAATAATGATGTTGAATATGAGGCCTTAGTCCATGGTTTAATCCTTGCAGAAAGAATGGGTATAAAGAGAGTGCAAGCTTTCAAAGATTCAGAGCTAGTGGTGAGCCAAGTCCATAGTCAAGAAACTACAAAAAACACCCAAATGAAGTCATATAGACATTGTGATAGGGAGGCTACAGGAAGCAATCATAGATTCCTAGAGGTTGCAGGAATCAAACGTGCTTTGTTTTGAGATGCTACAGGAAGCAATCACAGATTCCTGCGCTAGGGCTTGTCATAGACCTCCTTGGTGAAATTTTTGTTCCACCCTAACCTATAGGAACTCTACCTTGTCTAAGTTCCCCTGGTTCTCCTACCAACCTCACTATCTTGTCAAGTTTACAACTACCAAGCCAAATCTTGGTGCTATGACTCCTTTCTTTCTTAGCCTTTTATGCATCCAAAATACTAATCCTCCCTCAATACATGAATGGATCTTGCAGGGGTGAGGGAATGTTTTCCAAAGCTCCAAAACAACCTCCTAGGGTTCCTGAAACTTTACTTAGACTCCATCTTTACAACGCTTGCATGAAGCCTATTCCATAGGTTTGGCCCTTGAGCCACTATTTGGTCTCTGAACATAAGTAAATTGCTTTTCCCTCCTAAACCCACCAAAGAAACATGGTTCTTGGCTTAGGAAAAGGTGTTTCCCCTACCTACACCTTCAAGATTTCTAGGGTTTAGTCTTGCTCAGGCTGTGTGCTGTCCAAACACAAAATTTGTCAAGCAACTAGGGTTCAAAACTGCTCAGAAATAGTTTTAGGACTAGTGAAAAGTTCTCCTCCTAAACGGATTGTTGGGCACTCCTCCTTATAATCATACATGGCCAAGACCTTCCCCTAAATTTTCCAAAAATAATTTTTCAAAAATATTTTCTCCCCTGCATGATATCAACGCTGTACTGCAGCCTTTCCTAGTCAGGCTCTTCACTGGCTCGCCTAGGGAAAGGCTTTTCTCATAGCTCCTGCAACCAAAAGAAACCTAACTCATACCATATTTATGAGTACAAAGATGGAGCTTGACCACATTCCCAACAATTCCATACTTTCTGGTATGGAGGGAATGCAGCCTAGAACTCCATTTTTACACAGTTCCAGTCAAAACAAAAATAAGGGAAAAAAACACAGAATTTATAAGAATGGATGAAAGTGATGGAACAACTATCAAATGTGCCAAAAAAAACTTCCAGAGGTCTCTCTACATGCTAAAAAAACCTATAAAATTCCTCTTTTAATTCATTTAGCTATTGTCACGCAAACAAGAATAGAAAAACAAAAAATAAGACAAGAACGCTGTTTTCTTTAATTTCTGGAGACACAGTCAATACAAAAAAACTTCTAACTCACCAAAAAGGTCATGGTATGCCTTAAATATGCCTCCACAACAATTTAGGTTCTTGGGTCAAGGCTTAGATGACCTAAAAAGGCATTTTTGTAAAACCCGCTGTGTTTCCAGACATTTAACAATTTTTGCCAACCTAGCAATATGATGTTGTAAAACTATTTAATACTTGTCACCTTCTTTCCCAATGTTCAAAAACACCCTAAGAACCTAAAATAATGGTCAAAATGACCTTATGATAGCACAACAAAATTTAGAACTTCAAAAACAAAATATTTCTTTGCCAAGTGCTCCTGCACCATTCTCCCCCTCTCAGCACAAACAACTAAGGAATTTTGGGAGAGATCAGAGATATGTCAATGACTTGCTTCTTAAAATCTGCTTCTTCTACCTAGGTAGCTTCAGATTCATGCTTATCCTTCCATTTGACAAGATGTTCCATGTACACCCTGTGCCTTGTAGTCTTCTTCACTCTTGACTCCAAGATCTTCTCTGCTTGTAACTTGTCTGGAGTTGGTATGGACATGTTGCTGATGTCCTTGAAGACCTCCTTACTGCCCTGATCCTCATCCTTGATTGATCCCTTGTACTTGATCAAATCAACAACATTGAAAACTGGAGAGATGCCCAAATCTGAGGGTAACTCCACCTTGTATGCATTCTTACCATATTTGGCCAATACCTTACATGGACCCACTCTTTTCATTTGTAATTTGATTTCCATTCCCTTCTGCAATCTGGATTTTTTGAGGTGGACCATAACATAAATCCCAACTGCAAATTGTACATCCTTCCTTGACAAATCAACATTCTCCTTCAACTTTTGAGTTGTTGTTGTGTCTGTGTTCTTGACCTGCTCATGAATCTCTTTCATGGTCTGAGTGAAGTCTTCAGCATGTCCACTCCTATGCTCCATAGATCCAAGGTCTCTAAGTTCACAAATGCCTCTTGGGTGCATCCCATACACAACCTCAAAAGGACTTTTTCCTGGAGTTCTATTTACACTGTCATTATAAGCATATTCAGCTTGAGAAATTACCATATCCCAGGTCTGTCCATATTCCTTGGTTAGACACCTTAGAAGATTACCCAACACTTTGTTAACCACCTTTGTTTGACCATCGGTCTGAGGATGGTAAGCTGATCCAAATGATAGATTTGTTCCCAATCTACTCCATAGAGTCTTCCAAAAGTGACTCATGAACTTCGCATCTCTGTCAGAAACAATACTTAGAGGTAGTCTGTGGATCCTAACAACTTCCTTGAAGAAAAGATGAGCTATGTAGCTGGCATCATGAGTAGTTTTGCAAGGTATGAAGTGACTCATCTTACTAAATCTGTCTACCACAACATAAATATTGTCAAAACCAGTCTTGTTCTTAGGAAGACCTACCACAAAATCCATGCTCACACACTCCCATGGTCTGTTAGGAATGGGCAGGGGTTGATACAAACTAGCATTGCTAGCTCCTCCTTTAGCTTTCATGCATATAACACATTGTTCCACATATTTTCTGACATCTCTTGCTAACTTAGGCTAGTAATAAAACCTTTGTACCAGCTCTAAAGTTTTATTGATACCAAAATGCCCACTAAGACTACCATTATGCTTTTCTTGAATCAGATTTTCTCTCATTGACCCTCTTGGCACACATAACTGATTACCCTTAAATAACAGTCCATTTTGTAGTGTATACTCAGCATATTGGCTATGAAAATGATTTTTAAAATCAGAGCATACCTTATAAGCTTCTGAGAAGTCTTCATCTTCACCATATAGATCTTTGAAACTCTCTAATCTAATGCTCTTTAGCTGTATTTCCCGCACTGTCAACATTCTTCTGCTTAATGCATCTACCACCTTGTTCATTTTCCCTTTCTTGTGCTTGATAGTAAATGTGAATACTTGGATGTATTCCATTCATTTCAAATGTCTATTACTCAGCTTCTCTTGTGTTGATGTAACTAAGTGCCTAGTTATCAGTAAAACCACAAACTCTTTGGGTAACAAATAATGCCTCCACTTCCTAAGGGACTGCACTAAAGCATATAATTCTAGATCATAGGTAGATTACTTTTTCTTGGCTTCATTGAGCTTTTCACTAAAGAAGGCTACAGGCCTACCTTCTTGACTAAGTACTCCTCCTACAGCTACTCCACTTGCATCACACTCAATTGTGAACAACTTGTCGAAACTAGGCAATAATAGAATTGGTTGAGTTGCCACTTCTTGTTTCAGTTTTTCAAACCCTTTATCAGCCTCTTGAGTCCACTTAAACTTTGTTTTCAGACCACCTTTAATGGTATCTAGGACTGGTGCACATATGCCACTGAAATTCCTTATGAATTTTCTATAGAATTGAGCTAAACCATGAAAACTCCTTACCTCTGTTGCTGTGGTTGGTGTGGGCTAGTTTAGGATGGCTTCCACCTTGCTTGGATCCATCTTCAATGTTCCTTGGGATACTACAAACCCCAAATACACAAGTTCTTGCTTGAAGAACTCACACTTCTCTAGATTGATTGCCAACTTCTCTTCTTGCAACCTTTTAAGAACCATCTCCACATGCTTGACGTGTTCTTCTGCACTCTTACTAAAAATCGGTATGTCATCAAGGTATACTACCACAAAAATCCCTGTGAAATCCTTAAGCACTTCATTCATTAGTCTCATGAATGTGCTAGGGGCATTTGAGAGGCCAAATGGCATCACTTTCCACTCATATAAGCCATCATTTGTCTTAAAAGTTGTCTCCCACTCATATCCATCCTTAATCTTGATTTGATGGTAACCACTCTTGAGGTCCAACTTGGTGAAATATTGTGCTCCTCCAAGGCAATCCATTAAGTCTTCTATTCTAGGAATAAGGAACCTATACCTAATTGTGATTCTATTTATTGCTCTAGAATCAGTACAAAGTCTCCACTTACCTCCTTTCTTTGTTGCTAATACCACTGGTACTGCACAAGGGTTGATGCTCTTTTGAATCAATCCTTGATCCAATAATTCTTGCACTTGTCTAGCCACCTCTAGGTTCTGCTCAGGTGTAAGCTTGTATGCTACTTTGTTAGGCAATGAAGCTCCAGGTATGAAGTCAATTTGATGACTTATAGCTCTCCTTGGTGGTAAAGTTGCAGGTGTTCCATCACTCACTATGCTCTTGTACTTATCAAGTAACCTTTAGACTGCTTCTGGTAAGACTGTCTTTTCAGTCTTTTCTTCCTCTTTGGACTGCATCATGATCACATATCCTTCATTTCCCTAGTGTAGATCCTTAAGGAACTCCTTACCACTGCTCAACATGATGTTAGGCACCTCTGACTGTCCTTCATCTTCCTCTGTCAATGATTGCAGTTTGAAGGTTCTTCCATCCTTCTTGAATGAGATGGTGTTCTCTTTCCCATCATAAATGGCACTACTGTCATATTGCCATGGTCTGCTCAGTAGTAGATGGCATGCATCCATGGGTAATACATCACAAACTAGCTTATCTTTGTAGCCTCCAATTGAAAATTCTACTATTACTTGCTCATTAACCAAAACACTCCGTCCTTTGTTAATCCATGTGACCTTGTAGGGGTTATTGTGAGGTGAATTCTCCAACTTTAGCTTAGTTACTGCTTCCTTTGAGATTATATTGTCTGTTGAACCAGAATCCACAATGACTTTGCATACTTTCCCAAGTATTTTGCACCTTACTCTAAAAAGAGCTCTTCTTTGCTTAGGTTCCTCTTTTACTGGTTGCATGATCAGAACTCTATTAAACATCATATTTTCTCCTACCTCATATTCTATGTGACTGATTTTAGATGCCTTAGGACTCATAGTGTCCTCTTGTGCATAGGCCACTCTCTTCTCATCGCTAGAAGATGATGCTTTCTCCGGGCACCTATAAGCAGGGTGACCTAGTTGACTACAATGATAACACTTCATGTTTGCAAAGTAAGAACTACTCCTACCTGCTCCTCTTCCTCTGTTTGAACCTCCTTGAGGTCCTCTTCCTCTATTGTATCCTCCTCTTGAGGATGTTTCACCTCCATGCTCAGTGAGCTTTGCCTCTCCTTGATTTCTTTGGTCACTTCCTCTTCCTTGGTAACCACCACGCTGTCCTCTTTGATCTCTGACTTTGCCTCTACCCTTAGAGGACTGATCATGCTTCCTCTTGTTCCTTTCTTCAATCTTTATGGCCAACTAATAACATTGGTGGACTGTCTTGGGACTTAATAAAGCCATCTCTTCCTGAATGTTCCATTTCAAAGGTTCCATTAAGATACCTAGCAACTTTTAGGCTCTCGTCCTCTGTCACATTAGATCTCAAGCAAAGCTTTTGGAACTCTTCAATATAAGTGTTTACATCTTGGTCTTTCTACCTTAGACTTTTCCTTTTCTTGTGCAACTGAATCTCATAGTCATCTGGCATGTAGGCTTCCTTTACCTTAGCAACCATTCCTTTCCAAGTTGATATGGTCTGTTTGCCTTCTTTCTCCCTTTCAGTCTGAATAAAATTCCACCATGTCAAGGCTGATCCTCTCAATCTTGACTTAGCAACCTTCACCTTCTAAGCTTCAGTAACTCCATCACACTCAAAATGATTCTCCATGCCTTCTATCCAATCCATGACCAAATCAGGTTCCATTTTCCCACTAAATAATGGTACTCCCTCAAGTCCTTTTCCACTCAAGGCTTTCAATGCCTTCAAGAAAGGATCCTCCTCCAAAAAAGGGTCAGGTTCAGGGACCTTGTCTTCCTTTGGAACCTCTTCTTCCTTTGGTACCTTACCTTCCAACCTTACATTGTTCAATGCTTTCTCAAGTTGCTCTATTCTTTCTTTTAAAGACTTGTTGTCCACTTTTTGTTCTTCAACCCTCTTGGCTAATTGTGCATTTGTCACCATGACGGGAGATTCAATGGACTCCACCTTTGACATATATTCCTCTTTCCCAAATCTTTAGCTGGCTCTGATACCAATCTGATAGGGAGGTTGCAGGAAGCAATCACAAATTCCTGGAGGCTGCAAGAATCACACTTTGTTTTGAGATGTTGCAGGAAGCAATCACAGATTCCTACGCTAGGCCTTGTCATAGACCTCCTTGGTGAAATTTCTGTTCCACCCTAACCTATAGGAACTCTACCTTGTCTAAGTTCCCCTGGTTCTACTGCCAACCTCACTATCTTGTCAAGTTTGCAACTACCAAGCCAAATCTTGGTGCTATGACTCCTTTCTTTCTTAGCCTTTTATGCATCCAAAAGACTAATCCTCCCTCAATACATGAATGGATCTTGTAGGGGTGAGGGAATGTTTTCCAAAGCTTAAAAACAACCCCCTAGGGTTCCTGAAACTTCACTTAGACTCCATCTTACCAACGCTTGCATGAAGCCTATTCCATAGGTTTGGCCCTTGAGTCACTATTTGGTCTCTAAACAGAACTAAATTGCTTTTCCCTCCTAAACCCACCAAAGAAATGTAGTTCTTGGCTTAGAAAATGGTGTTTACCCTATCTACACCTTCAATATTTCTAGGGTTTAGTCATGCTCAGTCTGTGTGCTGTCCAAACACAAAATTTGTCAAGCAACTAGGGTTCAAAACTGCTCAGAAACAGTTTTAGGACTGGTGAAAAGTTCTCCTCCTAAATGGATTGCTGGGAACTTCTCATTATCACCATACGTGGCCAAGACCTTCCCCTAAATTCTCCAAAAATAAATTTTTTAAATTTTTTTCTCCCCTGCAAGATATCAACGTTGTACTGCAGCCTTTCCTAGCGGGGCTCTTCACTAGCTCGCCTAGGGCAAGGCTTTTCTCGTAGCTCCTGCAACCAAAAGAAACCTAAATTCTACCATATTTATGAGTATAGAGATGGAGCCTGACCATGTTTCCAACAATTCCATACTTCCTGGTACGGAGGGAATGCAGCCTAGAACTCCATTTTTACATAGTTCCAGTCAAAACAGAAATAAGGGGAAAAAAAAAAAACACATAATTTACAAGAATGGATGAAAGCGATGGAATAGCTATCAAATGTGCCAAAAAAAACTTCCAGAGGCCTCTCTACATGATAAAAAAACCTATAAAATGCCTCTTTTAATTCATTTAGCTATTGTCACACAAACAAGAACAGAAAATAAGACAAGAACGTTGTTTTCTTTAATTTTTGGAGACACAGTCCGTACAAAAAAAATTCTAACTCACCAAAAAGGCCGTGGTATGCCTAAAATATTCCTCCACAACAATTTAGGTTCTTGGGTCGAGGATTAGATGACCTAAAAATGCATTTTTGTAAAACCCGCTGTGTTTTCAGACATTTAACAATTTTTGCCAACCTAGCAATATGATGTTGTAAAACTATTTAATACTTGTCACCTTCTTTCCCAACATTAAAAAAAACCCTAAGCACCTAAAATAATGGTCAACATGACCTTATGATAGCACAACAAAATTTAGAACTTCAAAAACAAAATAGTTCTTTGCCAGGTGCTCTTGCACCACATCGGATTTGGGACCTAATTGAGAGTTTTGAAGCCTTCAACATACAAGTTATTTCCTAATCTCATAAAAGTGTCGCTGATCGAATGGAATCTATTGGGTCACCGTTTGAACTAGTTTCCAACTCAACCAAGCAAAATGCAGTGCAAGTTATCACCTGACCCTCAATTCCTGACAACGATGAAAGTTGGTAAGGTTTTTATGACAACACTCAGATTTCTACCTTCGTACAAAAAGGAGGAATGGTTCCCAACTGTTTCCCCACAAGAGTAGAATTTCTTGAAGGGTAGGTCATCTAATTAAAAGGGAACAGTCTTCCTAGAGGGTTAATTTCCCTTGAGAACCTTTTTGACTGTGAACATGTGATAAATCATAGGTGAAGGTTCATTGCAAATGAAAGAGATTACGAAGAGCTTGATGTTGGGAGCAGCATAAAGTTGAAATTTGGAAAGGAGGTTCTGTGGAAAGATAAAGAAAGATTAAGGGATCTATGCTATGAGTAAGACAAAGTTATGGCTTGGACCTATGATGATCTTAGAGGTTATGACCCGAGTATAATTCAACATACCATTGACTTGGAGGAGGGGTTGAAGCCCATCCGACAAAAGCAAAGTCTAGTCAACCCGAAGGTTAAAGCCTTGATGGCACATGAGCTCACCAAGTTGGTCGAGTCAAGAATTATATATCCAATCAAACATTCCATCTGGGTGTCAAATCTAGTACCCATCCGAAAGAAGAGTGGCAAGATCAGAATTTGCATCAACCTCTGAGACTTGAACAAGGCTTCACTGAAGGACCATTACCCCTTGCCATCAATGGAGAAAATTCTACAGATTGTAGCTAGATCTAAAATGTTCTCATTGCTTGATGGTTTTTTAGGATATAACCAAGTATATGTAGAGGAGAGCGACCAACACAAGACGACGTTTACCACTAAGTGGGGAATGTTCACATATTCCAAGATGTCGTTAAGACTGTGTAATGCTAGTGCAACTTTTCAACGAGCAATGGATATTGATTTCAGAGGTTTAATCAACCTGACTACTATTTTGATATCTGGATGACTTGACAGTCTTTTCAAAATCAAAGGATGATCACTTCGATCTTCTAGAAAAGGTTTCCTAGAAATTCCAACAATTCAAGATTTCTTTAAATCCAAAATAATGTGTCTTTGGAGTGCCTCAAGGTAAGCTACTTGGCTTTGTAGTGTCTAAATAGGGAATATCAATAGATCTTGAAAGTGTTAGATCTATAATGGAATTACCCCTGCTACTAAACCAGAAAGAACTCCAGTTGTTTTTAGGGAAAATCAATTTCGTCAACAGGTTCGTTTTGGACTTCGCTAGTATTGTGAGGCCTATCACACTAATGCTTTAAAAGAATCTATTGTTCAAATGGACCCCTGAGGGAAAAGAAGTTTTTGAGAAAATAAAGACAGCAATTTTTGTTGGTTTGGTCTTAGTTAATCCAATTTTTTCCAAATATTTCCTACTTTATGTATATGGTGGTCAGGATAGTATAACTTCAGTGCTTACTCAGAAAGGCTATTAGAATGATGGAGAACACCCTATTGCATTCCATTCAAGAACCTTGAAAGGTTATGAGGTTAGGTATAACTTTGTGGAAAAGCAAGATTTTTCCATAGTTAAAAGTTTAAAAAGGTTTTGACACTTGGTGTCGGCCAAAAAAATAACTATCCTTGTACCACACCCCAGTGTGCGAGAATACATCATAGAAGGTGAGATCACTAAAAAAAGAGCAAGTTGGATCACTAAGATCCTTGAATATGATGTGGAAATTAGACCAACCAAGTTGGTTTGGGGAAGAGGTATGTGTGAATACATCACACAGGAAATGAGTCTTGTGGCTGAAAAGGAGAGCGATCAAGTCTACTCAAACCAATTCGAATATGAAGAATATTGGGTGGTTGATCAATGTAGTATTTGCACAAAGGGTACTACCTGACTAACCTTCTACTTCACAAAAGGAGATAATACATATTTCAAGGCGCCAGGTATGTATTAATTGAGGTTGTACTATTTAAGAGAAATTATGATGGCACGTGTTGCTCCAATGTCTCGACAACCTACAAGCGGAAAGAGTTCTTAACAATTTTCATCACAGTCCTAAGGGTGGACATTTTTCTGTCAAGACTACCACTTTAAAGATAATGCGAGTAGGATATTATTGGCCCTCTATGTTTTCTAAAGCACATCATTTGGTGTAGAAGTGTACACACCACCAATATTTTGTTTCCAAAAGAAATAATGTTGCTTTGCCCCTGAGCCCGATTGTAATTGAAGAACCCTTTTCCCAATGGGGTTTGGATTTTATCAGCATGATAAATCTTATTTCCAATGATAGAAACAAGTGGATCCTCATGACAATTGATTACTTTACAAGCTGGATGGAGGCCGTAGCCCTAAATAATGCAACAGAGGGGGAAATTGTTAATTTTCTCAAAGAGATAGTGGCTAGATTTCGTCCACCCAAGACCATCATATCTGACAATGCCTGAGCTTTTGTTGGGTTAGCGATGTTAGATTTTTCTATCAAACATGGAATTTTCCTTAAAACTTCATCAAATTACTACCCATAAGGGAACGGGTTAGCATAGTCCACCAACAAAAACCTAATTTGGTTAATCAAATGCATTGGGCCAAAACAACAAAGAGATTGGCACAAGCATTTATGAGTTTCTTTGTGGGTGGATCAAATTATCCCCAAGAAAATTCTGAAGACCTCCCCTTATGATTTGGTGTATGAAAAAGAGGTAGTGATACCCATTTCCATAGAAGTTCCTACTTTACAACTACTGAAAGCCCTGGAGATTGAAGAAAATGGTGGAATGGAAGTACAGTTGGTAGAACTCCTCAAACTGGAGGAAGAAAGAGCAAAGGCTTATGAAGCCATGATCAATTTCCAAAAGACAGTCAAGCGATGGTTTGACAAAAAGAATTCCAACCCAAAATTCAAATAAGGGAGCTTAGTGCAAAAGTATGATGAACGTACTACAAAACCAGGGCAACACACGAAATTTGAAGCACCGTGGAAAGGACCTTTCCGAATCAACACATGTAAAGAAAAAAAATGTACGAGCCTGAAGATATGGAAGGAAACACTTTAGATATATTAGTGAACGATATTTATCTAAATAGTTTTCATTAAGATGCATAGTTTTTTTTAAAAATTAACAGCTACATGTACCATATGTAAAAATTTTGTAAATATTTCTAAATTTTGAGAATAAAGCAATTGAAGAATAACAAAGAGGAGGTAAAATCTTGTATTATATTATATTTATTGAAAATTTTACATATAATGCAAGCTTGAGACTCAAATTTAAACATAAGGCTCTTTTGAGCAAACCCAAAAAGAGTTATGGATCCAAAAGATCCAAAAGGGAGGCATCGTGCAAAAGACAGTCAGAAAAGGCCTCCAACCATCGCTGAGGAAGCCATAGAGGCTCGTTATCAGGTTTTCCTTCTTTTTCTTTTCTTCCTCTCCTTCTCCATGTTTGTCAGGGTGCAAAAGGTGGTTGAAAATGCAACAAACACGAAATCCACAACATAGGTACAAGACCTACTCGTTGCGACTTTGCACTAGGAAATCAAAGTGCTTCCTCCAGACCAGTCTTGAAACTCGTTCCACGTTGTACTCCCGTAGCAGAAAAATTGTTGTTGGCTAAGAAGAGAAATGGTGTGTCTCAACATCCATAGTGCACAAGTCAGAAAGGAAGTGAAACCAGGGTACGTCTATGCTGAATTCCATGTGCCTATGGAGATCCATAGCGCTCGGGATACCAACACCAGGAATGGAAACCTGCACTATCTTGCCAATCCCTTCCATCAGAAAGGTGTCAAACATATTGTGGAATAGTTCAATTACCATAGGCTTGGAAACATTCAGGTCCAACAGTGAGGCCACGAAGGGGGAAAGCACGTTGCAGTTGATCTGGAGTTGGTTCTCGTCAGTAATGAAGGTTGCACTGACCACCCATTTGAATGCAGTCATGATGAGCTAGTCACATTTCTTCACCAGATGCTTGATTTGGTTGCTAGTGACCTCTCGTGAAATGGTATTGTGGTGTCTTGGGAAGGAGCTAGATGGGAGTGCCTATGCCAGTCGACATTCTAATAAAGCAGCAAATTATGGCAGAATGGGAATAAGTGGAAGGCCAACTAACTTAAGAGACTATATGTTCAAATGAATGTTGCAAAAGGTGGCATAGCTATATATAGAAAAGGTGAGCTGGAAAACTCAACCAATGAAATGTTTATTTTTGGTCGGACGACAACAAAAAGTTTTAAGATAGAATGAGGTAAAGTAGATAAATCATACGGAGGATCTAATGGAATGCCTTGAGAAATAAATTTGGGCATTGGGAGTAAATGCTCTCATACGCCAATTGTTGACATGTGTCCTTTTCCATCATCAGCGTAAGCCAGCTTACTACTGAGAAAATAAAGGTATTAACATGCTGAGCTCTAACAAATTAATGGTCACGTATTTTGAGGGGGTACCTTGCATCACTTCAACAAATTCCACATAGCAAAAATCATGTGCTTCAATGCAAATAATTTATTTGTTAAAGAGGCAGTGAGGAGAATGTACTAATTCCATCCTCGTGGCGTTCTCGACATTCTCGAGGGATACGGATCTCATGTTCACATGTATCACCTCAGTGGAGGTATTTAATGGACCAACAGTAATAGCGTAGTCTTAACTACATGTACAAGCAAGAGAATTAATTGCACTCAAAAGTAGGTTTTCCTTTTCAAGCAAAAGGAAAGTGGTCATTTTTGCTAAGGAATTCTCTGCAACTTCTTGACATAGTCATGGTGGAACCCTCAAACTTTGGAAGACAAGCCACAACTTCAAGTCAATGACTTGGCTATGCCAATGTTTATGGGCAAAAGTCATTCACCAATTCCTTGACAGTGGAGGAGTGACTTTTCAAATTTTACAAGAAGGTGCCAGTTGATAAACCTATAAAAATAGAGGTAGTGCAAGATATAGCCAATAATGTTTTTGACCCCAAGTTGTTGACTAAACCTAAAAGTCTCAGAGAAGGTGTGTTTCAAAGAAAGAAAATGTATGAGTTGGCCAAGAGTTTTGAGCTTCAGCTCTGGGATTATGGTTTTCCATAGTTCATGTTGCCCGCTATGCATCCATACCTGGAGTTAGTCGATGCATGTGTCAGGAGATTCGACGAGGTAACAATGGTCATTCAAAATGGTAGGATTAGGGTTACTATTTCTACTGAATCCATATGAGACATGTTGTGCATCCATACGGCCTAGGACATAGAGCTTTTTGATGAAGAAAAGATGGATCTCTTCGGGGAAGAAATGGCTAGAAGAATAGATTTTTATGAAGACGAAACAAAGGAATGGCTAGACAGTGGTCATCTTCCCTTTCTTCTTTCATACAAGAAATTCAAGAGGGACACATAGTCAGTGTTCTCGATGTTGGCCTAGGTTTTTGGTCTTGATGACGATGCTTAGGTTCTTCCTTTTCAGTTCAGCTTAGCCTTTGTGTTAAAAAGGGAGAAGGACCAGAGGAACTATTATTTTTCCAAAGTAATAGCTAGAAACATGTTGAACTAGCTAAACAATTACAAAACTGATTCCAAATTCAGGTATTCTTCTTTCTTGGCTCATTTGGTTTTGCATCAGAATCATGAATAGCTGGGGAGAAATGTACCAGTATCTAGGCTAGATGAAAGGGTTGTCTCCAACCAATTTCTGTGTGCATCCATGTACTTTCTAGAACAAGGGGATATTACTTGTTTTTGGATCACTTTTTGAGGCCAGTGCTTCAAGAATTGTTGCCTCGCCCTATTGGTCACTTCTCTCCTGATGTCCTACAGTGGATGAGAATCCTAGTGGATTATTTCCTAGGCATGGACTTCACATTTATCAAATTCCATGTCTTTCTCGATGAGACTTTCCCTCTCCCCAAATTTGTGACAGACAGAGTCTTCACATTGGAGGCATGCAACTAGGCGACCATTGTCGACAAGATCTATGGCACTGAAAGAAACAAGATAAAGTTATATTCACTTCCCATCAATATTGCTAACAGTCGAGTATCGTTGACAAAGTGATTTTATGAGGATGAGCTCAGGGATCTATTGGAAGCCTTAGGCCTGGTCCTCATCTGTGACAAGTGGGACTATAACCCATGGGGAATTTATCATGTGAGACATTCTAAGTGGGAATACTTCAAGAGGAGGAAGAATCTGACTCAAGAAATTGTAGAGATGTCCATTGATTTGAAACACATTCCTTTCAAATGACTAGAGTGGCTAAAATTTTGCACACCAAAGATATAGTATGACAGGAACCTTCTGATAAATAAATCTTTAATACATAGCTGAAGAAAAGAAGCTGGTCAAAAAGAAAGAAGGAAGATTTTTGGAGGTTCTGACAGGAGCTACGGTTCCCACAGGATGATGAGTTCGAAGAGATTTATGATAAGGAGGTCGACACTAATAATAGCAATCCAAAGACTAGCCATGAAATCGATGAGGAACAACTTTTGTGTCGGGCTTCTCGACCTTAAGAATTTGACAGTCGAAGGGATTCAAAGTGAAGGGATTCATGAGCTCTATCCTCCTCTAGTGCCCAGAGTAAAGGAAATAGACCCCGATGGTCTCCAAGAGCATCATCCACTATGGTCATTGAGAGCTAAGTTTCAAAGGGGTTGGTGGCTAGGAGATCAGAACATGTTAGTTCTGGTCATGAAAAGAGAAGATAGGTCAAAGATCTAGGCATATCCGACATGTTGACCCAAGGAGAAGAAGTGGAGTCTACCCTACAAGATGTGTCGACTACTGCGGATCAGGTAAGTTTCACTCCCTCTCTTCTTCCTATTTCTACATCTTTGGTTTTCCCCTTGCCTCTAACTCAAGAAAGGAACTCTCCATCCTTAGCCCCTGACTTGGTAATCCTGGGTACACCCCCTCTTGTTTGTAATGAACCCCATGAAATTACCCCACATGTCGAGGGAGCAACATCCACTCTAGCTGCTATTGACTCTTTTATTTCCCTATCAAGGGCCCCTCTAGAAAGAGCTCAGACATCTATGCTAACCCCCACTCCCGGCCCATCATCTTCTGAGCAAACACCTTTTTGCCCAACCGTATCTCTCTTCACCCCTACTAGCAAATCCCTCGCTCATTCTTAGCTTGGTGTGCCACCCTTTTCCATGATAACACTCCCTTTCACTTTTTTACATGCTCATACATCCAAGGTCTCCCCTTCCATTACCCTTTCTGGTTTCCTTCATGGTGCCCCTGGGTATGTGCAGGATTATCATGGAAAAAACAAGCCCTTAAGTGGCGAAAAATTCAAAAAAATAAGAGTTAGACAACTTGATGTAAAATTTTGAATAAGCTATCTATATTATTTGAAAAATATGTAAGAATAGAATCTGTAGCAAATTGAATGTAGTTTCTAAACTACTAGTTTTTTTTTTTTAATCTATTTGGTGAAAATTTGAAATTTCAATGAGTAGTCCTTAAATTTCAGGAAAAAAATAAGTAGGTGTCTATCACCACCCTAACCACAATAAAATGATAATATTTTTTTATAAGATTTTATATATAAGTAGAGGACTCATGTCCTGATGTGATGCATATTTTTTGTAATTTTTTTCCAAGTAAATAATTAAATATTTTTTTTATTAGCACTTTAAAAAATATAAAAAATCATATGTCTGACCACCTTAACTTTGTCAAAAATTCATGAAATTCATTTTTTTTGTAATCCTATAGTATGTGAAATATAGAATGTGACGCATGTTTCAGATTCAAAAAATGTGATACCATTTGAAAGCTATAGATGTTTTTCAATCAGCCCATCAATAAGGACTTTAGTCATAATTGAAATAGAAAATGAATAATTATTTATTAAATTCAAAGTAAAGAAAAAATTAAATATTGGTGGAAATCTAAGAATCTTTTTAAAAACCCTTTTCATTTCATCAATTTTGGATAAAAAAAAGTCATCAGCCACATACCCATCATATCACCACTTTTTGGCCCATCATGATCTTGCACATACCCCCTATTGCAGCACAGAATGTCGATATCCCTCAAACCCTCTAGGATCATTTCAATACAACCAAGCTAGCCTGATGGAATGATAAACATAGATGGCTATTGAAGAACGCTAAGTTGCCAACTACCAAGAAAATCGAGGCTTGTTACAATGAGGAGCAAAATTCTCTCCTGATTAGCACCATGACGCCGCTCATGGCTAAGCTTGAGGGGTTGATGTAGATGGAGGATTATGACAGCTGGACGACATGCCTAGATCTAAATGAAACTCGTCCATGTGACAAGGTGGTCTTAGGTAAGACCACCTAGCAAGTAGTATATGCAGACTATGAAAGGCTGGGCATAAAGTTGAAGAAGCGTGAGACACAGTTGGTTAATGTGAAGGAAATAGTGGGTAGATTGTAGACTGATATCAAGGCCGAGGATGTTGAGATGGCCCGCATAATGCAAATTCAAGGTAAGCAAGGGGAAACCTCAAGGTTGCTTGAAGAAGCACAGAGCGAACAAGTTCAGCTACATGCCAAAATTGAGAAATTGAAAGTTGATCTCGTCACCCAACATCAGACCAACATGGAGTACAAAAGTACTCACGAAAACCTACAAAAAGAGCTGGACAATGTTCAATCTCAAGATTTCAACAATGTTGAGAAGGCACAGGCAAAGGTAGAAAGATTGAAGCTAGAGAAACACAAGATTGTGTCCACTTTGCAGACCCGCGACCAAGAGATGAGAAAGATGAGCTCCAAATTGGTGAACATTGTCAAGGTGAGAGATCAAGTAGAGGAGAATGCAAGATCCAAAGAGATTTAGCTTAGTTAGGAGCTGACTATTGCTTAGAAGGTTGTGTCCCTCCCGCTACTAAAAGGACTGGTATCTTCACACTGGGAGTGGATTGCAGTTGCAGTTCCTATTATCAAGCCCATCTTGCAATTCTTTAGGGATGTCCGAGAAATAAATGGGACGATTGACTCAATGGCCGATCACATTCCGCATACATGTGACTCTCAAGTAGCAAAATCACAAAGTTTCATTTCTAGGCTTTCTCTGGCTTTTGATGAAATCCTAAAAGATGATGGAGTTCCTAATCATAGAATCACTTCCATCAAAGCGAGTGAGATTTTCAACTCCCACAAGGTCGCCAAAATGTGCAAAGATTTCCAAATGGTGTTCGCAAGGAGAGTTGAAGAGGTAAAAAAGGATTTCAATGTCTTAATCAATTACATGATACCTCCTTTTTCCTCCCTAGATGGAAATGTGCAAATAGTAGAACAGGTTATGGAAGCTATCAAACTAAAGGATCAGACTTCTGTAGAATTTCCAAGTTCAATTACAACACATGCAGCTGATGAGATCGAGCACAATATTTTTTTCCTTTTCTCATCTTTATCATTACCTTGGAGTTGTTATTGCAAGGTGGGGAGTTGTGTCTTTTAGGGAAGTCTTCCAGCTTAACCAAGCATACAGGGTCATTCACAGTCTTCCCTTACCAACCGAAGCATAATGGCAGGCACAACACTCCTCTTTCCTTAAACTCCAAGAATTTCAAGAGAGTTGGGTTCATACCTCCACAAGCGAAGGCCCCTATGAGTCGCCAAAATTGTGAAACATTTTTCTTTGCCTTAGTCTTTCGATCTTCAACTTCTTTTGTTTTTGGATTCAGAGATGTCTAAGTTTATGTAAGGCTAGTTAGAAAAACAGGCAATGTGCCACATGGTGGCTGCACAACTTTCTTTTTTATCATTTTCCTTTTGGAGGAGGGTTTGTGACACGCATCAGCTTGGTGGATGTTTTCTCCAAAACATTTTTCAAAAAACATAGGATCCCCACCCGTGTAACATGTCATCTCTTCACTGCATAAGGATTGTGCCTCTTATGAGATGATATATCTTTTGAGAGTCTATCAGATCTTGCTGGCATTTCTTTTCTTGGTTTTTGGGATGGAAGCTTTGAGTCGATGCCTCAGGGTTATGTGATTGGTCTGTACAGGCCCCTTTTGCTAGATTTTTTTAAGGATTTGATTGTTTATGAGCCTCTATCTTTGCTAAATATTTAAAGGGAATTAATGCAGCAACTGAGAATTAATGAGCAAAGATCATTGTGACCTAGCCAAAGATCTATGATCAGACTACAAGCTCTGAAGTATCAACATCTGGAAACAATTACTTTTGTGATGAGGCGGTGTTTTCTTCTTTTGACGGCTATATAAGGAGGGCAACGACAAAATGGGGGGTTGGATTCCAAGTTACAGTTTCTTTGTTAAGAAATTTTTCTTTAGTTTTCTTAGGGTTTTAGAGTTATTTTCATAAGCAAGTTGCAAAACTACTTTTCTTTGGCATGTTATATCTATTAAGGTTTAAACTATTGTCGTATTGGTATCCGACCTCTGTTTTAAAGTTCATTTGATATTTAAAAGCATGAACTATTGAGGATAAATTGTTGAGACTATGCATGTATGGCCTTTTTCAAACTTTCTTTATATTATCATTTGGAATGAAACATCGTGTCTTGGAAGCTAAATCCAGATAGTTTAAGTAGATAATTTCCATGTTGTATGCTCGTATGGTAGAGTAGTAGCTTAAGAAAACTGGATTATGTTAGTGGACTTCTCTATTTCTCTCAAAGTTTTATTTTGTCATGCTATGCTATATTAGAAGGAAGAGTTCATGTTATTTCTGAGATATTGTTTTGTTACTCATAAGAAATATTTATGTTGGATTGGACCTTAATGAACACTGCCTGTGGAAAGATTTGAAAGTCTACACTATGCTTGAAGTTAGCCTTTGTTGTTCATTATCTTTCCAACAATGAAGAGTTTTGGTGTTTTGTGTCTAATTATATCACTCATATGAATGAGTTGGGTTTGAAATGTTGTAAAAGCTTTGGCACATCGCCTTTTATGTTTTATGTTTACATTTCCTTCTCTCCTTATCTCCAAACCCCAAAGAAGAGTTAGCTTTCTATTAAAATCCTAGAGGTATTCAGTGAGACGCAATTTGTCCCCCACTCGTTGAATTTCCCATAAGCCTATCGAAGAGGCACAAGCTTTGATGATCGATAGGACACCAAGTAGAAAATCTCATACAAGGGATATTAAATGCAAGATGGATGCAAGTGCAACTGAAAAGAAATTAAGCTAAATGCAATTAAATGAATACAATAGAAACTTTGTAAACTAAAATAGAAAGTTATCAACGACAAACATAAGCTTAGAAATAGACTTTTGAATTCTAGAAAATGCAGTTTAAAATCTGCACTAGGACTAAATTGTCCAGAGGGCTGTATGAGTCCCAGTGAGGGTTTTTTTCACAAATTTTAGAAAATTTTAAGTGGATTTTGTGTTTTCTATTTTGGATGATGCCTAAACTAAGTGCGACTCCAAATCAAAATTATGATATTCTAAGTATAGTTTCACCAAAATGAATGGTTGAATTTTTTTTCTTCTATGCTTGGGAGATAGAATAACAATCTTCTACACTTTACATTCAAGAAAATCCCTAGAGATCTCAATCTAAGGTATGCAAAGGAGAAAGAGATCTTGCAATAGGGTTGTCCTAGGGTCTGATTATAAACTAATGAGGGTTTCACCATGAAGTTAAGGCTTGGAAAGACTAATGAAATGCAAGACCTAATGCTTAAACCTAATGTGATGCAAGTTTTCATCAAATGATCTAGAATGCATGTAGATCAGAATAGAAAACTGAGAGATCAAAGGTGTACACCTGGGAACTTGAAGAGGACTAGATCAAGACTTGGAAGGCTAAAAAAATTGAAATTAATTCCTGCTAGCACTCATACACCAGCCTGGGCATTTTAGTCCAAAATTAGGGTTTCTGGGCAGGAACATAAATTTGGCAGAGTTGTGTCTAGAGTTCCTAAAATATGCAAATTTCCCTATACTGGGACCGATACACCAGAAGTGCAATATCTGTCCAGTTAGGGTTTTGTTGAAATTCAAAGTCTGATTCTGCTCTTCAATGTTTTCTTTGTCCTTTTCACCTAACTTCTGGGTCTGAATATATTTGATTTGTAACCTGTAGATGTCTTTCAATGATCTCCAATGCAAGGTGACAACTTTGAACACTTTGACCACTTGAAAACTTTCTCCAAACTTTCTCTTCAATATGTCTTCAACCTAGATCTACAAATCACATAGTAAAGAGGGGAAAAATGTTGTTTTGTTAGTAGAAAGGGGTTTGCCTTGGTCAAACCCTATTTTGGTAATCAAACCTTGAAATGAAATGAAATGAAATAAGATGAAGGAATGGCGAATGAACAAAATGTAATATTGTAACTCACCAAAATATAACAATAAAGTGCTACAAACATATATGAAATAGGTCCAATGGATGTAGATCTTGACTCTTACTTGAATGTTGTAGATCTTGACTTGAATGCTAGCTTGAATCATAAAACCCTACATCACAATTGTTAGCTCACAAACAAACATGATGCATGTTGACTTTGACATGATGCTTGATCTTTGAATAATGCTCTAAAACAATCGATGATCAGCTCTTGAAGACTCTTGAATGCTCTTGTAAACTCTTGAATGCTTCTTTGATCACAAATTTTCTATAATGTATGAATACTTGCAAGCTTAGGATGCTAGGATGAAAATGGGTGAAATAACCTTGTATTTATACTTGTTTATGCCAAATTTCTTGAAATTACAACACTACGCTTGATGACATCAGATCTAGGGGAATAAAATCCCGTCAAGAATTTGAATAAAATTTTATTTTGGGCCACACAAGCCTCATACGCTAGAAGTGGCGTATGAGTCCCATTAGGCTTAACTATGAGACACATTCTCAAAAATTCTTACAATGATGCAAAATCTAGATCAGGGCCCAAAAACCTCAGTGGGACTCATATGCCCAAGGTGGCTTATGAGTCCTAGATCACTAAATCTAGGCCACACAACCTAAAAAAACCTAAATTATGATTGGATGTTGATTTATGTCTAGATAATCCTAAAAAATATGCATTAATTAAGACTTGTGGATGTAAAACAAGGCCAAATAAGGAATAAAGAAGCCTAGTTATTTATGAAAACCGTAGAAAAGTGTGAAAGTATGGTACAACACTTTACAGCACCTTAAATAAGGTATAATTAAGTTCTTTTATCTTACTAGGGCCCAAGACCTAATGTGAATGTGTCAAACACATTACAACACTAAATCAAGGCAACATTATGCTTAATTTAACAAGGAGGGCCCAAAAAAGCATGGAAAAGTAGAGGGATACTTTTTTCATTGCCACAATAGCATATTTGCTCATTCATTATTGCTTCATTCTATTTGATTTCATTTCAAGATTTGATAACCAAAATGGGGTTTGAGCAAGGCAAACCCCTATCCACTAAAAAAACAACATTTATCTCTTCCCTACATGTGTGACTACAGATCTAGGTGCTTTGGACTCAAATATCCTTTGAATAATAAGTTGCAATATTGAAGGAAAGTTGTCAAAGTTGTCACAAAGTTGTTATCTTCACAGAAAGTCACCTACATTCCATAATTCAGAGTTTTAGATTCATAGATCAGAGAGGAGAGAAGCTACAAAAAATAACTAGAGGATTCTAGAGTTTCAGATCAACCCTAATACTGAGACTAAATCACCACTTGTGGCGTATGAGTCTTAGTATACCATATTTTAGGCATTTTCTATAGATCCTGGTTTACCAATTGTAGATTCCAAATTCAACCTGTTAGAGTGTTAATTTTTTACTTAGGCATTTAATCATTCGATTTTTTTTTTCCTATGTTGGGTAGTTTTACACCCGTCACCTATTTTCTTGCCTTTAAAAGGTTGTACTATATGTTATTTTAGCATCTCATTTTATTAACTCTTTCTTGGTGAAATAGCCTATGTGCTTCTCTCATACCGTGAAGTTTTTTCTGCAGATGGTGCTCATAAGCGGTGGATGGCACCAACATGGTATCAGAGCCAACCATTTTGTAGTCCTTCCTAAGAGTTTTCATCAAAGTGTTTGGGATTCTTTTTTTTTTCTGGAATTTGAAATTTTTTAAATTTCAAAGTTGCCTATTTCCATTTTTTCTTGATTCTGCAAGAGGCTATGAAGAATCCATTGGATTTGGCATTTAAATTTTTTTCCCTCACCAAGAAATTTCATTGCTCTTTTGAAGCACAATTTGGGGGAGCCAGGAGGTTCCTTTTTGATCATTTGATTTGTTGCCAGCTGTGAAGACATTATGTTTGGAGGCATTTGTATGCGTTTTCCTTTCTTGAGGCTTCAATTCACACTGTTGTGGATTTATTTCTCTTTGCTGGCATGATTTTCCTTTGTGGTGGCGCCTTTTGTGCACAAGGTTCGATTTGCAAAGAAGAGGCATGTTTGTGCAACAAATTTCTTCTGAACAATTGAGGAAAATGATTCCCTTTCGGCATTATTCTCCTCTATCTTGAAAGCTTCCCCACGGGTTTCTATCTATTGTAGGAAATGTTTAAATGAGGAGGTGTTTTTTGGTTTATTTCTTCAGCAGAGTCATGAATTTCCCCGAGGCTAAGAAATCCCTATATTCAAGGTACAAATTTTTTGATAGGAGATCAATGGCGTGACATTGAGATAAGGGGTGTTGGCACTTTGAACTTCCTACTAGGTTTAATTTCCTTGTGTGGCAATGCATTACACCAGTGAAGAGACCCGACTCTCTAATTAAGAGGATCAATTTTTTTTGTGTGGGAGGCATATTTTTTTGGAAGCTCGAACCCTCTACCATTGTGGAGAACACTGATTTTACTTGGTTGGAGGCCACAATTTCATTTCCTAGAGAAAATTTGTCTTAAGAACCTACGTTTTCTGCTTGGGAATTGAATTGATTAAAGGAGGTTGCACTATTTTTCCCACTCAGAGGTTGAGATTCTTTTGGCTAACAACATCGATTCTCAAACATTCAAGGTTTCAATGTTCACATGTTGATTGAAGTCATTGCTATTGAGGAGGCTTTCAACTGATTTAAGGATGCAAATTTCTTTTGTTGGAGGTTGTTGTAAACCATCATCAAATGCCCAAATTACCTTCTACAGGAAGTGATCTTTTCCATTGGAAAATGATTTCTCTTTGGAGGAAGTGATTGGAGGATCGATTGAATTTTCTTTTTCTGTAGAGAGCATCATGATTTTTTTTGGAGTGAGAAACTAATATTTGGAGGCTCATTTCTTCACTGGTTGTATACATTTTTTGAAACTTTATATTTTATAAAGTTTCCCCTAAAAAATTAGGGTTCCAAAGTTGCACAGTCGAGTGGAATGCCCCAATTTTGAAGATTTTTGAAGTTGTTCTGGGAACATTTATCCCACATTGGTTGTGGGTAGTAGACTCAAGTTATTTAAATACCTCTTATTTCACATTGATGGTGTGAGCAAAGGTTCACCTTGGTGGAAGCAAAGGCTCACACATGTGGGGAATATTGTTCCTCGCCAATGTAGTTCTAGTCAAGTCTGCCCGAGTGTTTAGAGGATCTCCAAATTGGTCTACTATGGTTTAACTTGTGAGGTGGCGCCCAGGTGGATTGCATGTAAAGGTTCCCTATTTTGCTCATTTTTTTCAAATTTTAAGCCCTTTTTAGCAATATTGCTTCCTGAAGTATTTTGGGAAGGCTTCATTTGTAGTATTTTGGAGTTTTTAATTGTTGTTGAAGGTTAATTAATGTCTTTGTATTCTTGGAGATTTTTCATAGTTGATTATTGGGTTTTCATTTCATCCTATTGTGATTATGTTGAAAAGGGGAAATAATAAATAATGGAAAGATGGTATCATAAAACATCTCAGATGGCTTCATTTGTTGCCACATTTATATAATCTTGTTTCCCTTCCTCGTACTGATAGTACTAAATTTGCATGGAATTGCAGAAGGGATCATGCCCTAGGAGTAATTGCAATGCATATTGATTATGCCACTTTGAATGCTATTGATCATTTTGAGTGTCCTCATCTGGGAATAGCTGAGTATCAGGATCTCCATGTGTTAAGTTTTTACTTAGGAATTTAATCATTCGGGTGGGTTTTTCCTATGTTGGGTAGTTTTACACCCATCACCTATTTTCTTGCCTTTAAAAGGTTGTACGATATGTAATTTTAGCATCTCATTTTATTCAATCTTTCTTGGTGAAATAGCCTTTGTGGTTCTCTTGTATCATGAGGTTATTTTCTATAGATGGTGCTCCTGGGAGGTGGATGACACCAACATGACCTCAACCCTAAATTGGGACTAAATCACCCCTACTGGCATATGAGTTTTAGTGTGCATTAACGTCACAATTTTTTTGGCCTCCAGGCCTTGTTTCAAGCATCTCCAGTTTTCTAGGTGCCCCTTTGTTCTCTTTCAATTCATTATTCTAATGTTTAGTTTCATATCTTAGGTTGCATAGTTAGGTTTACATATCATTTGCATCTTCTTCTTTCCAAGCCTTTGTTTGGTGGTGAACTCCCTTTTTTCTTTAATCACACCCAATTAAACCATCTAACCACCCACTCCATCCCTCAATCAAGCCAATTGGTTGAGGGATCTTGGTTTCCTTTAATGAAAATTGAGTGAAATAGGAGGAGGAACCCTAATTCCCCTTTAGTTCAATCTCCCAAAAGGTGGAACTCTACTTTTGAGTTTTCATATAATTATTCTCCATGCTTTTTTTGAAGCTCCTAAATCTTGCATGACTATCCTCATAGCCAAATATTTCATGATATAAAGTATTATATTCCAATTCTTATAATAATGATTGTGGTCATAAATTATTTTGGCATATTTTTATAAATAAAATTCCTGGTAGGTTAGACTCATAAGTAAAAAATATATGGACTCCACAAATCTATATCATTTTATATCTTCAAATATTTATATTAAAGGTTCACATACTAAGAATTTATAATATAAAACTATGAAATTTTTAAATGATTCATGGTAAATAAATGGTTTTATTAATGCCCATCAAACATTTCATCTCTTGGAATATTACTTGAGTGGTTGCTTGGGGAATAAATTTGAGAAATATTGGACTATAATAAATGAATCATTGGATAGTATTAGACTTATAAATATTCAATGTTAGCATGAACTCCTTATGAAGCTAATATTCTCACTTTTGTTGGTGCCTTTGTCAAATCCTAGCCTTTGGGTAACCCTTTGGAAGAGGATGAGGTAATGTGGAAATATGATCCTTTTGGTAACTTCTTAGTTAAGAGGTTAGAAAAATCTTGTGGGCATGGAGTTGGATGTTGATACATTGACCATACTACAAAGTGTAAAACCCAACTAACTATCTAAAAGGTAGAATTTTCAAATCAATAGTTATGTAGAAGAAAGCTAATAGTTGGGATCATCTATGACATATTTTTTTCTCTAGTCATTCAAGATGTACTTTTTGCAATTTTTGTAATGAAGTTCTATATCATCGTTTCTTCCATTGTTATTTTTCTTGTGTAGTTTTGACTTCTCTATTGAACAAAATGAAAATTCATTAGGTTTTTCTAAGTACCATCCATGAGATTTTTTCTAGCTAACTTTTTGACAAGAGATATCCAATTGGTAAAATATAGTAAATGATGCCTAATATGATCTTTTGGAGCCTATGGAAAGACAAAAAATGTGTATCTTTAGGGATGCCAATTATTTGTCAGAGGTATTCAAATTGTTGAGAGATATTGAAATTCAAGGTCCTCATCCTAAATTCTATGAAACACAAGATGACTAAAAGAATATGCCTAATATAAACTAGTTTAAACTCAACTTTTATGACCTACTTATAGTGGTAATAAAAGTAATATAAATGGTAGAGTTGTCATCTTGGATTATTTTTGGAAATTACTTAAGGGATTCTATTAATATACCTTAATATAAAGTAAAATATTTAAATTTAGGCTCTTATTAAGGGAATAAAATTTGCTATAAGTATTGATATCAAGAATTATAGATCATTGGGGACTCTTTCTAGATTATCACAAAATACATAAGTTGGACCATATCACCTAAAATGTTCAAAACTCGGTGAAGGAAATTCATACTTTAAGATGCCACTTCCAATATATCACTTTCTAATTGCTACAAGAAAATAAACCAAATTACATTAATTTTCTTACAAACTATGGTGCTACGAAGAAAATTCATACTCTAAGATACCATTTCTAATCACTACAAAAAAATAAACCACTACATTGATTTTCTTTCCAACTATGATGCCAACTCTTTAGCAAATGAGAGGAAATAAACCACTACATTGATTTTATTGCTATCTATGATGCCAACTCTTTAGCTAATGAGAATCCCCTTTAGTGGGATTGCTTATTACTTAGTTTCACAACATCAATAGTCTATGTTCTTGTCCATTAGAGATATTGGATTCATTTATGCTTCATTCTATTGCTTACTATCATTGTGTTTTCTTTGTGGTTTGGACTTTGTTCAACTCATACATTTGAATATCTGGTGTTACTTTTTCAATGTTTTGGATGTAGCAACACTATCTACGCCTATTCCTTGCTAGCTATCCAATTTTTATGTTTCCTTTTAGCTTTTGATATCTTGTCTTACATTTGTATCTTTGTTTTCTAGTTTTGGGAAGTCCATGTCTCATTGTTCTTGATTGTCTTCTTGTAATTAGATGAGGATCTGTTTCCTTCAACTAATTTATTTAAAACATATTTTAAAAAATAAAATGAACACGTGGAAATATTTTTTATGTTCTCATTAAATAAGTCATTAAATAAGAATAAAGACAGATACACAAAAAGAAACATATATGTAAATTATAATTAATCTCAATCAAAATGTTAGTAATGACATGAACCAGAATATTAAAAATAGATGAACCACAATCAGAAGATAGTGGAGAAAACCAACGAAATTTAAGAGGTAGAGAAATTTTGAACAAATAATTATCCAAACAAAAGGTCTGATGACCTTTTAAAGATTACAGGAGATTGCCTCTTTCTTCCCACTGTCGAATGGCTGATCTCAAAGAATAGTTAGCGACCAGATCCTTTCGCTCAAGCTTTTCATTTGTCATGGGTGATGTGTGGTGTCCACGATCAAACCACTCTTGGATCGCCTCCTTTTCGTATGTAAAGCCATCTGCGGCAACATAAGGATGTCGCATAACAGTCTGCAAATTTCATAACAAAAGCAACTAGTGTTAGAAAAACTCCTAATTTTAGGTATTTTTAGCATGAAGAAGGTCAAAACGAAAGTGTAGGAAGTAATTCTCGCCATTGATATTGGACATAGGAAGAAGCCCGGAACATGTGTTTCTTCAGCTTTGCCGGGTCTGCCGATGTCAGGTGCAACGACGGTAAAATTTCGAAGCTTATCCAGCATTTGCATCACAGTTGGCTGAATGTCCGGCCTCTTCTCTCTTACTGATTCCGTGCAATGTAAAGCAAGATCAGCCAGCTGAGTAGCCTGCGCAAACGACCATTCACCGGCTGAAGGATCCAAAATCTCATCCAATTTTGAATTTTCTAGCGCATTTTCAGCCTCCTTTACCAGTCCTAACGCCGATTTCCCTGTGAGAAGCTGAAGGAAAATCATTCCCAGGCTGTAAACATCAGATTTGGTAGAGTATTCGCCGTTTCTCTGGTATTCTGGATCCATGTACAAAAATGTGCCTTTTACCTCCGATTCTTTGTGTACATCTTGTGGCAGACGACGAGCGAGACCGAAGTCACTGATTTTGCTTACATAATTCTCGTCAAGTAGTATACTCTCGGGCTGAAGATCGCGGTGGACTACTGGATCTGGCTTTAAACTGTGTAAATATTGTAAGCCGGAGCAAAGCTCCGCGGCAATGCGAATTCTGGTGTGCCAAGGGAGCGGCGGAGTGGAGTTTTTGCAGCTCAGACGATCTGCTAGGCTTCCGTTGGTCATATATTCATAAAGTATACAGCCCTGCTCAAAACACGCTCCTACCACCCTCACCAAATTCGGATCCGAATTTCTCTTAAAATATCGATCTGCCAAGAGAAAATTATAAAAAAACCTGTGATTGAAAAAGGAAAAAGACAGACTTAAAATGCCTTCGTTTATGTGTGTACCTCCCGTTGGAACTCCTGCCGGCCTTGCAAACTTTCCTCGGCGACCATTTTCACGGCAACCGTTGCTTGTCCTATTTGGGCTTTGTAAACAGTTCCGTAGCCGCCGCTTCCCAGTTTGGAATGGTCGGAGAAATTACCGGTAGCGGCTTTGATGTCTTCCAAGGAATATTCGCGGAATTCAAGGCTATCAGAGGAAGAGGGAGTTTCCAGGCGAGACCTAGAATGCAACAAGCCCTGAAGCTGTTCAATTTCATCCTCCTTTTCTTTCAGAATGCGGTAGTTTTGCATCTCCACCGCTGCGAGCTTGTGCTCTGCCGCTTCGAGCTCCTGGATAGCTTGGTGCCATTCATTTGTGTATTGGGTCACTTGTGTGGCCAGTGATATCCCCTTGTCGACCATTGCTTGAAGCTCCTCTTCCACTTCCTTTACCCGCCTCGTTAACTCTTGGCAACACTCTTCTTTCTTTTCAGAGAGCGAGATCGCGTCTTGTAACTGATAAATACACGAAAATTCAAGCATTTTCAACCCGGCCCCAACAATTGTCTTATATAATAGAAAAGAAAAAGTCGTTCTGTACCTTGCGAATTGATTGCATCTCATTAGCCTCTGCTTTCTTACGTTTTGCGGTCTCTTTTTCCAATTCTCTCTCTGCTTTCTTACGTCCTACGATCTCTTTTTCCACTTCTCTCTCTGCATTCTTACGTCTTACGGTCTCTTTTTCCAATTCTCTCTCTGCATTCTTACGTCTTACCGTCTCTTTTTCCACTTTTCTCTTTGCATTCTCCGCCACTTTCAATGCGTGCGTGAGCAGAATTTTCAGGCTTTCAGTATCTGTCCTCTCATCCTGCATTGCATTTTGAATATTTGTAATCCGTAAGAATATGTTTAGATCTTTCCAAATTCACAGTTAAGTATTTACCAGAAGAAATATTAAACCTTAAATTACGACTTTTTTAAGACGAAAGAAGCCAAGAAGTAAAAGTAATGTTTAAAAGTGAGGAAATACGTGAACATTGTTTTGAGTTTCATCGCTATCAATTTCTCGACTTTCTGCCACATGCATATCAGAAGAAAGTTCACTGGTCACGGCCCTTATATCCAACGACGCTTCGAAATCAGATTGGTTCACTTCGTCGGGCCAATCTGTCCTACAATCTCCCACAACGTTCAGCGTAAGCCCTCCAGAAGCTGAAAGATTTCCCGGAGTTCTAATGGAGGCGGTCAAATCTGGCTGGCAGTTTGACTGCAATGAAAATGATCGAGCGAAATCCTCTGATGAAGTTCCAAGTAGTTTCGAAATTCACATCAGCAATAAACGATGGTGCTTATAAATTTCAGCTGTAATAAAAGAACATATCTCTTTTAAAGATCGGATAGATTACTGACCATTATCAACGACAGATCCTTCCCTTGCTACTACAAGCGTTCCTTTACACACGATCGATATCTCGCAAGAGTTGATGGCGTTACTTAGAACGTAACCCGCTTTGCCTGTTACTGGCATCCTATTCCTGTAAGAAGTTTAATTAAAAACTATCTCTGTATTGAACAAAGTGAAGATCTAATAACAAATTGTAACAACAGATAAAAGATAACTCATATAATTTTTAATATTTATCATAATTCATAACTTGCGGCGAGCAAAAAAAAAACTATAAATAAATTATGGAGTTTTCTCGTACAACTCTACTTAAAATTTCGCGATGAGCATAACTTCTGCTTGGTTTGTGATATTGTTTTTGAAATGGAAAAAACAGGTTTTACAAGACCTGAAACCACAAAGTTAAAACAAACAAAGATAGAGCATTAAAAGTTCGAACAAACAGACAGCTGTCCCAAAAAGGAAACGACAGCAAAAGGAGACAACAAGGTCCAAAAAAAGGACCGCCAAAAAAGCAGAGACAACCACAGCAGCACTACTCCAAGGTGTTCATCAACTCCTCGGCTTCCTTTTCAACTTCACTCATATCCTGTAACCCCTGCTTGAGGATTTGAACCATGTGTGGAGAAGCAGGGGCCTTCCTTCTCATATTAGCCCGGGTGCGAGTCAAAATCCCTTCAACAGCAGCTCTGCTACAACCTCTGTCCGCTTCCAAGTCCACGACCAGCGAGCCCTTTTGATTTTTTTCCAACTTTTCCACCATAGCATTGATGATAATGGTGTTGTGCCTAGCAATTTTATGATTATTTGCCACAGTGGCCCTGATATTTTGGCCAATCTTGGACATATTGCTCTCCAGCCTAGTCAATCTTTCCTCTTGCAACTGTTGTCTTTTCCTCGGTAAGGGGGTGTCCTGTCCTTCATTCTTATTACAACTCCAGCTAACCTTCTGCTCCAATTCCATGACTCTGTTGCTGAGATCTCTATTACAACCATTCAAATCACAAACTTCTTTCCAGGCCCACTTAAGAACAGTGAAAAAGCCATCAGTACTTTTTTTCACCACACCCATTATGTCCTTAGGCCTGAGGTTATTTAGGGCAGAATTAATTTTGCCCTGATTAGGGGAATTTTTAGGGGCATTCACAAATCTTCCAGATGCAGGGGCACTAGGGGCCGACTCTTTACTGACCATAGGTTTATCAGAATGAATTTCCAGAGAATTCCCAGAGTACGAGACCAATTTCGTAACTGAGGTACCTTTAAAATCAGAGACCAAACCCAAGGTAGGGCAACCAGGAGATGGCTGGGGATTAAGACAAGACAGCGAAGCAAAACCTGGGATAGGGCAACCAAGAGAAGGCTGGGGATTAGGACAAGAAGGCAGAGCAGAACCCATAAGGACATTCTGACAAGAAAGAGACTGGGGAACAATGGTTTTAGAACCAACAAGGGCAAAAGCAAGAGGGGCCAGGGGATCGTTCTCCCTGCTACTTTCCATATCCTCATCGTCCAAATCCTCAACAGCAACATTTTTAGGCAAAGTAGGTAAATTTTGAAAATGCTCAAAGATGAGCCTAACAAGACCAGGGTGAATAATAGAAATCCGCCTAGGGTTTCTTTCAACTTCATCAAAGCAATTCTTCAAAAAAGAGAATAAATAAAAAGGCAAAGAGATACGAACCTTGTGACGGAAGTGGTTCAAAATGGTAAAGTGATAACCATACGCCCTGGTGAAGCACCCATCAACCGTGATGTACTCCATAATGAATCTCAAAACTTTCCTCCAAATTGATTTAATGGATTTCACATCAAAGTAGCTATTGACAACCTTAACCAACTTAGCCTTCTCCTTATCTTTTTTAGGAAATCTGATAACCGCTTCATCAAAGAACCGACGGTCCCGATAAAATTTCACTCCCTTAGTCGAAAGACCAGTAATCTCACTGACAATTTTCTCATTCAGCTTGACACTCCTGCCAAACAACACAATCTCACCATTTTTCCAGTTTTTGGTGAAATAGTCCAGCACCTTCTCATCAGTTCCATGGAGCTTTTCCAAAAACGGGACTGAACCTCCCTTTTCAATTTTTTCCTAAGCTTTAGCATTCTTTCTGTGCTCTTGAAAGTAGCTCGGCTCAACACGTTTTCTCTCTCCCCCCATCTTCAAAGCTCTGTTATACCATACCCTACAATTGCTCCGGGTCCCGTTTAAGCATATTTTCCCGGACACCTAGAAAGCGTGCCAAAAACTCTTCTTGAAAAGGAAAATGACGTCAATCCCATCAAATCTAATAAAATCAACGTACATGATCTTTATCCACTTCATCATGGTGAAGACAAACTTCTCTTCCATGCATTGAATCATAATAAATTAGAGCTTTCACCTCATAATGGAGGTAATCATTCTTCCTCCACGTGTTTTCCCCACCCTTCTTGACCCCTTCATTGGCAAAGTAATCTGCCACCTTATTGGCTTCTCTGTAGGTGTGGGAAACTTTCACTTTGTCGAATTTACTTAATAAGGAAATTTTGTCTTCGATCCACTTTTTGATGGTCCACGAAGGAGGGGTAAGCCCAAGAATGCAGTTTATTATATTCTTAGAATCACCCTCCAACCAAAGACATTTCATATTCATATTGAAATCCAAGTTAACTGCGTGATAAGCCCCAACAGCTTCCGCAACATGATTAGTTTGGGTATCGATGTCCACAACAAAAGCCGCAATAAAAGCTCATGTATTGTCCCTTGAGACACACCCACTGCCAGCGTTCCCAGGGTTGCCTTTTGCAGCACCATCAAAATTGGCTTTCACCCAACCCAAAGGCGGCAAAGTCCATCTAGCATTCTCCCTCCCACAAAAGGCCGGCGTGGGGACATTTAAAGCAACTAATTTCGAATTCCACTTTTCAGCAGTAGCAATATCAAAAGGAGACCAAGTAACTTTATCAACCATTTTTCTAGGTATTAAAGATAAATTTTCCTTTATAGCCCTAACAATTTTTTCATATAAGTCCCCCTCCGACTTCTCTTTTTCCCTAAACAAGAACCCATTTCTCATGATAAGTGGTTCATGAGTAGTGGTTCACAAGAACCCATTTCTCATGATAATGAATGGTCCACTTAGCACTCATTGTATCTAAGTGATCCTCACAGAGGTGAAGGATTGGGCCTTCCTGGGAGGTCACCCATCCTAATACTACTCCAGCTTAAATGCGATTAACCACATAATTTTCTCATGGTTAAGACCGGTTAACATGCAACCCCATTTGCAAGCTTAAACAACATGAAAGTAATAATTTTCAAGAGGTCTTAACCCAAAAAAAAAAAAAAACGGAGGTTTTTTTTTAAAAACCATCCACCCTTATATGCATTTAGCATGCAGCTGAAAAGAGCAGTTGGTGTCCTCTAGACATAAATCGACTGCATAGCAAAAATAAAAGTGTTAAATATTTTTTTTTTCAGAAAAGTCGATTACAAAGTGTAGATGATAGCATTAATTATCAATTTACTATCCCTCAATGTTAATTGGACTCACAAAATGATCTTGGAGTTTCAAAAAATGAATCTTCGCAACTACTTTTGTGAAGATATATAAGAGTTGTTTTTGAGTTTTGATATATTTCAATTCAACATTTTTTTTTTAATGAAGTCATATTTAAAATCAAATTTTTTGAACTATTATGATGGACTAGATTATGGGCAACTTGATAGTGCTATGTTATCAAAGAAGATAATATATGCTGATTTTGTTTCTCTCCAATTTCTTTTAGAATTATTCGATACCATATTTCGTGTGTATTTGTAGAAATGATTGCGATATACTTTGCTTTTGTAGATAAAAGAGCAACTAAACTTTGCTTCTTTAAGCTTCATGAAACCAAACCCAAATCAAGTAGAAAACAATTACCATTTTTATACTTTTAGTCATCAAAACTACCCCCTAATGACAATCATTGAAAATGAAAAATTCAAACCATTTAGAAACATAATAATGAATACTAAATTTTGTTGTAAATTTCACATAACCCAATATCCTCTTGGTTGCCTTCACATGAATTTAAAATGAATTGGTCATATACCTTGAAATAAAAGAAATTGAACAAGCAATACAAGTTCTTGTGTGAGTTGAAAACATCAAACTTCCAACAAAATTTTTATAAGTTATTTCATCAACTATTTTAGCACCATCTTCTCTACATGAAACAATTTTATAAGCAATTAAAGTGGACAATGGTTTACAATCAACCATATTAAATTTCTTCTACATTTCTTTCACATACTTTATTTGACAAAAAAAAAATCATCTCCATTACTAGGAAGTATTGCATGACACCTAAGTCTTTCATTTCAAATTCATTCTTAAAGAAATTTTGAATTGATCCTTCATCTTATAACTCCTACCCATATACAAAATATGATTTACATACAATAAGGGTATTATTTCTTTCTTATTTGTAGTAAAGAGTAAGCTCACTCTTGCTTATCTTAAAGATATTCTAGTGAAAACACTAATCAATTGTAGCCTACTATAGTCTTGGTGTTTGCTTGAGGTAATATAAAGCCTTTTTCAATGTGTAGACTTAGTGTTATTTAGTTTGCATGTCGAAACCTTGTGGTTGTTGTACATAGATTTCCTCTTCCAAGTACCCACTCAAGAAAGAAATTTTCACATCCATCTAATGAATACTCTAAATTTTTTTTAGTTATTAATGAAACCATCATTCTTATAGTCTATTTTCTTTTTATTGGTACAAATGTCTTTTCATAATATATTGCATGCCTCTATGTGAAGCCTCTAGAAAATAACTATGCCTTTTATCTTTCAACACTCCCATCACTATTATACTTATTCTTGTAGATTCATTTAGTAAAAATCAATATCTTGTCATGTGAAATTTTGTAAATTTTCAAGTATCATTCATATGATTGGAATCTATTTCTTCTAACATTGCTCACAAACAAACCTCATTAGTAAATGCATATTCAAAACATGATGGTTCAAATTAGCTTGTGAAAGTAAAACTTAATTTACTGTCTCACCTCTTAGATTCTCTTCATATGCTTCACTTGTAGTTCTTTAATAAATGTCACTTAATCTTCCCAACTTTCCTATAAATCTTAAAATTAAAGTTGGACTTGCACTCGAATTAGAAGAAAAATTACTTGGTGGATTTGTAGTACTTGGAACCCAAATATTAGTGAGCCAATCAATAGAAGTATTATTATTAATACCATTAATAAAAATAGATTTTGACTTCTCAACATGGTCTTTCTGATGTCTATAAACTCCCCCTTCATCAAAAAACACATTAAGCGCCAAAGACTGTCATGTCTCATCTCCACATTCATTACATGCACGAAACTATAGAAAGAAGAAAATGCAAAAGTCTAAATTGCCTCCTACTATGTTAGTTTTACTCTTATCAACATGCAAAATGAAACATTACATGTAATGCATCTAAATGTACAATTCCACCTATCTTGGCAACCTCCAAAATTGACTCCTTGAAAATAGAATCTGTCACTAGTAACTGACAATTTGACATGAGTTAACTATCACCAATGACTTTAGTCAACTCATACAAAGTGGCATACCTACTTCCCGAAAAATAGGAGCCATGTCACGCATGCCACTTCACATGTTTTAAGACAACTCAACTTGCCACTTAACAAGTGACATCATTAGGTGAACATAAAATTAATTAACATAGGGAAATAAGACATAGGATAAATTATAGAAATAACTACCACATAAATGCTAGGACTCCAAAAGGTTGGGACACATTAATCCCAACAACTTTTATCCTCATATGCCATATTAGAAAGATTGTTACTATGTTCTCCAAACTTCAATTGAAACATCTTATACTTTGACAAAGCCATAATTATAACCACTCTATTTCTTTGGTTCTTATCATAAATTATATAATTTCTTATTGAGATAATAAGATTACTTCTAGATTTTTTGTGTATTTTTTTTGCATCAAATCCAAAAGTAACCTTATTATCTCAACATGGACTAAGAAAATTAATACTAACTATATTTTTTATTTTCAAACATCACTTTGTAATTTCTTTCATATGACTATCTTAAACTTAATTAGTTATTCTTTAACTTTGGAGCGTAATAAGTATCATTAACACATTTTATACTTTCTTTAGTATGCATCTAATTGCTTGTTTTGCAGCAACCTTCAAGGTTTCATTATCACCAAACATGATTTTGTATTTGAAACATTCATCTATTTTAGAAAAAAAGGCTAAGCATTCCCCTTTATTGTTATATTTAACACTTTTCTTATTATTACCTACTCTTAATCTATAATCCATTTGAATATGACCAAACTTCCTACAATGATAACACTACATTTTCCTCTTATCAAATTTTCCACTACCTCTTCCTCTTGAACCTCCTCTTCTTCCTATATTTCCTCTTGAACAATTTTGATTTTGACCTCTACCTTGTCCTTTGTTGTACTTAGTGGCAGTGTTGGTACCTTCATTCTTTGTAACTTTTAATTTTGATGAAAAAAATCTCTTCACTTTCTTTAAATGACTCTCAATCTTTTTTCATGAGATATTAGAGATTCAATTAGGTGATCAAACTCAAGAATAATAAAATATTTTTTTCTTCAATCATTACTACAACATGGTTCCACCTTGGTGTTAGGGGCCTCAAAACTATGTTCACCACAACCTCTTCTTCAAAATTTCTCTAAGAATAGCCATTCTATTGACCACATATTTTACTCTCATACAATAGTTACAGACACTTCTAGCTTCTTGAATCTTGAAATTCTCAAATTTTCTCTTCAAGGTTTGCAGCTTGACAATTTTGAGTTGTTCACTATCTTTGTTTTTTTTTTGCAAAGTCTTCCAAGCATCCTTAGCAATCTTTGAACTAACAATTTTTAGAAATAAGTTCTCATTTGGAGCTGTTTGAACATGAAATAAGACTAAACAGTTTTTCTTCTTAGCCTTTTTCTTAACAATTGTATTATCAGGTACAAGAGTAGTCCAATAAGTTGGTTCTTCATAACTTGTTTCTATATTTTCTCATAATATTTTTGTTATTAAAAGAATTGCCATCTTGATACTCCAATAATCATAATTATTTCTATTAAGTTCAAAAATACACAAAGAGTTAATATTTTACATGGCCGATTGTTATAGAGATGTTCAAACAAGAAAACTAGAACCCACACTCAAAAAGCTCTCATGGCAAACAATGATTTAATAAGTAATTGTAACGGCAAATAAGAAACACATATAATGTTTAATACTTATCATAAATCAGAACTTACTGTCAAGAAATACTAAAATAAATTGTAGAGTTTACTCATATAACTCTGCTCAGAATTGAGCAAATATCATAAATCCTGCTTGGCTTACATAAACAACACGAAGGCAATACTTTTATAGAGGTTGCAACCTAAAGAAAAAAGCAGGCACAAAAATCTTAAAAAGCATTTTCATGGATTTAGCATCGGTTAAAAAGAGCACTTCATGTCCCCTAAAAATTAAAATAAAACTGCTATAGTTCCACGTACTTGGATGTGCCCATGATAAGCTTCGTGATACCCAGCTCTAAAACCATTTCGATAATTCCCCTGGAAACATCCGCCCTCTCAACTATCAAAGGCTTTGCTTTCACCTGTTGTATTATCAAAGTATTTCAGACCCATCGTCTCGGAAAGCCTTTATTTTTTAAACTGATAAGTACCAGGTCGGGTGTGAGATTAGTACCTTGGCTCGGGAGCAAAACTGCTTGTAAAGTTCCATGCAATCGGTTAACTTTCGCTTTTCATCCTCCTTGTGCTCGTTCAGCACATTCATAGAAACTCGGTTAACAGGAATTTTGCCAACTGCAAAGTTAAAAGACATCGGATTTTTAAGCGAATGAAAAAGACACAAACTTTAATCCAAATTTATTGAATCACCTACCCGGCGATGGAATGGTGGTAATCGGAAGCTGAATATGAAGCACAATTAAAGAGTCGACTGGTTTATTATGGAGAGTCCATTGGAGAGCATAGACGCTTTCTAACTGGTCTTTTCCTACGGCCACATAAACTTCCTGGATTCGGCTTCCCATTGGAATCCTTAAGCTTAATGGTTGTAATTGGCTACCTATTTCCCTTTACTATTCCTCACGAATAGTCTGGACATTTAAAAGCAATCTATACAGTCTGGCAATACAGATCCCATAGTTTTCTGGGTACTTGAAAATATAGGCAACGATTACACCGATGACCCTCTAGGTTTTTCCGTACTTGCAAACATAGGCAACGACTGCACCCATGAGCATCTATTGGAGCATTTCAAAATAAATCATAATATTTGTTCTCATGATCAGAAAAAAAATATACTAAATATGTGTTAACAGATAATATTCAATTTCTTGCGTGGTATATTCCTACCGTCCCCTCAGCCTGGTTCGATACTACCTAGGCTTCGTTGTGATAATCATTGCGAATTGGATATTTGATTTGTATGTTCGGAAATGTGTTATTTTAATAGTATTTATGTGATGTTATTTAATTGGAGAAAATTTAGGGTGGGGGGTCTGGCTCGATTGACTAAAGCATCTTGTTGTAGGCAAGAGGTCACGAGATCTAGTCTCCCCACAAACCCGTGGTACCAGGTCACGTGAAAAAAGTTTATCAAGCGCACTCAATTTATAGGGGGATGGATACCTGACTATTCTTGTAGTCTAAAAAAAATTGGAGGAGTTTTGAATTAGTGATTACTAATTTTGTATTATAATTATTATGTTTAAATTAAAAGGTTAGGGTTGAGATGTATATGATGTGATCATTTTTTTTGATATTTTTTTGTTTGATTTAAATTCATGTTGGTCATTTCTATTATATTTCAGCTATCCATATTGTGTAGGTATGTTTGATAGGTTATTTGAGTGTGCAACTATCCGATTAAAACCAACTTCAATTAATTGCTATGTCTTTAACTTACAGTGTGCATAGGAATATTTTGTGGCCAACTTATGATGTGCATGGGAATATCTATGGCCAACTTATGGCTAGCATAACCTTTAATTGAGTTAAATGATCATTTATATAGTTACATATAGGTAGTTAGATAAGCCTAGATGCAACCCATGGCATAAGAATGGTACATGTAGAAAGTAGTGGTTAATTTACTACCATCATATTCTTAATTATGTTCTTATTGAAGACTATTGGAGGTAGCTGCCTTGAAGTGGTTTATTATTATTAGTTATTTGTACAATATTTACTATTATATACTTCACTTGTGCAACTTAGATCATTTAAAATCTTTCACGTCTAGAATGCAATAAATAAGACCTTTTATTGTGGAGGTTAGATTGTGAACTACATATTTCTTTCAATTTAACAAAAAAATTGTGCAATTTTGGAGGGTCCATGAATGACATATTGAATCTCCTAGAATCCAAATTTAAGATTATTTGAGGTAGTATTAAATGAGTTACTATGAAATTAGGATTTTCATCGATTCACTCTTAGGGCTACAAATTAATGAATTTCTTAGTTATTTTTCATCTAAAAGTGAGAACCCCACTCATGTACATTATAATAAAAAAATTATCTTATTTTTATTTTCTTTTTAGTACGCTATTAAGAATATTATTTTGACATCATGATGATAGGAGCATCAACAAGAAGGAAATGAAGGAATCCAATCACTCCTTGGAAGACTCCTAAAAAGATTATCTAATATAAAAAAAAAAAAGAATTTGATTACTATTAAAGATATAAAAGAAGAAACCACTAGAATAAAGGAGGAAATCTTGTTAGAAATGATGTAGAATATTAAAGGGATTTCTATGAAAGAAGATATTGATACAATGTTTAGTTAATTAGCTTATGTCAAAAATTATATAGATTCCCAATAAGTGGATTCTCACAATAAGACTTGGGATGTAACTTGTTAGTGCAATTAATATTTAATTGCACTTGCATAGCTTTACTTAGGTAACATTTTAATTCCTGGTTAATTATTCTCATCCTTATCTTGTTGATCTATCTTGTTGCTCAAGATAAGATTAGGGTTATGCATACTTTGCTTTTATAAAGAAAATCATCTCATGTAATTATGAAATTCCCGAATATTATTATTTGCACATTCTTTTGCAAAGCTCTTGTTTTTTCTAATTTCTCTTATGTGGAAGGTTTTTTGGTTTGCATGTCTAATCTTGGTTTCTAATATGGTATCAGAGCCTTGATTTGCAGGCCCTTCTCAGACTTTTTAGAAAATCATTGCAGAGTTCATTCAGGATTCCTCAAGGGTATCATGCCTTGAGTTCATCTATACAATATTTTGGATCAGATCAGGCTTCACCATTGGATTCAGAAAGTTGGAAAAAGTCAGGATTGGCTTTAATTTTGCAGATTTTGGTCATCGTTTGTTAGATCTATTAGGGTTTGAAGCTCAGAGATTTTTTGCAAGCTCTATAGGTAGCCAAATTTTGGAAGCATTTTGGGCACAAACGGAGGTCACCATTGCATTCGCAATAGCCAAAAACCCTAAGATCGCCTTTTGTTTCATTGATTTTGGAGAAGTTGGTCTGGAAGGGAAAAAAATTTGCCAAGGAGGTCATACGGCCTCCCCAGCTCACTTCCCAAGGCACGAAAAACAAAAAAAAGGTTTTTTTTAAGTTTGTACCGACGCCTGTAGTTCTAAGCGATCCAGCCACCGAGCGGCCACCAGAACTCACCACCAGTCCGCCGCCGCCACCAAAGCTCACCATTGGTCCACCACCTCCCACAGAGCCCTCACAAGCCCTTCTTTGCTCCGCTTCGGTCCTATGGTGGACCAAGAGCTTGACCTCCAACCCTCGCGACCTCTGCTTGCCTGGCCATGGTCCTATGGGGGACCGGGTGCTATGCGCCCATCCCCTGACCACCCACAGTTCCTAGGCGCCGGTCATATGTATGACCAGGGGCTCCGCACCAGCCCCTGGTTGCACACAGGACTAGGGGCTTTTTTTTTAGCCCCGAGGGTAGCCTGTAGGCCAAATTGGCCTTTCTGGAGCACTTTTACAAAATCAAGCGTAACTTTTGCGTACGGTGTCTTTTTTTCACAAATGAGATACTGTTGGAAAGATGATTCTGATGCTGATCTAGTGGTTAGGTAGCTTCTTCTGATTTTGCTCCAGATTTATTTTGTAGGTACTTGAACTCAAATGAAGTGTTTTTTACTTCGGAGGGCATATCTTTTGACTCGGTGATCCTTTGTTCGCCATTCTTGCGGCGTTGGAAATTTGGTTTAGTCCTCTACACAGATTTGAGGTCTATTTTTTTTATACATGTTTATCATTCTCTCTTTTTTCAATCATTGGGTATTCTAATAAATGAATTGAGATAAAGTTCCATCATGGGGGGTTTCTTGCATAATAATTTGATTAGAGTGTGCATGCACTTTGATCTCCATCTTGTTATTGATGACAACTCACATAGGTTATATCTGGTTTATTAGTTTCTTTTGGCCACATCTTGTCTTAGCTTGACACATATCAGATTCATCAGTTCACACTTTAGATTGGGATTTTATGGTTCTTGATCCGCATTGGTTCAGATCCTTATCAGTTTGAGGGCCATGTTTTTATGGTTAATGTTCTAGAGTCTTTATGGTACTTGTTCCCATGGAAGAGTTTTAGTCTTAGTTTGACATCAACGTCGAGATACATGGTTTCCAAATTTTATCATCATTTCATCTACTGTTGCTTCACAAATTCCAAGGTTGTTCCAGTTTTTGAGTTTTACAGTGTTCCGTGGCATCAGGTTTGCTGTCGCATTATTATGATTCCGCCTGAGTCCTTCAGTGAATCTCATTTGGTTTCTTTTAGATAGAAGTATCTTTCCTTTCTTGTCGGATTGTGGTTCTAGTGTTACTCCACAGTGTTCTTCAAGTGCTTCTTTGCAACAATCATCTCATTGTATGGGGGTTTTGTCCCACTGGGTTTTCCTTCTCTACCTCAATATTGCATTTGTACATGGGTACCTAATCAGGCCTTGTTGCTAGGACCCATTCATGCTTTCTTGCATTCATCTTAGTTTTAGGTGCATGCTTTTTTAGTCTCCCTAAGTTGCACTTATGGGGGGTGTTAGTGTAATTAATATTTAATTGCACTTGCATAACTTTACTTAGGTAATATTTTAATTCCTAGGTTAATTATTCTTGTCCTTATCTTGTTGAGCTATCTTGTTGCTCAAGATAATATTAGGGTTATGCATACTTTTCTTTTATAAAGAAAATCATCTCATGTAATTATGAAATTCTTGAATATTATTAGTTGCACATCTTTTTGCAAAGCTCTTGCTTTTTCTGATTTCTCTTATGTGGAAGGTTTTTTGGTTTGCATGTCTGATCTTGGTTTCTAACATAAATTTATCTTCAAGGGAGCATGAGGCTTCTTTTTTATACTTTAATTTTAAAAAAATACCATTGAAAAAAAAAATCTATCACTAAATCTAACCACTTGACACTAAAAGTGGAAATTTACAAGTTTAATGCAAGGATATAATGAATTGGCTATGCCAAATAAAATAACATGCTAATCTTTATCATATACCATATGAAAATAAGGTTATAATGACATTATTATATTTGGAATAAATAAATTTGTATTATTAGGTATCTAATGAGAGTAAAACTAAGAGATGCATTGTAAAATGATTTATTTTGAAGAGGAGCTCTTGAATCATTATGGATATAGTCTTAAGGAAAACTAATTCAACTATATCACTTAATTAGAGAAAGTGGATGCTAGGGAAGGAAAATAATGAGGAGGGGGAGGAGGAGGAGATTGAGAAGATTAATAATTGGGAGAGTAAGGAGATGAAGCTACTTGGACAATAATACCTTGCCATTCATTATTACTATTTCAATAAATGTCAACTGATCTACCATTAAGAAAGGACTAGAATTAGGTCATCCAACTAGTGTCTAAGAACTTCCATCTATCACCTCTTATTTTTGGGTACATAGAACGGCTAGAGTAGGATTTAAGAACACTATATTTTGATAGGTGAATGCTTTTGACTGGAGCTATGAACCACTGAGGCCACATTCGAGGGACCTCATACTCCCCATTTTTTCTCCACCTCCTTTTTTTACCTTCATTCCTCCCCCGTTGCATCCTAACTCCTCCTCTCCTCCTCCATTTCTCTGTCTCCTCTTCTCTTCCTCCTCCTCCTTCCCTCCTTCCCTCATTTCCTCCTATCTTCCTCGCCTTTGTTTCTTCTCTTCTGACTCTTCCTTCACCTATGACTCTTCACCCCTATGTCTCCTTTCATCCTCTTGCCACTGTCACCTATAGCCGCATGTTGATTTCTCTCCACCTCTGAATTATCTCCTCTTCAATCCCTCCCTGCCTGATGTCACCAATCCTCGAGTGTCATTCCTCATGCCATCCTTCACTAGCAGTCAACATCTACCTACTACCTTGACTTGCATCAACATATGATTTTCCACCATCCATCGTCTATCGTCCTCTGATCCTAGACTTCTACTCTTCTCCTCCCATTGACCTGCACCTTCAAACATTGTAGCCATCTCCCGATCACACCACCATTGATCACCTTGCATTGTATGGATTTGTTGATGGAAACACCAAGCATCCCATCCTCCGTCAACCTGCTACTAGCCAACAAAATTCCCACCAACAACTTGTGGGATTCAAACTCTTGCAGCAGTGATACAACTGCCTTGCAACAACCATTGCATTCCGGGGTCATCCCCCTGGTCTAAGAACACTATTACTATAATTATAACAATCCTTTATTATTTGGTAAAATAATGGAACCTTAGATTTCTCTTTTCTTTTCCCCTATTTTCCTTGATTGTCATATATGTATATTTTTGTATCCATGCCCTTCCCCATGGTATTTTATATCTTTCCCTATTTGGCCCTTTATATTTTTTTTGAGTTTTATAATTTAGCTTCATTTGTTCTTTTAGATTCTTTGTGGCTTAGTTTTTCATAGTCCATTATATCCTCCAATGCACCACACCATTTTTATTATCTCAATCTTATTGAATAAATATTCATAATCCTTTATCTCAATAGTTCTTTAAAGTTGTGTGCTATCATGTTTGATGTTAAAAATATATTTTTATATGGTTGCCTCATTGATGAGTTCTTGTCTAGGTGTTATGCCTATCTTACCTCTATTCCATTAGTTATCACAAACATGTATGATTTAAATTATGGTTTCTCTTCACAAGCCTCATGTTTCAAAGATTAATACATGCATGTAACATCAAGTCTCTAGAAAAGATAAACATAGTCATTACCTACATTATGTTATTTTTGAATGCTATAATCATCATGCACCCTCTCATGGTATTTTATTTGACACAAAAGAAATTGAACATAATAATGCCCATTGCTTTCATGTTTTCATGCCTATACATAATTTAGAGCTCATTTAAATTCAAACTAAAATGTTGGCATGTTATAATCACATATTTAAAATTCCTAATCATATAAAATAATTATTTTTTGAGGAATAAAATTTAATTTATTTTAATATGCATATATCATAGAAATTATCTTGAGTTAATGGAAAATAGTATTCTATGTCTAGATATAGATCACATGAGTCTTTTGTATTCAATCTAAATGTAACTAGATTTTTTAAAATAATGTGATTCTTAGTTGAAATCAATACATATCATTCAATGGAAGATTCTCATTCAAAATGATAGATTCTTACATGGAGGAAAAGATATGTTTTTGAAAAAAAATATTGAAAATGAGACTTGTATTTTTAAATTAGAAAAGAAGATATATGTATAGAGGCATGTCATGTCTAATGGGGGTCTTAGATTTAAAATTAAAAATGTATGGAAGAGGGTGGATATCTCATACAAAAATCTATTTTAAGGTAGTATCTTACCTTAAAATACAATAAATATTAAAAAATGAAAGTTTTTTCATGAATCCTAGAAAATTGTAGTTTTATGTATGTATGATTAAGGGGATACAACAACCAATTTCCTACAAGTTTCATTCAAGGAAACCTTAGAGATCTCAATCCAAGGATAAAATGAGGGAAAGAGATCTGCAATATGGTATCCTAGGGTGTGATTGAAGGTATAAAGGGGGTTTGAACCACCAAGCTAGGGCTTAGAAAGACAAGAAATGCAAATTATAGTAACCCAAAATAATATTTAATGAAATAAATACTTCTTAAATATTTAATTTAACCTATGTCCCTTATCCTAATATTTAATAAAATAAATATTTGTTATTTATTTAATTAATCTCCCCATCATCCTTTATCCACCCACCTTTAATTAAAGAATTGTACATTTATTTAATAAAATTCAACCTTTTCCTACATCCCCTAACCTTTCTTAATTTAATTAATCCTTGATTAATTGATCTAACTTTCATCCCTAATCCTTATTATCATTATTTCCTAGTTTTAAATTCCTACATCTCGCCTACCCCCACTAATGTCTTATACAAGCCACCCTATGAACCACCCTATCTCTTACAAAAATTTAATACCTCTCTTCCCAATGTGTGCTCACACATGTGTGAGAACAACTCCCCATTTTACCCCTTTCCATCTTGTGACACTTGTCACAGGGCTAATCAATCTTCATCCTTGATCCAAACCTCATCTTCTCAACATATCTCAACCCTCCATTAGCCATTGATCCCTCTCACCAAATTTCTATATACTGAGGTCTTGACTCTCATTCTTGAAACACACACATTCTCCATATCCATATACTACTCAAATCTCCATCAATTTCATCCATATCCATACCATCATCATGCTAAAATTATGAGCAACCACATTCTTTCAATCATTGGAGAAAATCTACAAGACAAGGGTGCATCTTGTGAGCTCAATCCATGAAGAGAAAGGAGATATGAAGGTATAACATATTTATGTTTATTTTCTTATGCATTTCTATCATTTACCTTCCTATTCATCTTTTACTCTTCATTTTGGCATGCTTGGTGGGTTCCCACATCTTTTACTAACATTCCATGAAGTTTTTATGCATTTTGAAGTTCTAGGTGTTGTTTTTTGGAAAATACTACAAAGTGGTGCCTAAGTGTAGAATTTTGGTGCCTAAGTGCAAACTTGTGGCACCTAAGTTCAAAGTTGTGGCACTCGTGTAACCCAAAACTATGCCTTTTCTTTCAGACATTTCTTTCATCATTCTAGCCTAGTTCTAGGGCTTCTTTGGCTTCTAACATCTTGTTTTGTAGGTCTTCATTGTCTTAACACTTGGTTTTGAAAGTTCACCCATCATTTTCATGCTTAAAATGGGTGCTTTTAATGTTTTGTCAAACTAGGTTGTCATACAAGCTTCCTAGGTCACTTAGAATCTTTTTCATTTTGAGCTCATTTTCGTTACATTTGGGGGAATATTTTGGTTATATATTCATATTTTTAGGTCCCCCATATGTTAATCTATCTGTTTCCTCATTTGGATTGCACCAAAACTTCATTTTTTGACTTCAGGGGGTCATTTTCTAGAACTTTATGCAAAGTGGTGCCTAAGTGCAAAATTATGGCACCTTTGTTCAAAATTGTTGCACCTCTATTTTAGGGAAAATATTTTTGGGTTTATTGAGTGTTTTTGGCATCAAATATTTCATTTTTAAGTCATTACATTCATTTGTAGGTTGTTTTCTCAACTAGGTATCTAACAAAAATCAAATTTTTACCCCCAAAAGCTAGATCTTTTGGCCAATTTTGCAAAATCGTACCTTTGTTCACAAAATGGTACCTCTGTTTTAATAGAAGTGCAACTTTACCTACAAAATGGTGCTTGGGTTTTAGGATGCATTCTTTAAGTCTTTTTTTAGTTTTTCTTGCATCTAATATCTATTTTTGGATACTAACGCATGTTGCAGGTCTCTAACATTCATCTAAGGCACAAAACATCACATATCTATGCTTGCTTTCATGCTAACAATATTTTTCTTTGATCATATTATCATTTGATCACTTGTGTTGTAGCTTAAAATTGGTTTTCAAAGGAAAAATCATCAAACTACTAACATTTTCTTGCAGATTCATTTATCCAAGACTTTCTTTTTTCAGCTAATCTAGTCACATTTCATTTCTTAAGGTTAATGATATCTTGTTTGATGTGTCTTTAAGTGTGTGGTTTGTATGCTCTCCTCTTGCACCTAGGGTGATCTTGAGGATCAAAAACATCACTTACTCTTTTTTCTTTTCATCCCAAGGAACCCAATGTGTGTATGCTCTCCCCTCACGCTTCGTGTGATCTTGGGGATAAAAAAAAATTGAATTATTCCTTTTAGGGGGAAGTCCTAGGGATTTCATCACCCTATGGGATGAATCCAACTTCTGTGTTTTGGTTGAGTATAAAGAGTGCAAGGTGAGAAAGCCATATCTCTTAGAAGTGGAATTTTGTCAATCGGGCTAAGCCTCTAAGAACTTTATACCTTGGAGAAGTGAAGGTGGAAAGTGGATTACCCTCTCCTCCCAACTATTTGATATTGTTCTCTTTCATCTATAGATTTGGGCCTCACATACCCTTGAGGTATATAGAGGACTCCCTAGCGACCTTGTGTATCCTAGATTAAGACCTTTCAACCATAGCTTAGTGTGGTGCAAGGGATACAGATCATACCCTGAAGTTACTCACCATGTACTCCCTTAGGTTAAGATGGAAATCTTCATGGTGAACTATCATAGTTCTTAGGGAGAGAGAGAGAAGGCGAACCCCATGGCATCCGTTGATGACCCTATGCCATTATATCTCTACCTATCCTCCTTCGCAAGAAAGGGTGTCTCATCCAAGTATCAAGGAGTATAAACTCAAGCTTGCTTGTGTGGTGTGCCTACACTAAGTTATAATCCCACTTGAATAATTTAGGCTTGTGCAAGTGCTTGAAGTGTCTTCTTATGAAAAACCAGTGTAAAACAAATCATCCAAGGGGCTAAGGATTGAACATACAATACAAAAATCCATCAAACTTGGCCACTTTTCTTGTTTGTATGCTTTCAATTCTATCTCCTATTCAAGCAAGAAAAACCTTCACCTCATCCAATTGTTCCTATCCTAATCATCCCTCCACATCCTAATCATACCATTTTTTCCATCCTAATCATCCCTTTTCATCATAATCACCTAATCCTAATCACCACATCCTAATCCACAATTTTCATCTTAATCACCCCTTCTAATCCTAATCACTAGGTAAAAGCACAAAGCTATGTCATGCACTTTCAGCCAAATAAATAGTTCTGAGCAAAATATTTTCAGCAAGAAAGGTTTCGGCTGAATAGGTTTCAACTAAAACCACGTGGCCTATTACGTGGCACACACGTTTCAGCTGAATAAGTTTCACCTGAATCCCAAAAAATTAAATTTTTCCTTTTCCCACTTTGAAATTGGATTTTATAATGTAAGAGGTTTCTATAGAAAGGGTTTCGGCCAAAACCATTTCTATAAGTAGGTTGTTAAAGTTAAAAAAGAGGCTGATTAGAAATTAAAAAAATAAAAATAAAACATATTAATTTTTAAAAAAAATTATATGGGGCACAAGAGGAGAGAGTCTTCTTCAAAAGGGTATAATTTTTTTTTTTAAAATGATTAAAAAATTTGACAATAGTTGACATCTCATGAAAACTATCAAATTCTAACAAGTCTGAATTTAAAACGTTGTTACGAGAAAAATATGCGTCAAAATTTTATTTTATTTTCCATGCACAAGATATTGAAGTTACCTATTTTGGGAAAAAAATAGGGATAAATGAGGTTTTTTTAATTTGTTTCTTGACATCCCATGAAGTCGCTCATTTTGGAAATATTCAGCATTCCAAAATCTATCCTTAAATTGAAAACAACATAATGAATTTTTTTTTTTAATAATTGAAAAATTACAGGAGTAAACTTCATCAAATGTTCTACATTTCATTAGTTTACACTATTTTGAAATTCAAAACATAAAGACCACTTTTAAGTGGTTAAAGTTTAGAAATTTTTTTGTTGTTGGTCGATTCCTTTATAAAGTGTGACACAAGTTTGTGCTTTTACCCCATCCCCATCTCATCATAACAATCCCTTGTTATCCTTAACATCTATTTTAATCTTATTCCCCCTTCTTCTTAATCACCTTATCCTAACCATCCCATCGTAATCCTCTATAATCATTCTAATCATCAATCTTGTCCTAATCATCCCCTAATCCATCCCTAATCCTAATTTTCCTAATTCATTTGAAGTCCTAATAATTATCATAATCATCCTCCATAATCCCTATCCACTTTCATCATTAATCTTGGTCCTAATATCCTCTACCGACAATCATCCTTAATTCATTGCTCATTATCATCCTTAATCCCCATCCTTCATCATCATCTTAATCTAATCACATTATCAACCAAATCCCATTCAAACCGAATCCTAATCTAATCCATCCATCCTCACCCAAATTCAATCAACCACTATCCATTGATCTTCTCAATCAAGCATCCAAATCCCATTCTTAATCAGAAAACATCCTTTGAACATAAAAATTTCATTAAGGACTTAATTTCCTTCATACATCATATCCTTTCATCATCATCCAAATCCTTCATCTAAGGATCTTATCCTTAATCCAATATCATCCATTTCAAATCCAATTTCCTAATAAAAAATCAAGACATTAACTTGATTTTAGCTTTTATCCAAACTTGCTTAAGAATGTTAGCCTATCTTAAGTATAGTTACCAAATCCAATCAATTCCTACTTAAGAACTTTGCCTATAGTAAGTAGAAATCAAATCCAATTAACTATTTCTTAGGAACATTAGCCTATCCTAAGTATAGAGAATCAACACTAATCAAATCAAATCATCTTAAGGTCTTGACATTTGATCCCAAGTCCAATCCTATCCTCCATATTCATCTTCACATTTTATTCCTCTAATCACCCATATTGTAACAATCTATCCCTAATCTATCCCCATCCAAACCAATCCTAAAGTTTCATCTTCTAGTCAATACCAAACCATGTCTAATCATCCATTCTATCCTAATCTACCTTCATCAATTCTAATCCAATCTAATATCATGAATCCATATCCTAATCCCTATGATGATAATATTGTGGATCACCTTGAATCCATTAGAAAAAAAATCTCTAAATCTTCCCCAATCATGTATCCAATGTCCCCCTCAAACCCCATCCATACCCTCATCAGCTGTATCATCCTAATGGGATCCCATCAACAATCATCTTCTTATCCACTACTTTAATAATGATAAGGATGTGATTCTTTAGCTATCTCCTTGGCATTGGTGCTAAAATTCCACCCTCCCCACCTTCATCCAATCCCAACCTATCCCCTCTTGCTTATCCTTCCCCTTCCTTTGACAAGGGAAACAAAGCCTTTAGCCAAATTTCTCTTCCAACCCCATCCACATCCCAAATCCCCATCTCTACATCCTTTTCAAGCTCCTCATCCTCATCATCCATTTACCAATCCATGGAAAGTTCCACCTCTTATTCCACTTGTTCATCTCCCACATCCTTACAATCCACATCACCCCAATCTTACCAATCAAATTCATCTCATGTCCCTCATAATGGTTGGATCCAAGGACTATTTGCAAAGGTTCTTAACTCCCCATGCAAAAACAAAATGCATCCACCTTCATCACCTCCACATCAAGATAAATCCTAATCTTCTAAATCTCATGAATCCTCTACTACTCCATCCATACAAGTTGAAGCATCTATCCAACCATCCTCCCCCATAACACCATCCACATCAAATGAACTATGTTAATCCCCTAATCCAAAGCATGCTAACATGGATTCCCCTCCATACAAAGATCAAGGAACACCTCCTCCATATGATCCCCTTCCATCTCATTCTCCCATTTCCAATCAAGACCAACATATCCCTTCCTCCCATCCAATGATCCTATTACCAATCAAGAGAAAGATATCCCTTCATCCCCCTCTCATGAACCCCTCTCTCCCACTTCATCTAATTATATCCTTCCATGTTAAGATCAAAATACCCCTTCCACTCCATTACATGATCCCTCTCTAGATCAAGATAAAATCACAACTTCCACACCATCTAATGATCCTCTCCCCTTTCATGACCAAAACATCCCTATCACTTCATCTCATAACCAAGAGCACCATATACCATCTACCCCATCCCATGATCCTACCCAAGTCAAGATCAAAGCATCCCTTCATCTGTATATCATGATCCTAATCCCCCAAAAGATCCCATCACCCCTATCCAAGCTACCCATGAAACCCCTACTTATCAATTGGGTTCCTCCACTTTCATCCATGCTAGTCTACTCCAAGAGCCTATCATTCCTTCCATGTCATATCCCCCCAAAATGGACTCGTGTCTTTCTTCCAAAATAATAATTATCCCATTAGTAAAAGGATTTTCCAAGCCATGCATTATCAAGGCAAAGGGTTAGGCCTCCATGAGCAAGGCATCTTAGAACCCCTTAATATAAAAGAAAATCCAAAATATCATGGCCATGGATACCAAGCTCTAGATGTTGGTACTCCTTTCAGCCAAACTAAATCTAAAATCCATCCATTTAAAGCCAAATACCCATGTCCCTCATCCTCCAAATCTATTTTGGGCACTTATGTTCCAAATCCTTATGTACCAAAACAATGTCCTCCATCCCCTCCATCCATTTTGGGTTGCTACATTCAACCGCCTAACATTCCTATTCCAAAATTCCATTATCCTCTCTATCCATCACCTCATATCCCAAGTCAAGATAAACCAAGGCTCACATCTTTGAAATCCTTCTAACATCCTACCAAAACTAGCCCATCTATAATACATCCACATCATTCATATACATCTACCAATCCCATAGCTCTTGGAAGCAATTTGGATGCCAAAAATCCACAGAAATCAAAGGATCGACATGTCCCCAGGTGAAATCACAATACTGTGTCTCACTTTTTTCCCAAATTGGACATTCACATCAATATTTTTAACTGAATCTTCATTTTTTGAGACCTATAGAAGCTAAACCATTAAGAATTTGAAGATGATGTAAACTAGTGATTTGTGGCAATTTGTGTGTAGATTCTAAATATATATATTTTAAAATTTTCCAAAATAAATCATGAATCTTTCAACATCTCCTTTAATAACTATTTTTAAATAGAAAACAACATTTTCGGAAAGTAATGTTTGTGTTGTACAACATAACCTTTTTTCTATAAGGGATAAAATTCTAATTTTTGAAATATAGATTCTCAACATGAATGTATGTGGAAAGGATATATTTCCATAATTTTTTGTTGCATATATATGTTTTAATTAATTTTTGAAGTGATTGTAACTATAATTTAGACATGCATGTGTTTCTTACAACCTAACTTGTTGTGTATATATCGAAAACCCTTTTTTCTTTTTTCTTTTTGTGAAATAAGGGCATCAATACCCAGGGAAAGGGTATTTTTTGAAAAAAATTTACAATGGTTTAAGTTATTTTTCCACCTCTGCAAAATGAAGAGCTTGATGTTCGAAGAAAAACCTATGCTCAGTAAAAATTAAAAATTATACATGCTAAAATGAAAACATATCAAAATTATACTTGTTGGAAAGCTCTTTTCAAGGGCTATAATCTTGCAAAATATAATTTCTAAATGACATTACTGAATCCCTTAAAAGCTAAAGAAAAAGAATTTTTTTTCCAGCATTATGATAGGTGTGAAGGAGACTCCATTGTGGGTATGATTTAATACTAAAGGGGTTATATCCAATGGGGTTTGATCTAAGGGGGTCTTATCTATCCTTCTTTAATTAAAAACCTTTAGATGGAACCTCTCAAGGCTTAAATTATTAGTTTTTCTAAAAAAATATGATTTCAGGGAAAAATCATGTCCCAAAATCAAGAACCCCAAATGCCACAAAAGGCCCATGAAGAAAACATTAAAGTAAAAAACCATGTGGATTCCAAAAATTTATAGAATCAACACATTCCAAAGAAAAATCAAAAGTGGAATCCAAACGCTTCATCCAATCCTAAGTCCTCCATCCCACCAAATAATTCTTCCTTACTTCTATCCATTTTTGGTCCTTAGATCCCAAAATCTACACCCAATCCTCCATCTAAATTTCTAGATGTAAAGTCCACTTCTCTTCCACAACCACAAGACCCTTCAAGGTGTGTGCCAATGTTGATCTCCCCAACATTCCCATCCACTCATCCACATGCCTTCTACCAACCCATCCATTATCCAACATTCATCTTCCATCCTGTCATCCCTCTTATCCAATCCTTTGCATAAATCCATATCCCTCTACATCTTTCAATCCATCTTAACCCCCTTACTATCACTCTACCAATGTCTATGAGCATTGTAGTAATAGAAAAAGTAGCCTTTTTCTTGCTTGGTTTGATAATTGACATTAAAATTGAATTAATGGTGTCTTGGAGTAGTGTTACAATGTGTTGTACACATTCACATCATTGTAGGACTTTTATTTAACTAAATCATGCCTTAATTAATCCTTTGCAAAGGTGTTGTAAAGTGTTGTAACACACTTTCATAGTTTTCTAGGATATATTTGCTTAATTAAGTCTAATGAGGCCCCTTTCAATAAAATGTACATAATGTGTACCTTTTTTAAGTGTTGTAAAGTGTTTTAAGGTACTTTCAAACTTATCTAGGTGGTCTTAATTAATTGTAGCTAACTAAATTTATTAACCCCCTTTTTAGGCCTTGATTTTTGACACCTCCCAAAGATCTATCTTGACAATCATAATTTAAATAACAAAATATTTCATTGGGTAAAGCTTGGTCCTAGTAAGTTGAGCCAGGACCCATTCGCCCTTGATGGTGAATGGGTCCTCCCTTAACAAGACCCCCTTTCTCAGTTGATATGGAATAGGTTTTTAGCCTTCTTTTAGTCCCCTAAAGTTTGGTCTTGGAAACTTAGCCAGGACCTATTGGCCCAAGGTGGTCAATGGTTCCTCCCTTAATGAGACCCCCATTTTTGAACTTCATTATGGTGAGAATTTGATTATCTTTCTTTCCAAATCTAGTGTTAGCCTTAATTCTTTAAATTTTAGGGTTGATCTCTTAGTTTAGTATAAATAAGGGGTTAATTCACCTAGTTTGATCCTATAATTTCAAGCATTCAAGCATTCAAGTGATCAAGAATTATAGAGCATGTCGAGAGAATTCATAAGGAATTTAAAGGCATATTTTAAGTGTTTATTGCAGCAATTCAAAGTCATATCATCATTTCAAGGGTTTGATGCATACATTCATGTGTGTTGAGGTAAAAAGTTAGTGTTATATTGAGGATTTATTTACAAAGATTCATCTTACATCCAAGAACTACATTCTTCAAGGCCACTCCGTGATAGTATGTAGATTACAAGACAACATCCAAGGTGACATCAATTACATTGTTTCACATTTCATGCTTCATTCCTTTATTTCATCATTTTGTTTGATTACCTACAAGGGGTTTGACTGAGGAAAACCCCCATTCACTAACAAATCAACAAATTTTTCTACCTTTGAGAGTGTGATTGCAGATTTACAGGTTGAAGATCAAGTTGTGCAAGATTTGGAGCAAAATTGTCAAAGTTGAAAAGTTGCTAAAGTTGTCATTCAAAGTGCAAGATCATAGAAAGACCTTTACAAAATTGCATATAGACTTCTAGAACTTGATAACATGGGTTTTAACAGTGCAGACATCAAGGAACAAGATCCTAAAATTAGTTTTTTGAAACCCTAAAAGACCCATTTCCACTAAAGGTGAATGAGTCCTCCATAGCTCAAAAACAACTTTCTAGCTAGGTACACAAATTTTTATTCTCTAAAAAGATCCCCGATAGTTGATATAATAGTTAGGTTGCATTTTTGGTTGTTATTAGCATCTTATTTTGCATAATTTTAGGTGATAAGGGTCATAGAAAAATAAGTGGTCCATCACTTTATTGATTCATTTGGTGGAACCTATTTTCACCCTCATCATTTATTGGTGAACTCGACATATGCAACATTGCAATTTTCTGATTTTTGGACTGTCTCATTGCATATTAAGTTAGATATTTCATTCATTTACATTGAATTAAGATCTCATTTAGGGTTACTTCTTTTGCATTGAAATATTGCATATCACATAGGGTTTAGTTTTGCATTATTTTGCATATTTCTAAATCTAAAAATTACAAAAAAAAAATCACTCAATTTGAATCTCATTTAGATCTCATTCATTTTCATTTGAAAACCAAAACAAAATTGCATTTCAAATTAGATCTTTCATTTTACCTTTTCATTGCATTTTTACATTGAACTTTTGGAAAATGTGAAACTGAAGTTCACTGTATCAAACCTAGAACTGAAAGATATAAATGAGAACTTGCAAATCATCAAAACATAGTTTAAAAATACCTAACCAAGACTCATTCACCTTTATTGGCGAATAAGTCCCTAATCAAGTCTGATTTGTACCTTCTGGCATCTAAAAAGGCATCAAAATTCACTTTGAAATCCACTGAAACATCCCAAAAAGACCTAACCAAGACCCATTCACCCTTACTGGCGAATGAGTCCCTATTAGCTACATATATGCATTTTCAACACATTAAAATCTTAGTTTTTTAGCTTTTGTTTGGTGCTCTTACCTTTCTTTTTCAATTTCTTGTTTTGTTGTTTCATCAATTTCATTGCATTTAGCTTAAATTTCTTCATTTTAGTGCATTCAAAATTGCATCAAAATATTTCATTTTCAACTTATTGCATTTTGTAATCACTAAATTACCATGTTTAGATCTTAAATTCTAAAAATTTGGAGAACTATTTAGGCAATGTGTGGAAATCCTTGTTCTCTCTGGTTGATGTTTCAAATTATGTTTTTGGAAATGAACCTAATGAAATTGAACTCACTCATGCTCACACAACTCTTAATGCATATCCTCCTCATGATTTTGACATCACTGGAGAAGATGATTCCAACATGAATGAATTCATAAATGATTTCCTTAACAACCTTGAGTCCAATGCATCATTTTATACTTCAATGAAACAACCAACACAACTTGAAATGTTTGATCTTTTACATCCTGAAACCGAATCACAAGTTGAACCTAAGTTCCCTACCATAGGTGAACCTAGCACCTATAAAAAATCCAACATTGAACCATCCTATGTCAACAAATTGACCAACACATCAATCAGCCTTAAAGAGACATATGGCAAAGGATTCATGATCTTGCACAAACAAGGATGTGATACAACATGTGAACATAAAATTCATCAACTCCTAGAGAAAATACCAACTAAAGAAACCAAAGGGATAGGATATCAAGATCCCCCTCTCAACATAAGTGCTCCTAAAGAATACCTAAGGCTTTGTAATGATGGTATGGTAGTCTTAGATCCTCCTCCTAATATAAATGTCCTTCCTAAAGAGCAACCCATACGTCCTAAGGATACTTGGATAACAAAGACAAGATCATGTTAGGACCTCCTAATCTAATCCCATCTAGAGAAGTTGGTGAATCTAGCAACCGCAAGAGGCCTTACAAGCTATAGAAACTAAAGTTCCCTTTTTTGTCACCTAAAAGTGAAAGGAAACTACAAATACTTCTAAACAAAGAACTTATAGCATTGCCACGAAAGACAAGCCCATACTATATCCTAAAGATGTAAATGTTCCACATTGTCGATACCACAAAACTCTTGGACATAGAACTGTTGAGCATTGTTCATTCAAATTAGTATTAAGAAACTTTCACTTCAATGGCAATGGTTTCCATCGAGTGATTGTATAACATACCCTTCTTCTCCTTGTCATATAATAGTTGTAGAATCTTAAAACATTCTCACTATTACATGTTTTACACTTATTGCAAATCATTTTCTTTAATGCAAGGAGCTTATTTTCCTCACATACCTTGGCCCATTCTTGTCTTGCACAAAGTGGGGGCAATAATATGATAGCCTTGTCCTAGTAATGCATTGTCATTGTCTTTTTTGCTAGTTGCCCGCCTTCCATTTATACCAACCAAGATTGGGAGGTGGACAACCTACATTAGGTTGACTCACTTGTGACTTACCAATCTCTTTCTTTTTCATTTTTCTTTATGTAATTGCATGTGTGTAATGTGATCCCCCAAGATGTTTCGTTTGATGTTCCTCTCTTTTGTGCATTCTTCTATATGTACCTTCATTTTTCTCTATGTTGTAAGCTTTCTTTTTTATTTTTTCTTGTCTTTTCATTTTGGGGATGATGCAAGGTATCAAGACATTCATGTCTCTTCCATGTTGACTCAAAATCTTTTTCTTTATCTTTTTAATTTATCTTGTGTTTTCCTTTCATAGATGACGCAAGGTGTCGAGACATTCATGTTTCTTCCATGTTGACCCAAAAGGTTTTTCTTTGTTTTCACTCTCCTTGTGTCATTCTTCTAGTTATGTGTATTTTGGGAATGATGAAAGTTCCATGCTCTATGACAACAATGTAGCACCGACATACTAACCTCAAATATATAGATCCCTTATGTATTTGTGGGCACAACCGTTCCTTCCTATTTCATGACACATCTTGCTTCAAAAACATATGACTTGGCATAGGGTTTTCTGAGGAAATCTCTCATTTCTTAGGACAAAAAAACTTGGCTACTTTAAAGCAATTTCTCACAGTGATGGTGTAGTAACTCTTTTAAAGTGGGGGAATACATCAATGACATCTTTTGGAAAATTTCATGGCATGATTTTCCTTTCTTCTTGTGATGTGTCCTCTTCTTAGCGGTGTCATTTGGTTTGATGTCATCCAAGACTATATGATCTACTGTCATGTCATGATGTGAACAAGGCATCCCATTGGCAATGATCTGACACTTTTGACTTGTCCTCTATTGGAGACATTAGGCACAATGCTTCCTAAGAGTAAGACCATTACATGAACAAAGAAAAATCTCCTATAATAAAATTTTTACATGACATTCAAAAGCATTTACAAAATCATTTTCATTGTGGTGCCTTATCAAATTTGTTAGGAGGATAACTTTGGTATGGTATGAGAGGTTAATATGATTCTCTCATTTTCCACTTCATTGGGATAACTCACTTAGTGAATAGACTAAGGTTCCACTACCTCAGAGTGAGAAATGTATGTTATGGACAAATAGCCACCACCTCACATCATGTTGAATCAGTTGTTCTTGATCCTTCGTTTTTGTTTATTTTTCTTGGCCTTTAACAGGGTATGATCATGTCTCTTTTTTATTGTTGCATACTTAAGTGTCTTGGATGTCTACTTTAGTGTAAGTTTGACATGGGGTCATCCTCTCACTAAAGTGGGGGCAAAATGTAGTAACGAAAAAAGTAGCATTTTCCTTGATTAGTTTGATAATTGACATTAAAGTTGAATTAATGGTGTCTTGGAGTAGTGTCATAATGTGTTGTACACATTCACATTATTCTAGAACCTTTATTTAACTAAAAAATTCCTTAATTGATCCATTGCAAAGGTGTTGTAAAGTGTTGTAACACACTTTCACACTTTCCTAGGATATATTTGCTTATTTAAGCCTAATGGGCCCCTTTTCAATAAAAATATACATAATGTGTACCTTTTTTAAATGTTGTAAAGTGTTTTAAGGCACTTTCACACTTATCTAAGTGGTCTTAATTAATTGTGGTTAATTGGAGTTATTAAACCCCTTTTTAGGCCTTAATTTTGACACCTCTCAAAGATCTATCTCGACAATAATAATTTAAATAACAAAGTATTTCATTGGAAAAATTTTGGTCTTAGTAAGTTGAGCCAGGACCCATTCGCCCTTAATGGTGAATGATTCCTCCCCTAACAGGACCCCACTGTCTTAGTTGATCTGGAATGGGTTTTTAGCCTTCTTTTAGTCCCCTAAAGTTTGGTCCTGGAAACCTAGCCAGGACCCATTCACCCAAGGTGGTGAATGGGTCCTCCCTTAATGAGACCCCCCTTTTTGAATTTCATTCTGGCAGGAATTTAATTATCTTTCTTTCCAGATATGGTGTCGGCCCTAATTCTTTAAATTTCAAGGTTAATCTCCTAATTTAGTATAAACAAGGGGTTAATTCACCTAGTTTCATCCTAGAATTTCAAGAATTCAAGCATTCAAGTGATCAAGCATTATAGAGCATTCATAAGGCATTTCAAGGCAGATTTCAAGTGTTTATTGCAGCAATTCAAAGTCATATCATCATTTCAAGGGTTTGATGCATGCATTCATGTGTGTTGAGCTAAGAAGTTAATGTTGCATTGAGGATTTATTTACAAAGCATCATCTTATATCCAAGATCTACATTCTTCATGGACACTCCATGATTAGTGTGATAGTGTTTCTTCAAAGGCATGGGACTTGTCCATACCATGCATTTAAATGTTTGGTGTTACTTTTCATCCTTTTGATTATAGCAACAATATCTTCTCCTATTCTCCACTAGTTGTCTAAATTATATATTCTTTTTTAGCTTTGGATAGCTTATCTTACCTTTGTATCTTGGTTTTCTATTTTTGGGAAATCTTTGTTCCATTCTTCTTATTTATCTTCTTGTAGCTGCATAAAGGTTTGTTTCCCTCAATTAATTTATGGAAAATATAGATTTATTATGAAAAACAAACACCTCTATTTAACACATGAAAATATTAAACAATAAAAGAATAAGGAAAGTAAGACCACCCTCGATATTGATGTCCATAAAAAATTATAAAACATATACACAAAAATTATATGTTTGAGGGAAATATATGTGTAAATTATAAAATCTTAATCTATAATATATAAAAAAAACAGATGAACCACGATCAGAAGATAGTGGAGGATAGCAACGAAATTTGTGATATAGGAATTTGAAACAAACAATTATCAAAACTAAAGGTTGCCTCTTTCTTGCCACTGTGGAATGGCTGATCTCAAAGAATAGTTAGCGACCAGATCCTTTCGCTCAAGTTTTTTATTTGTCATGGGTGATGTGCGGTGTCCACGATCAAGCCACTCTTGAATCGCCTCCTTTTCGTATGTAAAGCCATCTGTTGCAACATAAGGATCTCGCATAAGGGTCTGCAAATTTCAGAACAAATGCAAGCAGTGCCAGAAAATATCTTAATTATGGGCATTTGAAGCATGAAGAAGTCAAAACAAAAGCGTAGAAAGTGATTCTCGCCATTAATATTGGACAGAGGAAGAAGCCTGGAGGATGTGCTTCTTCAGAATTGCCAGGTCTTCCGATGTCACGGGCAACGGCGGTGAAATTTCGAAGCTTATCCAGCATTTGCATCACAGTTGGCTGAATGTCTGGTCTATTCTTTCTGACTGGTTCCGTGCAATGTAAAGCAAGGTAAGCCAGTTGAGTAGCTTGGACGAACGGCCATTCACCGGCTGAAGGATCCAAAACCTCCTCCAATTTTGAATTCTCTAGCGCACTTTCAACTTTCTTTACAAGTCCTAATGCCGGTTTCCCCGTTAGAAGCTGAAGAAAAATCACTCCCAGGCTGTAAACGTCGGATTTGGTAGAGTATTCGCCACTTCTCACGTATTCTGGATCCATGCACAAAAGTGTTCCTTTTAGCTCTAATTCTTTGTGTACTTCTCGTGGCAGACGACAAGCGAGGCCGAAGTCGCTGATTTTGCTTACATTATTCTTGTCGAGGAGTATATTTTCGGGCTTAAGATTGCGGTGGACTATTGGATCTGTCTTTAAACTGTGTAAGTATTGTAAGCCGGAGCAAACCTCGGCGGCAATGCGAATTCTGGTGTGCCAAGGGAGCGGCGGAGTGGAGTTTTTGCAGCTCCGACTATCTGCTAGGCTTCCGTTGGTCATATATTCATAAAGTATACAACTCTGCTCAAAACACGCTCCTAACAACGTCACCAAATTGGGATGCCGAATGTCTCTCAAAGTATCGATCTGCCAAGAGAAGGCAATAAAGAACATGTGAATGAAAAAAGGAGGGAAAAAAGGTAAAGTGCTTTATAGTTTATACCTCGCGTCGGAATTCATGCGTGCTCTGCAAACAGTCCTCGCCGACCATTTTCACTGCAACCGTTGCTTTCCCTATTTGGACTTTGTATACGGTTCCGTAGCCACCGCCTCCAAGTTTGAAGTGGTTGGAGAAATTCTTGGTTGCGGCTTTGATATCTTCCAACGAATATTCACTGAATTCCAAGTTAGTAGAGGAGGAGGAGGGTGTTTCCAGTCGAGACCTAGAATGCAACAATTCTTGAAGCCGTTTGATTTCTTCCTCCTTCTGTTTCAAAATACGGTAGTTTTGCATCCCCACCGCGGCGAGCTTCTCCTCTGCTGCTTGAAGCTCCTGGATAGCTTGGTGACGTTCATGTGAGAATTTCTTCACTTGTGTGGTCAGTGATCTCCCGTTGTCGACCATTTCTTGAAATTCCTCTTCCACTTCCTTTAGCCGCATCGCTAACTCTTGGCAATACTTTTTTTTCATTTTTGAGACCAAGATCGCGTCTTCCAAGGCAGCTTCGATAGCTGTAAACTGATAAATACACGAAAATTCTATGACTTGTACCCCGGCCGCAACAATCGCGTCTTAAATAATAGAAAAGAAAAAATATTGCCGTACCTTGCGAGCCGATTTCATGGCAGCCGCCTCTGCATTCTTACGTCTTACGGTCTCTCTTTGCATTTCTCTCTTTGCATTCTCCGCCACTTCCAACGCCTCCGTGAGCAGAAATTTCAGGGTTTCATTATCTGTCCTCTCCTCCTGCATTTCATTTTGAATATTTCTAATTCGTAAGAATTATGACTGTTTTACAAGAAGGAAGTCAATAAATAATGTTTAAAGTGAGAGAATACTTGAGATTCTTGTATATCAGAAGAATGTTCTCTGATCGCGTCCGCTGTTTCCAATGACGCTTGAAAACGAGATTGATTCACTTCGTCGGGCCAATCAGGCATACAATCTCCCACAAAATTCAACGTAAACCCTCCCGCAATTGAAAAACTCCCAAAATGAGGAGTTTTAATTGAGACGGCCAAATCTGGTTGGAAATTCGGCTTGAATGAAAATGATCGACCAAAATCCTCTGATGATGTTCCTGGTAGTTTCGAAATTCACATTAGCAAACAACGATTGTACTTATAAATTTCAGCTGTAATAAAAGCACATTGTAAAAACGGATAAATTACTGACCATTATCCATGACAGATCCTTCCCTTACAACTAGAAGTTTTCCTTTGCACACGATCGATATGTCGCAGGAATTGATCGCGTGCATTAGTACGTAACCCGCTTTGCCTGGTCGTTGCATCGTTCTCCTGTACATAGTATAATTTAAAAGCCCTCACTTTGTTGAAAACACCTGATGGTGATAGAAACTAGAATATTATTCTGCCTACTTGGATTTAGCACCGCTGGCTGACGATGTGCCCATGATAAGCTTCCTGATACCCAGCTCTGAAACCATTTCGACAATTCCTCTGCAAACCTCAGCCCTCTTAAATATCGAAGCCTTTGCTTTCACCTATTGTATATCAAAGTATTTCAGACATTTCGTTTCAGAAAGCCTTTATTTTCGAACACGATAAATACCAGGTCGGATGTCTTTTCATTTATCAAAGAGCTGAGATTCATACCTTGGCTTGGGAGCAAATCTGCAGGTAAAATTCCATGCGATCATTTAAATTTCGCTTTTCATCCTCCTCGTACGCCTCCAGCACACTCTTACATACTCGGTCAACAGTAATTTTCCCAACTGCAATCAAAACTCCAATTTTTAAGTGAATGAAAAAGACACAAACTTCAATCCAAATTTACTGAAACACTTACACGGCGATGGAATGGTGGCAATCGGAAGCTGAACATGAAGTAAAACTAGAGAGTGAGCTGGTTTGTTATGGAGAGTCCATTGGAGAATAGAGACGCTTTCTGACAGGTCTTTTCCTACGGCCACATAAACTTCCTCGCATCGGCTTGCCATTACAGAATCCTCAAGCTTAATGGCTGTATTTGGTAAGTAAATCCCTTTACTACTCCTCCCAAATAGTATGGACATTTTAAAAGCAGTCTGTGGAATCTGGCCGACCATATCCCATATTTTTTTGCGTACTTGGAAGACACCGGCAACGACTACACGCATGACCAGCTATAGGATTTTGTTGTAAGGCGACGACTACACCCATGACAAATCTAAAAGATCATAATATATGTTATCACGATCAGAAAAAAATCTACTAAATACATGTTATCCAGAGAATATTCAATTTCATGAATGGTATATTCCTAGGGTACGCTCAGCCAGGTTTGGCACTGCCTAGGTTTGTTTCCGACTTGAATCTCACCACTGGTTTGCCGACACGAATGTGTCCAAGCTGTTCGATTCGTTCTCAAAATTGTTGCGAATTGTTTATTTGATTCCTATATTCGGATTTGTGTGTTACTATTTTATGATTTAAAATAATCATGTGTCTATTATAATGTATGTTGTCTTATTTGTGGACATATATTGAGATTAAATGTATGAATACACCTTTGGTAAATTAGATCGATTTCTTACAATTTTGGTTTACACCAAACATTAAAAACAAAGTATTGTTTGATATCAATGAAGTTAATATTGTTTGAATTTGATGGGTGACATATCTCACCATAGATTTGCATATATTTTTAGATTTGTATGTCTTTTTAATATCATGATATATACAATTTTATTCAATTTTATCCAAGACATTAACATGACTGAAATTCAACCATAAAAAATAATGTATTCTAAATCTAGTGGAAATATTTTGCCACTTATCATGTCTATAATTAATTTGCTAACAATACTAATAAAATGAAATTTGTTGAATTACTTCGAAAATATTCTTCTAAACAATGTATAAAAGTTAAAATAAAAGAACCTAATTCACCAAAACTTAGAATTATGTTGCAAATGTTAATGAAAGAGAGGCAATGTCAAATGATAATTAAAACTCTAAATATGATGTAACTCATCATTGCATTTGAACATGAATGCATTTAACTTTAAATTGATAAAAGATGTTAAAATTTACATATATAATGTTTTTTGAGGAAACTATATGAAACAAATAAATATAAACTAGATCAAAAAATATAATTATTCACTATTTTTTATTAATATTAATTTTTGTTGCTAATTTTTAAAATATTTTAAACTAATAGATGTAAATTTTATTTATATTATTATTATTTATTTTAATCATAATTTCTCTATTTCACCTTTTCAATAAATTAAAATTGTCTCAAATACGATTAAATTATTTATATTCATTGGTCCACAATCTTTTGAATAAAAAATAATGGTTTTTATCAAATATAACAATAAATAGAATTGGAAAGTGGCATGAAAATACATTTGCACTATTAACATTTTGATAGTCAAAGTTAAATAGTTAAAAGATTTCATAGCTTACATCACACTAATATTACTATTCACAATTATTATCCAATAGAATGATAGATAAATTAGTTTAAAATATTTTTTTTTTAAATGAAAAAAATATACATTACAAAATTTGATCAAACTATTTTAATTCTATCATCTCATTGGTTCATTTGTTGACAACTAATGAATTGGATGAATGCATTAGTATTCCTACCTCGGTAGGAACTAATAATATTCATGTGATCTTAATTAAATAAGGAGTTTTGAGTTTATGATTTAATTATATACAATATATTCATAGATCTTCTATTTTTCACTATCTTTAGATTAAAATATTAGTGTTAAGATGTATATGATTTGATTCTTTGTCAAATAAATATTGTTTGTTTTGCATCTATATTGTGTAGTTATGTTTGGTATGTTATTTGATTGTTCAAGTGCATGTTTCATTAATTGTTATAACCTTAACTTATAGTGTGCATGAGAATACATATATTTGACTTGTGGCTATCATAACCCTTATTTAAGTAATATGTTTATTTATATAGTTTATATAGGCAGTTAGGTCAACCAAGGTGGCATCCACAACATATGTACATGGTAAAGAATTGGTTAGTTTATTATCATTGCATAGTGTATTATACTCCTATTGAAGACTGTAAGAGGTAGCTTCCTCAATGTGGATTATTATTGTTAGTTATTTGTGGTATATTTACTATTATATACTTCTCCTTTGCAAGTTGTTTCATCAAAATTTATCAATATCTAGAAGGAAAGAAATCAGGTATTTTTTCAAATCTAGAGGTTAAATTGTGAGCCACATATTCCTTTAAATTTGACAAGTTTATTTCCATAATTTTGGTGGTTAATCAATGACATATTAAATCTCCTACAATTCAAATTTGACATAATTTGTAGTTTTGAATGATATTTTGTGAAATTATGGTTTTTATTAGAACCCAACCATGCGTATGTAGAAACTTTCTAGACTTAACCAAGTAGACCAATCAATTATAATGAACTTATATAATCCTACCCTTTATAACCAATTTGACAAATATAAGTAGACTTTCCTTTTGTCAAAAAATTTCCTAAACTTGTTTTATAAGGCCCCATGTGTGTTCACTATACTTCAACGCTTCTAAAATGACAAAAAATTTTCTAAGTAGTGGAGTAGGCAGGTCATTTCCTTAGGTTATGTGAGTTGTCAAACTTTTAAAAAAATTGAGATTCTCATCTTGGTATTTCATCCTTGTTGTTTCCACCTTCCCTTTGTCTATTGGGTGGTTAAACATCATTCTTGTAGCATAGCTTTCCACCTGATTCCAAAAATATAGTTTGAAACCTTGTCAATTTTATCTAGGTATAGCCTATCAAACTTTTTGGAACTGCCACACATATCATCCAAACCCTAAAAGCTTGGTCCTTATAATTGAAAAAATTCCTAAATATTTTGGTTCTCAAATTTTAGGCATCTCTTAACCTGAGTATGATTTTCTTTCTTTTCTAAAGGATTAGAGTTCCAATCACTTTCCTTAATTCCTTCTTAGTGCAATATTTTTAGAGATTTCATTTGAAGGATGTTTTTATAATGAACTATAAAAATCCAATAATTATGCCATGTGATGTCATGCTAATGTCATCCTATATTAAGGTTGTGTGCCTAAGATTATATGTTGACATCATCTTTGTATGATACTAATGCCATGTTCATGTCATCATTTTGTCAAAGTTATGTGTGTGACCCCTACCTACTGATGTCATGTTTTCACCTTAAAATTTTAGAGTCCTTGAATGTCAAAATTTTAGGATTTTTCTTCCTAGGTCCCCATTTCCATGAAATCCTTGAATTCTAAAGCCTATATTTTCTCATTAAAAAAATCATTTTTCATTTATGTCATACTTTCAAAAAAAATCATCTCTCAATTCATCTCATTCCTTCCTATAACCCAATTGGTATCCTTACTAGAGTACCCCTTGCATCCTCAACAAATCATTCCAATCTTCATTTCTGAAATTTTCCTGTCTTTCTAAGTTGATGTCCATAATTTCCTATACCCAAGTACTTGTTCCTATATTTCCCCAATTTCCTAATCTTTCTTTCTTTTCATGCCACTTTTTAGATTTTTTTGTCTCTCCATCATCCTAGTACTTGTTAAAAGATATTCTCAAATCTTGAACGTTGTTGATTCCTTCATCTATTTTTTCATAGTTAGGATTTTACCTATTTTCCTACCTTTATACTCTTATTAAACTTTCCTCAAAATCCCTCTCCCTAATAATTTCCTTTGTATTCCAATTTGGATTAGTCTATTGGTATTTTCTCCATAAACATGTTAGGTTTGAGGTATTCTTGAACCCCAATCCTTGACACTCAATAGCTCTTTTGATTCATCAGGCCTATTCATTTGGATTTCCCTCACTCAGTATGGCATCTTTGTAACCCATGATCCTAGGTACTCAAAATTGTTGTATGAGGCATGGATTTTTTCAAATCCTTAGAATTGAAAACTCCCACCAATTTTCCATTGAGTTCTTGCCACCTCACTAAAATTTCCTGAACAACCTTATACATGTTGAAATGGACTTGAGGTGACATAAATATACTGAAAGAAAACAAAAATATATTTCCAATACCCAAGGAGGATCAAGTATGATTTTGGCATGTGATTTAAGTAGCTTCAATAAAATTTTGTTGAAAATAATTAGTGTTTTCATTTATTTCTTGGAAAATCCTTCCAGAGCCATAAGAAGAATGTTCAAACCCACTTGTTTTCACCCAAGTATCAGGAATTAAAAATTCAATGGTTTCATGTCCATGGTCAATTTATTGTATTAGATTAAATATTGTATGGAATAGGATCTCACACCATATCAAATGGTATTTTCCATGTATTTTTCAATTCTCCAATCATGTCATGCATAGATTGGGATGCGATTAGTTAGAGAATAAATGGAAAATATTAATGGTAGAATCTAGATGTTGGCTAGTGTGTACTTTAACCTAGAGATTTATTTTTTGATACACTAATGTGTGATACATGATGTAAAAAATATGGATTTCTCTTGCATGCTTTATCAGCCACATTTTTCACACCTTAATTCTAGATCTATATAAGGTCATTTGATATTCATTGTAAAAGGTTGGGTTTTCTAAATTTCTATAGGTGTAGTGTAGGAAAAAGTATCCCTTTTCAACACTTAATTTGGGAATGAATAATTAATAATAAAATGAGCTTAATGATGCCTTAATTTAGTGCTAAAATATGTTTTACATATTCATATTAATTTTAGGGTCCTTTTAATTAAAATGGACTTAATTGTACCTTATTTTTGGTGTTATAAGGTGTACCTTTACACTCTTACACTAATCTAGGGCTTTATTAATTAATTGGGGTTAATTTGCCTTAATCAGACCCTTTAATTCAAATCCAAGCCTAATTAATTATAATTTTAGAGGGATAAAGCCTGACATTTATAAATTCCTTAAAATAATGTTTAACATTAAGTAATGTATGTCCTAGGCAAGTGGCCTAGGACCCATTCGCCATAGAGAGAATGGGTCCTCACTTGCACTTAGGACCTAAATTCAAATTATGTTTTTTTCATTTTTTCAATTATTTCAAATGTGTATTCAGATGTCAACTTGTGCTATTTGAATTTTTGGAATTAAGGTTAAGATATGTATAAATAAGATGTTATTTCACTATGTTTCATCCTAGAATTTAAAGAGAGCATCCTAGATTTTTCATGCAAATATTCCTAGAACAAGTTTATTAGATCAAGGGAATTCAAGAGCATTTTGAAGGCATTCAAAGGTAGATTTATTTTAATATTATTGCAATAATCAAGATTCCATTGTCATGTCAAAGATTTATTGCATCATGCATGTTGTTTGAGCTAATATGGCAATGTAGAGTTCAAGATCTATTCAAGCCTTCAAAATCATTGTTTCAAGAAAAGTTTCATGATCAAGATCCACATCTATTAGAGCCACTTCATGCTAGTTGCAGATTTGTATTCCAAGGTTTAAATATGGTTTGGTGAATAGTAACATAGTGTTGTTCATTCATCATTCCTTCTTTCATGTTTCATTTCATTTCAAGTTTTAATTACCAAAATGGGGTTTGACTAAGGCAAACCCTCATTCACTTAACAAACAAATTTTTTCTCTCTTTGATGTATGATTGCAAATTTTATGTGGAAGATCCTTTCAAGAGAAAAAAAAAAAAAAGTTGTAAAGTTGTCAAAGTTGTAAGAAAAGTTCTCATTTCATGAAAAATCTTCTACAAAATTTATTTTTAGCTATCCGACAGTGGAAATTGGGAATTTGGGAATGCAAGTACAATAAAAGAGAACCTAGAAACAAATTTCAAAGAACCCTAGCTAGGATCCATTCACCATAGGGCGAAATAGTCCTCACTAAGCTTCAAAAGGTGACTTTTGGTGAAAGGTACACATTATCTTCCCTTTTCTAGATCTACATTTCAATTGTTATTTTTGTTAGTTTTGAATATTGTCATTCATTTGTATTTTATAACTTGCATTTTGGATTTTGTTTGATGGTTTTGATGTTTCTCTCCAAATTTCTATTTGAACCTATAGTGAAGAAAAATGTATCCCTTTACATTTTCACACTTGTTTGGGCCCTCCCTACTAAAATTGGGCTTCTTTATGCATTATTTGGTCCTATTTTGCATCCACAAGCCTTATTTAATGCATATTTCTAAGGATAATCCTAACACATATCTAATGAAAAATCGTAATTTAGTTATTTTGCATTATATGGGCTATATTTACTGATTTGGTACTCATACGCCACCTTGGGCATATGGGTTCCACCTAAGTTTCAGGGCCTAGTCCTAAATTTGGCATAGAACTTAACATATCTTGAAATTTGTGTCCCACGCTTAGCCTACTGGGAATCATATGCCCTAATTGGTGTATGAGTCTCACTTAGCTTTGACCTATTTTGAATTCAAATTCTTTGAAGGATTTTATTCTCTAGATCTGATGTTGGCTTGTAGTGTTGTAATTTGTAGAAATCTAGCATAAACAAGTATAAATATAAGGTTATTTCACATATTTTCTCTGAACAAATCAGGTATTCAAGAATAATAGAAAGCTTATATTCACAAGAGTTTTGAAGAACATTCAAGAGAATTCAAGATCATTAAAGAGGTTATTATTAAGTATTTTGGAGCTATATTCAAGAATCAAGCATCATGTCAAAGTCATCATGCATCATGTTTGTTTTTGAGCTAACATTTGTGACATAGGTTCTTATGATTCAAGTAAGCTTTCAAGTCAAGATCCATAATATTTCATTAAGAGTTAATATCTAGATCCATTGGATCCATTTCATACAAGATTGAAGCCTTTATTATAAGGGTTTGGTGAGTTGCAACATAGCTTATTTTTTCATTCATAATTCCTCCATTCTATTTCATTTTATTCAAGGTTTGATTACTAAAATAGAGTTTGACCAAGGAAAACCCGTATCCACTAAAAAAAAAAAAAATTGCTCTCTTTGATGTGTGATTTGCAGATCTAGTTTGAAGTTCCATTGAAGATCAATATTGGAGAAAGTTATCAAAGTTGTAAATTTTTCAAAGTTGTCATTCATCTTACAACATCATGGAAAGTCACCTAAGAGTTAGAATTCAGAGTTTCAGACTCAGAGATTAGAAGGGAGAGAAGCTACAAGAGAAAAGAAGAGGATATTAGAGTTTCAGATCAACCTTGATACTAGGACTAAATTGCCACTTGTGGTGTATGAGTCCCATTATACCAGTTTTTAACATTTTTTTGTAGATCTTGCTTTACCAATTGTAGATTCTAATTTTTCCCTAAAACCCTAAACTAGGACTAAATTGCCCCTACTGGCATATGAGTCCCAATGTGCTTGAAAAGTCATAATTTTGGGATTACATACCTCATTTCAAGCATCTTCATCATTCCAGATGCACCTCTATTTATCTCCAATTAGCTATTCTGATTTGAGTTCATTTTCTAGGTCATATAGTTAGGTTTTGCATGTTATTTCCATTTCTTGTCTTTCTAAGCCTATTGCTTAGTGTTGAACCCCATTTTATCTTTAATCGCACCTTAAGAGACCTTATAGAAGATCCATTTTCTCAATTGCACCATTATATTGAGATCTCTAAGGTTTCCTAGAATGAAATAGAGCAAAATAGGATTCCCTAAGTTGCCCATCTCCTAAAAGATGGGCACACCTCATTTTCTTTCATTTCATTTTGGTGAACCTAGCCTTTGGACACCTTATTTCTGATTTGGAGTGCATCATACTCCTAGATCTATCCTTTATTATCTTTACATTAGGTCTTTGATTAGTTAATTTACATTTAAGGCTTCTAAATCTTGCATTAGTGAAAGTGCATATAGGTTACATTTTTGCATATACATTTTTGCATATTGCATCATTAAATTTCATTTAAAATTTGTAATAGAAATTAGTCTAGAAATCATACAACCATACAAACCATAAATCCTAACATTCACTTAGAATTTTCTAAAATTAGTGTCAAAACCCTCATCTAGGACTCATTCACCCCTTCGGGTGATTTAGTCCTAGTGCAAGTTGTTTTACCCAATTTCTAGGAGTTTTTTGTTGACTATTTCTTAGAATTTGAACCTTGCAAAAACCCTAACTAGGACTCATACATCCCTTTGGGCGACTTAGTCCCATGCTAGATTTGAATCAATATTTTACAACATTAAAACTTTGTTTATGTTCTTCTATTTGATGTTGTTAGATTTATGTTTCAATTTATTGAGTCTCGTTTTCATTCATTTAATTTTATATAGCTTAATTTGGTTCATTTCATGCATTACTTAATTTCATAATTTCATTTACGCATTTTATTCTAGGTTATTACATTGCATTTCATCATGGAAATGTGCTTTGGTAAGCTTTGGATGTCCTTGAAATCATTAGTGGATGTGTCAAGTTGTGCCTTTAGAAATTATCCTAATGAAATTATACTCACTCATGCTCAATCAACTCCTAATGCATGTCCTCCTTGTGATGTTGACATCATTAGAGAAGATGATGACAACATGAGCAACTTCATAAATTATTTCCATAACAACCTTGAAATTAATGCATCATTTTATCCTTCTATGAAACAACTACCACAACTTGAGATGTTTGGTCTTTTACATCCTGAAATTGAAACAAAAAATAAGCCTAAGTTCCCTACAATAGGTGATCCTGGCAGCTTCAATCAAGTAAACATTCAATCATCCTATGTGAAAAAAGGTAACTAACGTATCAATCAACCTAGAAGAGACATATGGAAAATGATTCATGATTTAAAGCAAACAAGGATGTGATACAATAAGTGAACATAAAATTCATCAAGTCCTAGAGCAAATGCCAACTAAAAATACCAAAGGGTTAGGATATGAAGATCCTTCTCCCAATATAAATGCCCTCTTTCTTAAAGAGCAAACAATACTTCGTAACAATGATAAGGATGATAGGATCATTTTAGGTCCTCCTCCTCAACATCTAACTTAGGAAGTTGGTGAATCTAGCAAGCAAGAAAGGCCTTACAAACTAAATAAACTAAATGCTAAGAACACAATGCCACATTACCACCCATGAAAGAGAATTGAAAATTAAATGCTAAGAACACAAACACATCACATTTTCGATATCACAGAGTTCTTGGATATAGTATTGATGAGTGTCGTGCTTTAAAACAAATATTTAAAAAGTTTGATATCATAGAAATAACCCCTTAAATCATGTCATTTTTCTCCTTGCCATGTAATAGTTGTAGGATCATAATATGATCACTATTACATGTTTTACATTCATTATAAATCATTTCAAAATGCAAGGAGCTCCCTCTGATCACCTAGCTCAGCTCATTCTTGTCTTGCACATAGTGGAGGAAAGAATTAGATAGCCTTGTCCTAGTTCATCACTTTCTATTGTCACTTTGGCTAGTTGTTCGCCTTTCATACACAATGAACATGATTGGGATACAGACAACCTATAGGTTGACTCGCATGTGCCTTACTAGTCTTTTGGATTATTTTCCTTTTATGTTGTGTGTGATTGCATGTGCATAACGTGATCCCCCATTATATTTTTTTTATGTATATATCTCTTCATGACATTCCTCTATTTGTATCTACATTCTTCTTTATGTCATAAAAAAAATTATTTTTCTTTGTCTTGTGCTTTCCTTTTGGGGATGATGCAAGGTGTTGAGATAGTTAGGTCTCTTCCATGTTGACCCAAAATATTTTCTTTGTTTTCACTCTCTTTGTGTCATTCTTCCTATTCCATGAGTATTTGGGCAATGATGACAGTTCTAAGCTCTATAAAAATATTGTAGCAAAGACATATTGACCTTCAATCCGTGGATCCCTTATGTGATTTTTTTGGGATTTCATTTTGGGGAAAACCCCTTTTTCATGATGTAGCTTCATTTGGAAACATATGAATTGGAATAGGGCTTTCCATATAAGCTCTCATGTACTCTTTATTGTTAGAATTTATTA
>VDFB02271358.1:183522528-183619774 GCA_007258455.2 Sequoia sempervirens | reverse complement strand
AGATCCTATTATTTTGAAGAAAAATATGGTGCACCAAAATGAATCAACAAGATGATGAATCACCAATTTTTTCTATAAAACATATAATTGTGTATATGATATGAGGTAAATAAAAATTAGAAAATACTCCTAACTTTTATAGCAACAATGAGGGAAGTATTGAGAGGCTAAAAAAATGTGTACCTTGCTAAAAAAGTGTTGTTTTTAGATCACTGAGGACTCATTTGCCCAAAGTGGTGAATGTGTCCCTATTAGAATTTCTAAAAATTGACTTTGGGTTTTGTTCTTCAAGGTTTGCACTTCTATATCCTCGGCGCTCAGCTCCCAAAATTCTAAAATATATTTTGTAGAGCTATTTTCGTGATCTTGCAATGTAGATGAAAACTTTGTAACTTTTCAACTTTTACAATTTTGCTTCAATCTGGTTCTCGACTTGATCTTCAACCTAGAAATTTTCAAACACACATCCAAGAGGAGAAAAAATTGTTGATTGTTAGAGAATAGGGGTTTGCCTTGGTCAAACCCCGTTTAGGTAATTAAACCTTATGATGAAACAATGAAATAGAAACATGAAACAATGATACCTTGGATGATATCTTGTAATGTAAATCTGCAAACTAACATGAAGTGGCCATGTAGAATGTAGATCTATATCTTGAATTAGATGTGAAACAATGCTTGCAAGTGGATCTTCAATAGTATACCAACATACTATCTCAACAACATGCTTGTTGCACTATGCCATTGACATGATGACATGATCTTGAATTGCTGCAACAAAACTTCAATAATCTACCCTTGAATTCCTTTGAAATGCTCTATAATGCTCTAATGCTTGAATGCTTGGATGCTTGTAAACTTGCTAGGTCACTTAGGATGAAATTATATGAATCAACCTTATATTCATACTAAATCTAAGGATTAACCACAAAATTCAAATACAAGCCGACATCAAATCTAGGATTCAAAATCATTAAAATCCCACCACAAATAAATTCAAAAAGGTTTGTCCTAAGTAAGGAGGACCCATTCGCCACCTTGGGTGAATGGGTCCTAGCACAATTTTCTAGGACCAAGCTTTGGGGAGGTGAAATATCACTAAAATCCCATCACAAATATGTTAAAAAAAGGGTGTCCTAGGTATGGAGGACCCATTTTCCCAAAGTTGTGAATGGGTCCTAGAACAGTTTTCTAGGACACAAACCTTGCCAATTTAAATGTTAAGCAATATTATTAATGTGTCAAGATAGATCGTTCAAAAAATGCAATTAAAAAGGCTTGGATTTGAATTTAAAGGGCCAATTAAGCTCTAATTAATCTCAATTAATTAATGAAGCCCTAGATTAGTGTGAAAGTGTAATAAAAACACTTTACAAAACCCTAAATAAGGCATAATTAAGTATATTTTATCATTAATTATTCATTTCCAGACTAAGCATGAAAAGGGGTTACTTTTTTCAACGCTACATTTTCCCTGACTTTAGTGAGAGTTTCCCCACATGATAAACTCACACTAAAGTATACATTCAAGAAAATTAAGTATGCAACAATAATAAAGATACATAGTCATACCCTATCAAAGACCAAGAAAAGTAAAGGAAAACACATGATCAAGCATAAATCTTCCAACACGATGTGGAATGTGGATGTTTGTCCAAGAAAAAGGATCAATCTTCGATTTTCCAATGTGATGTGGAACACGTCTAGGTTGTTTTTCCATAAAATGCATGCTCACTCGACATAGTGCAACCTTAGGCTGTCCACTAGGTGAGTTATCCCAACGAGGTGGAAAATGAGAGAATCATATTAGCCTCCCATACCATACTGAAGTTAAATCCTCCTAACAAATTTGATAAGGCACCACAATGCTATGCTTTTATGAATTCTTTTGAATGTTATGTCTATAAGTTTTTGTTAAAGGGGATTTTTCTTTTTTCATGTAAGGTCTTCTTCTTAGGAAGCATCATGCCCAATGTCTCCAAGAGACTGGACAAGTCAAGAGTATTAGATCGCCGCTTATGGGATGCCTTGTTCACATCATGCCACAAAGGAAATTCATATGCTTTGAAATATCATGCTCTTGGAGGACATCAAACCCAATGAAACCACCAAGAAAAGGACACATCACAAGAAAAAAGAAAATCACGCCATGAAAATATGCAAAATGTCGAAAGATGTCATCAATGTATGACCACACTTTAAAGTGGTCTCTAATGCCATTACTGTGGGTAACTACTTAAACATAGCCAATTTTTCATCCTAAGACATGAGAGTTTTCCTCAAAAAACCCTACACTAAGTCATATGTTTCTAAAATAAAGCTATGTCATGAAAAAGGAAGGAAGGGACATTGCCCCCAGAAATACATAAGGGATCTATGGGTTCAAGGTTAGTATGTCTTTGTTGTACAATGTTGTTTAAGAGCTCAGAATTGTCATCATTCCCCAAATACTCATAGAACTAGAAGAATGGCACAACAAGAGAGAAAACAAGGAAAAATCCTTCGGGTCAACATGGAAGAGACCTAAATGTCTCAATGCCCTGCATCATCCCCAAAAGGAAAACAAAAGACAAATGAAAAAAAGATAAAGGAAAGATTTTGGGTCAACATGGAAGAGACCTAAATGTCTCAAAATCTTGCATCATCCCCAAAAGGAAAACAAAAGACAAACAAAAAAGATACAATGAAAATATTTTTGGTCAACATGGAAGAGACCTAAATTTCTCAATGCCTTGCATTATCCCTAAAAGGAAAACATAAGAAAAATGGATAAAAGATAAAATTCTTATGAAATAGAGAAGAAAGTAGGTACATATAGAGGAATGCACAAAAAGAGAGAGAGATACATCAGATGAAACATCATTGGGGATCAAATTACACACATGCAATCACATAAAGAAACATGAAAAAGGAAAAGACTAGTAAGGCACATGTGAGTTGGCCTATAGTGGGTTGTCTGTATCCCAATCTTAGTCTATATAAATGAAAGGCAGAAAACTAGCCAAAGGGAGAATGAGAAGTGTTGAACTAGGGGAAGCACCAAGTTCAACACTCTTTTTAGGATATTTATCATTTAAGTTCATAGAAGAGGAGAACAATGTATTCAATTCATTATACACTTGTTCATCAATCATTATAATGTCCATGTCATCATCTAAATTAATCACAATGGGAGGTCGAATGACATTGTCCATGGAATTTTCTTGTTTATGTTGAAGTCAGAGTATAGAATCATAATGCATTGCTTCAAGTAAGTTCAGATTTTAATTTTCTATGTTGTTCTTATCTTCTTGAGTTTGTAACATACGAGAAATAACACAATGTATACACCTACATTGTCTAGCACTTTGATTTTATTTCAATATATTATCAATTTTTGTTTTTCTAAGAAGTGACCTTTGTAAATCATAGGTTTCTTCTCTTACTTGGGAGGAACAGAAGAAACAACAGGAGATTTTTCAACCACTTTCTCTTTAGCTTTATAAACTTGTTTGATTTTAGGAGGGACAATGAGATTTTTTTTTAGCTCACGGTCTCTTATAAGAAATTGTAGGAGGATTTTTCATAGGTTTCTCTTGGATGTTTGGAAGATCTTTGGGTTCTTTCATTATTTTTTCAAGGATAGGTGGTTCAGTCATAGGATGAGGCATGTTTCAAAGGGATAATTCTATGATGTGTTTTTCCTTGAACTTTTGATATGATTTGAAAAAGAAGTCCTCGCAAGGATTAATAGGTTCCATAGGCTTGGGCCAAAAGAAATATAATGAAAATTTGCCTTGAGAAGATGCATGAGTAAACCCACTATGATGCATAGTAAAGATATCATTTCCAAATGGAAACTTTAAAAATTTATGGACAACTGAAGGGACAAAATTCATGGAGAAAAGCCATGGGTAGTCTAACTTCACATGAAATTGGTCTAATTGTGGGATGATAGTGAATTAGTCATTTAATATTTTTGGTCCAACCTTTAAAGGAAGATCTATTGAGCCAACTGTAGGACAAGCAAAACCATTATGCATCTCGATCCATGCTTTCAGTTTATCATATGTATCTTGATAAATTTCATGCATGAATAGGAATTCTCCAGTGATCACATTCTCTCCATAGATAAGATCAATTAATATCCCATTATTGCCTGTTTGTTATTGATTTGGCTATCTATGTAAATAGTACCATTAACTACATGTTTAATTATGTTGTTTCATGAGAAATCAATATCGAAAGGTTTTTTAGTTGAGCTCCTATGAGGTCTAGCTTCGATAAATTTGACCGAGGAATTGATTTTATTATTCTCAAATGCTTTTTTAAGTCCTCATTTAGGAAGAAACAAAAGTTATTAACAATTTTTGTTCCATTTCCTATTTTAAGCACTTTCCTTAGATTTTGTAAAGTAGGAATCATACTAATATTCATGCTTTTAGTAAGGATAAATTCTTGTAAGTTTTCTATAGTTTCATCTAATCTTGTTATTTCTTCTTGCAAGAGATGGACATCATGCACATCAGTGGAAGTCATGGGAAACAATGTTGTAATGATGACAAATGTATCCCTCTATATTTTTGCACTTGTTTGAGCTCTCCTTGTTAAATTAAGCTTAATGTTTCCTTGATTTAGTGTTGTAATGTGTTTAACACATTCACATTAGGTCTTGGCCCCTTGTAAACTAAATGGACCTAGTTGTGCCTTATTTAAAGTGTTGTAAAGAGTACCTTTACACTTTCACACTAATCTAGGGTTTTATTAATTAATTGGGCTTATTTATGCTTTATTTGGTCTTATTTTTCATCCAAAAGCCTTAATTAATGCATCTTTCTAAGCATAATCTCAACATAAACCAATATTCAATCATAATTCATGTGTTTTTGGATTGTATGCCCCAAATTTAGTGATCTGGGACTCATACACAACCTTGGGCGTATGAGTTCCACCTAAGTTTTAGGGACTTGATCTGGATTTCACATCAATCTAAGCATTTCTTAAAAAATGTGTCCCAAAGCTTAGCCTAATGGGACTCATACGCCACTTCTAGCATATGAGTCTCATGTGGCTTAAACCTAAATTAAATTTAAATTTTTGGAGGCATTTAATTCTCCTAGATCTAATGTTGTCTTGTACTATTGTAATTTAAAAATATATGGCATAAACAAGTATAAACACAAGGTTATTTCACTCATTTTCACCTAAAACTTTCAAGAGAGTATTCCTAATAGAAATTTTTTGATTACAAGATTATTTAAGGACATTCAAAAGAATTTCTTAGGTATTCAAGGGCATATTTTTTCATCATTTTTTATCACAATTCAAGATCCATCATTATCAAGCATGTTGTTGAGCTAGTGTTGTGATGTAACTTTCAAGATCCAAGTTAAGCATTGTTCCATATCTAATTCAAGATCAAGATCTACATTCTTCATGGCCACTTCATGTTATATTGCAAATTTACATTTCAAGACTTCATTCAAGGTATCATTGTTCATGTTTCATGTTTCATTGTTTCATCATAAGGTTTAATTACGTAAACAGGGTTTGACCAAGGTAAACCCCTATTTCCTAACAAAATAACATTCTTTCTCTCTCTTCATGTGATAGCAGGTATATAGGTTGAAGAAAAAGTGGATTTGAAGCCCTCAAAATTACCAAAATTTTAAAGTTGCAAAAGTTGTCAAAGTTGTCATAAAAAGTTGTTATAGATCACGAAAGCTTAGATCTAGGGCAAGATATCCAACCTATTTTCATGAAATTAGTGGGAAAGTACATATTTGATCCATCTTCAGAGGCTCACAAAGTTTTTCTTTAGTATTGTACTCCTAAGACACTTTAAAACAAAACATGACCAATACGCCACTTGTGGCATATGAGTCCCAGTATACCTATTTTAAAGAATTTTGTGTAGATTCTAATTCAACAATTCTATATTCTAGTTTTGGCATAGAAACCCTAATGTAGGACTAAATCACCTAGACTAGCATATGTGTCCCAGTGGGCATCAAACATCAAGATTTCAAGGTTTCAGAGCTTGTTTTGACCTCATCTTTCTTCCAAGTACCTTTCTATTCATTCTTAGTTTGTCATTCTATATTTTATTTTCATTTCCTAGGTCATCTATTTAGGTTTTGCAAGTCATTTAAATTTCTTATCCTTCCAATCCCTAGCTTAGTGGTGAATCCCCTTTAACCTTTAATCACACTGTAGGATACCTTATTGCAAGATCTCCTTCCCCCTTTCTACCTTCGGGTTGAGATCTCAAATGTTTCCTTGCATGAAACAAGAGTAAAATAGGAACCTGATGTGAACACTTCTTTTCTGATTTGGAGCACATCATATTCCTAGATCTAGCTTACATTAACTTTGCATTAGTGTTTTGCATTAGTTAATTTGTATCTAGATTTTCTAAATCTTGCGCTAGTGAAAGTGCACATAGGTTGCATTTTTGGCATCTTGAATCATTGAATTTCATCTAAAATCTATAATTGTAATCAATATAGACATCATACAAACAAAATCCCTTAACATTCACTCTGAATTTACTAAATTTGGTGCAAAAACCCTAATCTGGGACTCATAGGCCCCTTTGGGTGATTTAGTCCTAGTACAGGTGATTTTACCTGATTTTTGGGTATTCTATGTTGAGTGTTTATCAGTATTTAAACCTTTGAAAAACCCTGGTTGAGACTCATATGCCCCTTTGGGCGATTTAGTCCTAAATCAAGCCTAAAACTGCCTTTTGCAACATTGAAAACCTTGTTTTTGTACTTCCTAAGCTTTCTGGTAACATATAGTATTAGTTTGGAAAGTTTTAGTAACTTTTTCTTTATGCATCTAGGTAAAAATCATCAATTTAGAGTAGTAATATTTTAATTCTTCCTAAATCAATGCACTCACAAACATCGTCAAATCTGAAAATGTTCACATTTCTGAAACTTTGTATAATATGGATAAAAGTACTTTTCACTTTTGCATATACAATGTTTACATTCACAAAGCTTTGCATAAGTTTGATAAAAGTTCTTTTCATTTTTGGATACACATTGTTTGCATTCTTAAAGCTTTGCATACATTGCATAAAATTACTTTTCATCTTTGGATATACATTGTTTACATTTTTGAAGCATTGCATAAGATGGTTAGAAGTACTTTTCATTCTTGGTCAAATAATGTTAGTATCTTACCTATCTAGGCATGCTAGGAAAAATTTCATATCCCCTCCCTATGAGAATGCTTTAGTGAAAGAGAATACAACCTTGGGAAATCATAATAATCATATTTGTTCCTCTCCTAATATCTCTTCTATTTGTGAAGACGATATTTTGGTGTTAGAAGAACAAATCAATGAGAGTTTTGAGAGTCCAAGTTATTTCTCTCCTCCTACCTATCTTATTGGACAAGACATTACTGAATAGAAGGACAAAATCATAGGTGATCATGATAATCACATTTTTTCTTCTCCTAGTATCTCTCCTAGTTGTGAAGAAGATACTTTGATGTTAGAAAATGTAATCGATGAAGGTCATGAGAATATTTGTTACCTCTCTTCCCCTAGGGAAAACATTATTGAACAAGACAATCCAACCATTGATAACACCCTTACTCATGGTTAAGTCACTTTAGAGGAGCCACACATTGAATTGCATGAACATCTAGTTTGTAGTCCTCCTAAAAACTCTCCTCCTATGGAGGATATCATGGAGCAAGAAAATGATGACATTTCCGCTTCCTTAGATGATGGTGGCATGATGACACTAGATTCCCCTTCATTAGAAAGACATCAAACCAAAACCGTTGAGGTGTTGAATGCAAAAGTGTCCATTAGACCCCCCCTTGATTAATGGACCTCCTAAATACCCTGTGTGACATCTTAAGAATCCTCTAATTCTCTACCCACCATCACACAAACAAAAAACTCAAAACAAGCCCAAACTTATCCTTTACCCACCTAAGAACTAATAGATGTGGAAAATGAGAGTGTATGATGTCACCCTTTTTCCACCAATCACTAAAATATGTCCTAAGAGTCCTAATTGGATTGACTAACAACCTCACAAGGTGAGTCAATTCACACTGAGGAGGACCTAGGAGGGGGATTTTCAGCTTTAAGGGGTTCACCACCAAGCACATTCTTGGAAAATATTTAAATGAACATTTAACCTACAAAACCTAGTTATGCAAGCTAAATGAGAGATGTAAACAATGAAATTATATTATAGGGAGATAGGGATCTTGTGAGGATTCCAAAAATGAAAAGAAGCTACCAAAAAGTGCTATGGAGGACTAAGACACCCAATATGACATATTAGTCCTACTGCTATTTTTGGGGCAAATACGAAGTCTTCAGATGTCAGAACTAGATCTGAAGGAACCACTAAAAATTATGCTTGGGAGGACTAAGACGCCCAAGGTGGCATATTAGTCTGGTTCTAAATTTATGGAATTTATGAGTGTGGTCCCAAAGCTTAAGATTTGAACTTCCTTCTTCACCAAGTCTTCAGATATGAACCTGTTAAAATACCTACAAAAAAAAGGAATTTGGATTGATTTTTTATGGGGGTTTGCCTTAGTCAAACACCTTGTTTGATAATTAAACCTTGATGAAAAAGTATAGATTTGAAAATGGAAATGTGTGTGTGCCCTAATTCTTAAGTGCATCTAAGATTATGCAAGCTCGAACATGAAGGATCCCTATTCATATGTGTTAGAATAATATTCCTAAGATGCAAATGTAAAGGACCTATAAAGGAGATCTCTAATCACCCTAACAAGTCACAAACATGAAATGTACCTTCCTTAGGTAGAGAATAGAGCAATAATGGAAGATGGAATCAATCAAGAAACAAGTCCTTAGGCTTGGATAATGGCTAGTTGCATCTCCAACCTAGAATCTCTCATGATCCACAATAGGCATCCATTACTAATCCCTGGCAATGCTAGATCTTGGCTTGAAAATAGACTTGAAAAACCTACGAAAACACAATAGAAGGCTACTCCAAGACTTTGATACTTCCTTCAACTTGCTCAACTCATGTCTCTTGTCTCAACTTATGTCAACTTCTATCAAATTATGTGAAAAATGGGTGTGAATATATATTTTATAGGCATTCCTACCTAATAACCTGATTATTGGATCTCAAAGGCCAAAAAAAGGGACCAAATAAATTTAAATATTTTTGTTTCCCACTCTTAATTCTCAAAAAATAAAGCCCTCAAGACTAAGACACCGTAGGTGGCATCTTGGTCCCACTAGCTAGTACTAAGACACCACAAATGGCATCTTGGTCTCACAAGGCTTAATTTTCCAATTCAAAAGGTGGGCTACCCAGATTGATGGTTGTTTATGGGTTTTCGTTGGATTTAAAGTTGCAATAAGCCTCGAGATGCACAAAATGTGGTCCTAGGGATCCATAAAAAGTGACCTAAAGGGAAAGTAATGCAAGGGGTGCTAAAATAGGTCCAAATTAAGTGTTTAAATGCAAAGGTATGCATTTTTCTACACTACAAGAACAATGTTTCACAAAAATCAAATTGCGACACTACAAGAACATACAAACAAGTAATGGAAAAAGGGTTTGAAATGGTGGCTAAGGAAAATTTGGAAAAATAAAGGAAAAAACCATAAGCAATGGAGTATACTAAAAAGTGGGTTTGCACAATTCACAAGTATTACAACATAGTTAGAACCCTCCACAAGAAGGTGTAGAGGATGGTGATCGAATGCTCAGGACCCTAGCTCATGAAGGGTCTAGAAGGCTCAATGGCCTTGATCAACCTCATGCTAAGGATTCTTTAAGCCAAGTTTGATATTTCAAGAGGGTAAAAAGAAAGGGAAATTGATCTACCACTTTCATTCTATCAGCTTGATAGGTATAGTGAACTAGATAAGCTAATTCCCAAGTCAAAAATGTGAACCTAATAGCTTTTTGCCAGAAGACCCCATTGTAGAAGATAGACAACAACACGATGCATTGGTGTCCTAGTTGGGCAGTGGCATCTGTATAGAAAAAAAGTATGAAATATAGTTAAGAGTCAATACAGAACTACCTACAATATGATAAATAAAGTTTTAAATAATGATAGAAAGCATAAAGCAGCTAAAATACTAGAAAAGCAAGAAGAATAATTTAACTTAAAAAGAGAAGTTGAAAAGAGTGAAATGTAGTAGAAAATTGAACTTACAATTGGTGTAGCCTCCCACAAGCTCCACACAAATGAAAACCTACACACAATAGAATAAAGAATAATGTTGGGGTTATTTCGGGGCTTGGCATAGTCAAACCCTCGTTTCAGTGTTCCCAACTCCACAGACAACCAGAATAGCCACAAGATAGAAAATATGATAAATAAAATATGGAAGGAAAGCAATACCACACAATTCTAATAACTATATGCTAAGAAATCAAATAAAAATGCTATGTAAAGTGTATATCACCTCCCAAACAAGGTGTCGTCAAGCACATGAAGGGAGATGCAAACTCGCAAGATTGAAAGTGCAACCATTTCCACGACAACGTGAATACAAAATCTAGTAGAGTAATGCCTTTGAGCTTCAACAATGGTGTAAAATGGAGTGTATAGCAGCAAGTGTAATGGAGAAACATGTAGAAGTGTGTAGAGATTGAAGTGAATGTGAAAAATAGACATTTGAAGGTGAAATGGAGGGAAGAAATCCATTTAAGTTTGGTCAAGAGGTGCAAGAAAATTACACTGCCTCGCTAATGGTGAGTTGTAATTCCATTAGAGATTCTAGAGGTGGGAATCTTGTCAGGATGATAGAATACCGTGTAGACGTCTACGTACCACACTGGCATCCTTGATAGAAATTCCCCCACTGACACTACAAACATCCACCAAGTGGGTGGGAATTAGAAGGATGGGGTGTGGAAATGCATCATTAAGTTTAATTTTCTAAGGTGAAGGGATGCAAACAGGGAATTTATGAGGGGTGGGTGTAAATTCACTTCATTACATTTTACCCCCACTTTAGCGAGCATATGTGCTACCATATGTGAGGTAAAGCAGATAGAAAGAGTTTAGAAGAGTATACTTGAACTATTGAGGAAGTAGACTACGATCTAACCCACTCGAAAGCACAGGAAGAGAATGTTTCCCCATAGGTACTCAAACCCAAGGAGAGTTGAACAAAATGCATAATATCTGTAGACCCATAGATGGTGAAGAAAAGGGCTATGTAGGTCTTTAGAACTACAAAATAGAACAAAGAGATCCCGCAAGATGTAAGTGCTTCACAGATCCTCAGAATTGGAAAGGAGGCATCCTCTAGGTGCATAGTCCTAGAGGAATCTGGGTGTAAGAGGCTCTATAGAGTCTAATTGAAAAGCAACTTCACAGACACACCTAGAAAGAAACATGTTAATCTGTAGACAAAACATGTTAGATCTCAAAAAGAAGCCACACAAGAAAATAATCAGACAATCACACAGAAAGTCAATAATTGAAGAAAGATATTTCAAAGGGGTCCCTCAGGAACCCTTCAAAAGAGAGGGTATCCTCTCAAGGGACGCTCAGTTTGAAAGCGATAGAAAAAGAGATTGATTTTTTTCCAATGATTCACGCATCAAGGATTCCTTCTAAAAGATTCGTTTCATCAAGGAATTCGAAAGAAAGAATACTCCCTTGCAAGGGCATGCATAGATTCTATCGAATGAATTTCTGAGATGAAAGAAAAAGTCATATGGGAATCCATGTTGAAGAATACAAATTTTGAAAAATATTTTTAAAAAAGGAGATATTTTAAAGAAGAGATTCATTTTCCACTGAGTACGTCTTTTTGAAAATTGAAGTAGTATGATAGTCCCCCCTTAGGATGGTGCATGCCAAACATAAAGGCAAGTGACAACCTGAGGAGAAAAAAGAAAGATTGAAAGTGATGTTGTGGCTCGTGGAACATGGCAAGTTGTAATCATGGTAATGTTTTCACACATGTGGGGGACAACACATAAACACCATAATGTCACAAAGTGAGCAAAGAAGAGAGAAAGATGAAAAGAAAGAGACATACAATAACATAACGAGTGAGAGATAAGGGGATCTAATATTTTGGGGTCAGAGCTACTCATAAATATAGATATACAAGTATAATAATATAAATGAAGTGTCATCAACCCCCTATTGTATTAGACCATGTGAATAAAGGCACGGGAAAATAAAATGAAAATAAAAAATTGAGTCAACATCGAATGGAGGCCTAAATTCCCCCAACACTTTGCATCGTACCCAATTTTCAAAAATCAAAGGTACAACAAAGAGAAGAATGATGTGGTAAATAGAAGAAGTTTTATGGCACAAAAAAACTCATATATCCAAGCACCTATGATGGTGACAAGAGTCATCTAGAAACATATAAAATAAGCACGAGGGAACACAACGCACACACACACACATAATCTAATCTATAGATAAATAAGAAGCACCCCTAGTCCTCATCAACCAAAAGGTCATCATTCTCCCAATCTAGATCACTATAAGGGGAAGGCGGATAATCCTCTAGGGGTGGAATATCAAGGGGGTACCCTTTGACCCTCCTACAACAAGAGCTAAGGAACAAGGCCCCTCAAGGTCTTCTCCACTTAGTTCCTATGAGGTGAATGTCATTAATCTCGCAAAGATCATCAATAGGGTTGGGAGCTCATCCACAGAGTTGCACATGCACTTTATAGGAGTTCCATGTGTCAAATCAGTGCATGATGGAGGGAGTCCCTGAGATCAATTACTAACCTCACCAAAATATTCAAGAGTAGTGTTGAACTCCAAGGATGTCGAGGCTTCCTCCATCACTAGGATAGCACAAGCCAATGCAAAACCACCCTTCAAAGAAGGTGAACCCTTCTTCCAATCCCCATTGCAAGCAGGGTCATCCTCTATCTTTTGCTTCAATAGAGGATGCAAGATCCCCACAAGATGAAGCAAAGAGCAAGGGAGAAGAGGAGAAAATTGCAACAAACACCACCGAGGTGTTTGACATGTCCACAGGTATTGAAAAGGGTGGGATGTCTAGAAGGGACATCATAAGGGGAGGCTCAGTCAAAGGAGCAATGAATACCTACACCCTCTTTGGGTGAGGATCATTCTGCAAGGGATCATAAGCAAGATTGAGGTGGAGGGAAGGGTATATGTAGGATCATGATGGGCCAAAAAGTGGCAATATGATGGGTATTTGTAGGGTATGTGGCTGATGACTTTTTTTTAACCCAAAATTGATGAAATAAAAAGGGTTTTTAAAGGAGATTCTCATCTTTCCACAAATATAAATTATGCTTTACTTTGAATTTAATAAATAATTATTATTCATTTTCTATTTGAATTACAACTAAAGTCTTGATTGATAAGCTGATTGAAAAACATCTATATCTTTCAAACGGTGTCACATTTTTTGAATCCAAAATATGTGTCACATTCTATGCTTCATACTATAAGATTAAAAAAAAAAATTTCATGAAGTTTTGACCAAGTTAAGGTGGTCGACATATGAGTTTCTATATTTTTAAAAGTTACAATAAAAATTCATTATTAATTATTTACATGGAAAAAAATTACAAAAAATATGCATCACATCGGGACATGAGTCCTCTACTTATATCTAAAATATTATAAAAAATATTATCATTTTATTGTGGTTAGGGTAGTCAGACAGACACCTACTTCTTATTTTTTCCCTAAAATTTAAGTAGTACTACATTGAAATTTCAAATTTTCACCAAATGGATTTTTAAAAACAAAAAAAACCTAGTAGTTTAGAAACTACATTCAATTTGCTACAAATTCTATTCTTACATATTTTTGAAATAATATAGTAACTTATTCAAATTTTTATGTCAATTTTCCTAACTCTAATTTTTTCTGAATTTTTTGCCACTTAAGGGTCTATTTTTTCCATGATGATCTAACACATACCCGGAACTAAAGCGAAAAAAGTGAAAGAGGATACAATAGAAGATGTTGGAGAAGGAGTTGTTGGTTGTCCTTCCTTCTTCTGCAGGGTGACTTTCTCAACGGCCAAATCCTTCCTCTAATGCTTGTGCTCATTCACAAGGGAGATTCTACAGCTTCAAGAGATAGAGGTTGTAGCCTAAGGAGGAACAAAGGATTCTTGTTCAGCCATCAGAGTATCCACCACATCTATTTCTAGTGGAGGAAGGGGCTCTTGGATGGGAACAGGAGGAAGAGATGGAGAAAATGGTGCAACAATAGCAAGGGGAGCAAGCTTCAGCACCTCAGCAGCAAGCCTCTTCTTGTTCACTACCTTAGAGGTAGGAGTAGTAGGAGGCTGCACAGGATGAGACATAGAAGATGCTCCACTGAGACCCTTCCCCTTACCATACAAAATGAGTCGAGGCACTATGGGTAAGACAGGAAGTTCAAATACCCAATGCTTAGGCTTCTTCCAAGAGGGCACCATCAAACTCCTCGGAAAATGCATAGGAGCATAAGTTGATGGCACCGTAGAAAGGTGAGAGGAAGCAATGGGTGGGACAACAAAGGAAGAAAAATAAGGGCCCTAAGTGTTGGTAGGATTCCCCTTCTTCTTCCAGGAGGAAGAGGTAGCATGTTGTGCTACAAGGTGAGTCATTTTTTGTTGCACCTTTCCCTCGATCTTATACTTAATATAATTTCAATAAAGTAGGTTTGTTCTAGGAGGAAGAAGACCAACCGAGGTGGGCCAAAAATGATCCAAGGAATAACCCCAATAGGACAAAAATGATCGTGAGAGAATTTTTAGACACTTATGAATTATGGCACTAATCCCATTCATGGAAGCTAGCCAAGGGATGCCTAGCTTCACCCTAAACAAATCAGATTCTGGGATGACACCGAAAGTAGTATCCACAACTCTAGGTCCCACTAGGATGGAAAGGGTTATAGAACCTATGGAGCAAGAGAAATATTCTCATGAGTATGTATATTAGTTTTCATCTTCTCATATTCCTCCCTCTGTAGTGAATTTAGCCACAAAGTCTCTTCCGTAATAGTATTCACTTGACTTGCATGGTCGACTAGGACTCCTGTCACAATGTTTCCATTGAGGCTTGAGTGGGAATATATAGGGAAGAGGCTTTGTTATTTATGGGGGAATCCTATGATGTAAAAGTCACATTTGGCGAGCAAGTCGTAGGTTGTTGGGGAGGATCAGGAGTAAATGAGACTATGTGCTTGTATGCTAAGGCCTTAGGAGAAGCATCAAAAGGATCAATAATTAAGTTTATAGAGTAAGACATAAAAGGGTCTATATAAATCTTCAACTCACTATTAGCGTTAGCCACTGACTTACTCACATTCTACTTCTTACCATCAAGACAGATGGTACCATTGTTGATGTGATCCTATACATCATGTTGTAGGCACATACAAAATTTAGTATCATGCTCATGAATACAATGGTACTAATAGAATGTGTTTTTTTCATACCAGTCATGATAAGACTCTCTTAAAGGTTGAGGATCTTGTAATGTTATAATCTTATCATTCAATAGCTTCTATAGAATTGAGGAATAAGGCTCATATAACTTGGTAAACTATATATTGTTCTTGAGGACTTGATCATTAGTCACGACAACTACATTTGGAACCCATTTCCCTTTCCTCAAAATTTATACTATGGACCTTCCTTCAGGATGGGAGTGCAAGGAGGATCCCCTGAACTGAACAACCATCTTTTGGTACACCCGCAATGCAACACATAGATGTACGAAGGAAGGGTATTTCATCAAGGAAAATTTCTTCTTCCAAGATCACTAAGGTTGCCTATGAATACCTTTTGCACATCTAAGTCGAGCAATTGATATGAAATTTGGGAAAAGAGCACTTGGTATCACACAATGAAATTAGTGTTCAAGGAAAGATTTTTATCATCAAAGCATTGTGGTGAAAGTAATCCATGCAACTCACATTAAAGGTTGATACATGTGTCTGGGGATCACCTTTACGACCATACTTCTCAAACTTAGGTATTTCCATCCCTTGAGGGAAGGGAGTGTTCATAATTGTCATTGATAAGGGGCTCTGATAGAAGAAGGGCTGAAAGATGGCTAGGTAGAGGCCTGAGACATATTTTCCAATTGGTTTTTCATTTGACCCATATTATGTAGGAGAGCATTCAATATAGGGCCCGAATATGACAAAGAACCAATGGAACCTCCACCAATACCACCACCACCAGAGACACCTCTAGAAACACCTCCAAAGGCACCGTCATGACCTCCATCGGAATCACTACTAGGGCCACTAGTGTGACTTCCATTGAATTCGCTACCATAGCCACCACCAGAGCCACAATCATGACCACCACTAGAGCCACTATTGGACATAGTAGAACCACCAGCCCCCATTCCACTATAAACCCCACTACCAAGAACAGAGCTACCCCTAGGAGGAAGATCATTAAATCCAAGGGGTATTCTGCTTATTCTGACAGTAGGAGGTAGTTCAAGAGTAAAGACAAAAGGGCCTATTTTATCCAAGCTAGTCGATGTCGTAGGCATCAACAAACCAATTTTCCTTTCATAAGTGTAAAGCACATGGAATCGAGTAATACTTGACCTAAGGTTGTAAGAAGGGACATATGCTCCCATTAAATCGGTAAGGCCACAAAGGAGTTCTATGCATGTTTGATCTTTGCTTAGCATATACCTAATCTTACTAACAACTCTAGTGGGCCTAGCCATGCTTTGATCTCTCACCAAGTGATTTGCAAGATCCAAGAGCCTCCTATCTAGAGCCATGAGGTTCTCTATAGGAATAGGGATGACACCATTCTCATCCAAAGGTGTAACTAAAGGGGAGACAAGAGGAGTGGGCATGAGTGGTTTCATCAAAGAAACTTTTATTTGTTGCCGATACCATCTCATGGGAGGCAAGAGCTGAAGTGACCCTCATAAAGTCCATCTCTACGTGTCGATGTCCAATGCTTCTTCTAACAACATATATGAAAGTCATAGACTGAGTTGTGAAGCTAATAAAGCATCACAATGCACTCGTCCACAACTTATGTAGATATGAGAGAAAGAACCTCAACATGAAGAAGCGAATATTAAAATTTTTACGTAAGGTTCACCAAAATGTAGAGGAGTGGGACCGAATGCTAAGGACCTTAGGTCATAGAGGGCCTAGAATAGTCAGCTGCCCTGATCTACCCCATGCTAAGGATTGTTTAAGATAAGATTGATATTGCAAGAGGGTGAAAAGGAAGGGCTATTGATCTACCACTTTCCTTCTATCAACTCGAGAGGTTTAGTGAACCACATGAGCTAATTATTGAGTCAAAATTGAGAACCCAATAGCTTTCTGGTAAAGGACCCCAGTGCAAAAGACGAACAACAGCGTGACATGCTAGCATCCCGGTTGGGCGTTGTCGTCTGTATGGATAGCGAGTACAAAATACAAGTAAAAATCAATAGAGAACTAACTACAATCTGATAAATAAAGTTTTAAATGATGACAGAAAGCATAAAGGAGCTAAAATACTGGAAAAGCAAGAATAATACTTTAACTTAAAAGGAGAAGTTGATAATCTAAGTGAAAGGTGGTAGAAAATTGAACTCACAATTGGTCTAGCATCTGCAAGCTCCACACCACCGCAAACATACACACAACATAATAAGGAAAAATGTTAGGGTTGTTTCGAGGCTTGGTGTAGTCAAACCCCTCTTTCAGTGTTCCCACCTCCATGAATAATGAGAATAGCCATGGGATAGAAAATACAATAAATAAAATATGGAAGGAAAGTAATGTCATGCAATGCTAACAACTATATATTATGAAATCAAATTACAATGCTATGTAAAGTGGATATCACCTCCCAAACAAGGTTCCCTCAAGCACATGAAGGGAGATGCGAACTCACAAGCTTGAAAGTGCAACTATTCTCGTGACAACGCGAATAGAAAATCCAACAAAGTAACATCTTCGAGCTTTAACAATGGTGGAAAGTGGAGTGTATAGAAGTAAATGTGATGGATAAATTTGTAGAAGTGTATAGAGATTGAAGTGAATGTGAAAAATAGACATTTAAAGGTGAAATGGAGGGAAGTAAGCCATTTGAGGTTGGTCAAGAGGTGCAGGAACATTACAATGCCTCACCAATGGCGAGTTGTAATTCCCCTACAGATTCTAAAGGTGGGAATCTTGTTAGAATTGCAATGTGCTCTGCAAACGTCCATGTGCCATGGTAGCATCCCCGATAGAAATTTCCCCACTGACACTACAAAAAACTGCCAAGTGGATGGGAATTAGATCATGGATGAGGTGAAAATGCATTGTCGGGTTTAATTTTTGTAAGATGTGAGGATGCAAGGAAGGAATTTATGAGGGGTGTAAATTCAATCCCTTACAAAAGGTCAAGAAGGATCCACAACACTTTCCCAAATGAATCACAAGGGCTCACAACATCCACACAAATAGTATCTACCCCTAAGAATCCACTGCAACCCACTCCACCAAAGAGAACCACACAAACCAGACCCAAATAGATGGCCAAGAGGAGATAGAGAAAGAAACAATAGAGGAGGAAGTTGAAGAGATAGGAGAAGAAGAGGTCCAACAACCTCTTAAGAGAAGGAAAAGAGGACAATAGGATCTAGTACCTCCTCCACAAGTCACTCATAAGAAACCACAAGTATCTCAGGAGCAACCGCAAGAGCTCATTGACATACTGGCCACTACAAATTCCATCCTCCACCATGGCATACTACAACAAATATTGGAGACCTATAGAGAAGAAAATGTAGAAAATAAAGAGATGATAATACAATGCCTCCTCTGGTATATCAATCACTCCAATAAAGGGCCTGGAGAAGCAATGAAGGAATTTCAAGAGGAAATCATTGTTGCAATAAGGGAGATAAGGGTGAAAGCATTAAGAAAGGAGGAGGAAATAAGTGAGAAAGCAATCCCACAATTAGCCCAAACATTATTGAGTTGAAGAATCAAGCACTAGTGCAAAAAGAAGCTCAAGAGCTCTACACTAAATAAAGGGTAGACATTATTATGGAAGAGGATCTGAAAGACACCAAAAATATTTGAAAAGAGATTGAAGACATAACTAAGAAGTTATATGAAGAGATGGTACAACATGCTTAGGAACAAGGAGATAATCCCCCTCACATAAATCCCCCTAAAACTAGTTCACATAAGGAGAGTCCACCTAAGTATAACTCGAGAGAGGAATCTAACAAGAGTGTAGACACTCCCACTAGTGGAACATCCACATCCACTTCTATAATAAAATCCATCAAGGATTTTCTTGTACAACAATAAAAACCATAACAAGTACCATCACCACAATTATTGAAAATGTTAATGGTGGGGTCACAGGTTGACTTGCCTAGCATCTCACCCCTCCAAAAGATATAACTAGGAGGTATTTTTCATGCTATTGCCCGTAAAGAGCTTCTATAAGAACATGTACAACACACGGAGCAACAAGAAAAAGTTGTGGGAACATTGCAAGGGGTCATTCCGCATTCTAACTAGGACACATCCCTCCTTTTTAGAAACAACTCAAGAAATTAGTAGATGACCTATAGGTATAATTGGCCTCTACAAGGGATAACATATTAAACGAGGCCCAAGAAGAGCTTACAAAGAAGAAAATAGAAGAGTATACAAAAGGATGTGCAACCACACACTCCCAATTGGAATCATAGATAAAAAAATTCAGATGACATCCAAGAGGCCGAGGTACTATACCAATTTTGTCTACATTGGCCAAACATAATGAAAGGAATCCACACACAAATGCTTCAAATTGAATATCACATAGCACAAGAGGCATATGACCGTCTACTGGACCTATCCTAAGCCATAGGGGGTCAATTTGAGAATCTCCACACCCAACTACAATAACTCCATACTCAATAGGAGCAAGTGAAAAGAAAATAAAAAAGTAGAGGGATACAATTAGTAGCCGATTAAGACTTCCAAAAAAATTGAAGGAGGCGAAGTAGATAACACAAAAGATTTTTATTCCAACCAATCTCTAGGAGGCATAACTTACACTAGCCCAAATCCAAGGAAAGATGGGTACATTATTGCAAGCATAGGCAAACTGGGATTCCAACATGGTACAACTCAAGATAGAATACAAGCATCCCCTTCGCAATTGAGCATCATGTCTTGAGGACAAGACAAGGTTTTAAAAGGGTGGATGATGTTAGCAGGGCAAAGATGGGGTTAGAACCTACCGCAGGCTACCAGAAAAGGTTTGTGGTACTAGGAAAAGATATTAGATATCTTTAGGAGTCATGTCCCTTCAAGGGAATGCATGTATATATGCAATTTAAATCATATGCAGAAGATATATGATGATAGGTAAGAGATAAGATAGATGAATGTATGTACTATTGTGAAGAAAAGACTAAGGCCAACTCTTGTATGAAATTCAAATATAATATATAGGGGTTATAAGGGTTATATATTTGTGTGAATTGAATTTTGAATGCTCCTTTTGATTTTTATTTGATATGTCTTGAATATTTCTTCTAGAATCCAATTAGAAATGCTTGTTTTTCTTAATGTATCCTCTAGGATATAAATAGACTACATAAGAAGTATTGGGGTATAGATCTCTGAGTCATACTTCCCCATATATGTTGCTAATAATGTTATCCATACTCATAGACTTATTTTCTTTTAATATAATTAACTCTATATTATATTTCTCTAAGGCTCTTCAAAGAAAGAAATTCTAAATGGGGAATTAAATCTCCTTATGTTCTAAGAGAGAAGCTTTGTCAATCTTGATATAAATCACCTTTGAATTCATGATTTTCAATATTTTCTTTCATAGTTGTCCCCTCACTCTAATGAGGTAATTTTGTTTTACAAAGAGGGTAAATTAAGATTCTTCTTGAGATTTTAAGAGACAAATTTTCTATTTTTGAAAGTATACATTTTTTTCTTAGAAAAATGAATTCATTTGGATCCTTTTTCTTTAGCTTCATTTTTCTCATTCTACAAATTACTTGGAGTGCTAAGATATTCTCGAATAAAATTGTCATATTCATAGAATCCTCTATATTTAAGGGAAATAATTTCATAATCAAGAACTTGAGACTATTCAAAATATCTAGAATGCAAACTATTAGGAAGAGGATAAGAGATATTTTCACATATACTTTAACATCAATAGATTGACTATGCTTTTAAAAGATTCTTGAAATATAGACAACATTTGCTAGAGGTTTGTAATTATCTTAAAGACATAAAGAAAAGGTCTTTAACTCTTAAGGAAGAGTGTACATTTAAATCAAGTGTATAACCCTTAAGGAAGATTGTATATTTGAATATAGGCATGGGATACATAAGTATTTCCTTCAATGAGTTAAAGCCCACACATTAATGCTTCATGAAAAAGACAAGAATTACAAAACAAATATGGACCTCTTAAAACTCTAACTCTGTTAGATCCATTTGTGAAGATGGCTATGAAATAAGCTTTAGCACATGATCTTATTTCATATTCTTCTTAAGTCTTTCAACTCTTTATTTCCCCATACACTAATTCCTCCAAAGAGAATTAACAAATTAGCGATCTACAAATCAGGCGACATCATTGGAAACTAAAATCATTTTTTTAAGAATTCATCAAGATTAATATTAATAACTATAATGAGCTGGACTGAGCTGGAGGAGTGAATGCACACACGCCTGAATGGTTGATTAAGACAAGGTGACGGCACGAGAGATGAAGGAATACGGAGAAATAGTTGGGATTAAATTCCAACATTTTCTGCCTAGGATAGGATAGATCAAGCATACGAACCTAGAAAAATCGCGTTTGTTTCTCATTGTATAGGACATTTAGATTTGCATGAAATCGCCACTTTCTTGCCACGGTCGAATGGCTGATCGCAGAGAAAAGTTTGCGATCAGATTCTTACTCACAAGTTTTTCGTTTGTCATGGGAGATGTGTCATATCCACATTGAAACCATCCTTGGATCGCCTCCTTCTCGTATGTAAAACCGTCTGCGGCCATATAAGGATCCTGCATAACCTCCTGCAAATCGGAACAATTTTTTTAGTCATCACCTATCAGGTAATTTGAACTACTAATTAATAGTGAAAGAATGCACAAACTTATCGTTACCTGGAAGATTGGACAGAGTAAGAAGCTGGGAGCATGCAATTCATCTGTCGCTTGGCCCGACTTTTCCCCACTTTCAACGAGCCCGCCAGGGTTTGTTGCAGGGAGCATGTTACGAAGCTGATCCAGCATTTTCATCACAGTCGGTTGCAGTTCGGGCCTCTTCTTTCTTTCCGGATCCGTGCAATGTAAGGAAAGATAAGCTAGTTGATTAGCATGCACAAATGGCCAATCCCCGGCTGAAGGATCCAAAATTTTGTCAAAATTTGCACTCTGTAAGGCACGTTCCACCTCTCTGACGAGTCCCACTGCCGGTTTTCAGGTGAGAAGCCGAAGAATGACTATTCCGAGACTGTAAACATCAGATTTGGTGGAGTATTCACCGTTTTTCAGGTATTCTGGATCCATGTACGCAAATGTACCTTTTGGCTCCTGTAGATCTTTTGGCAGAAGACAAGACAGGCCGAAGTCGCTAATTTTGCTTACATAATTCTCGTCAAGGAGTATATTTTCGGGCTTCAGAGCGTGATGGACAATTGGAACCGGCTTAAAGCTGTGCAGATATGGTAAAGCCGAGCATACTTCGGCGGCGATACGAAATCTGATGTACCAAGGGAGCAGTGGAGAAGCGTTTTTGCAGCTGAGATGGTCTTCAAGGCATCCGTTGGACAGATATTCGTATATTATACAACCTCGCTCGGGGCAGGCTCCTACACTCCGTACCAAATGCGGATGCCTTACGGATGCCTTGAAGACCATCGCAGCTGCAAAAACGCTTCTCCACCGCTCCCTTGGTATATCAGATTTCGTATCGCTGCCGAAGTATGCTCGGCTTTACAATATCTGCACAGCTTTAAGCCGGTTCCAATTGTCCATCACGATCTGAAGCCCGAAAATATACTCCTTGACGAGAATTATGTAAGCAAAATTAGCGACTTCGGCCTGTCTCGTCTTCTGCCAAAAGATATTACCGAATTTTGCAACAAAAGGACGCTGAAATTCAACATCTTCAAAATTGCTTGCATTCAATGCCACTGGTCGAGATCTCGATATCCGCGTCGTCGTCTGATGACCTTGAATTCCGCCAATACACTTTCCAGGACAAAAAAGCAGCAACCTGCGATTTCTCAGACAGTTGCAAACTTGGAGAAGGCGGCTACGGCGATGTGTACAGAGGCGAAATAAGAAAAACACCGGTTGCAGTCAAAATTCTCAGGGAGAACGGTTTGCAGGGTCGGCGGGAGTTCCAAAACGAGGTATGCACACAATTCTCTTTTCCAAAGCAGTGCAGATTTTTATTTTTGTTTTCTTACAGCTTTTATATAAGCTTTTCTTGTTCAGATCGATATTTTCAAGGACATCCGGCATCCGCATTTGGTAGAGAGTGTAGCAGCCTGCCCCGAGCGAGGTTGTATAATATACGAATATCTGTCCATCTCAGATGCAAAAACGCTTCTCCACCGCTCCCTTGGTACATCAGATTTCGTATCGCCGCCGAAGTATGCTCGGCTTTACAATATCTGCACAGCTTTAAGCCGGTTCCAATTGTCCATCACGATCTGAAGCCCGAAAATATACTCCTTGACGAGAATTATGTAAGCAAAATTAGCGACTTCGGCCTGTCTCGTCTTCTGCCAAAAGATCTACAATCAGAATTGGAGCCAAAAGGCACATTTCCGTACATGGATCCAGAATACCTGACAAACGGTGAATACTCCACCAAATCTGATGTTTACAGTCTTGGAATAGTCATTCTTCGGCTTCTCACCGGAAAACCAGCAATGGGACTCGTCAGAGAGGTGGAACGTGCCTTACAGAGTGCAAATTTTGACAAAATTTTGGATCCTTCAGCCGGGGATTGGCCATTTGTGCATGCTAATCAACTAGCTTATCTTGCCTTACATTGCACGGATCCGGAAAGAAAGAAAAGGCCCGAACTGCAACCGACTGTGATGAAAATGCTGGATCAGCTTCGTAACATGCTCCCTGCAACAAACCCTGGCGGGCTCGTTGAAAGTGGGGAAAAGTCGGGCCAAGCGACAGATGAATTGCATGCTCCCAGCTTCTTACTCTGTCCAATCTTCCAGGTAACGATAAGTTTGTGCATTCTTTCACTATTAATTCGTAGTTCAAATTACCTGATAGGTGATGACTAAAAAAAATTGTTCCGATTTGCAGGAGGTTATGCAGGATCCTTATATGGCCGCAGACGGTTTTACATACGAGAAGGAGGCGATCCGAGGATGGTTTCAATGTGGATATGACACATCTCCCATGACAAACGAAAAACTTGTGAGTAAGAATCTGATCGCAAACTTTTCTCTGCGATCAGCCATTCGACAGTGGCAAGAAAGAGGCGATCAGCCATTCGACAGTGGATCGCCTCCTTATCGTATGAAATCGCCTCTTTCTTGCCACTGTCGAATGGCTGATCGCAGAGAAAAGTTTGCGATCAGATTCTTACTCACAAGTTTTTCGTTTGTCATGGGAGATGTGTCATATCCACATTGAAACCATCCTCGGATCGCCTCCTTCTCGTATGTAAAACCGTCTGCGGCCATATAAGGATCCTGCATAACCTCCTGCAAATCGGAACAATTTTTTTTAGTCATTTTTTTAGTCATCATCTGATTTTACTGGGAAATGTGAAGGAACGCAATCAAATATATCAGGTAATTTGAACTACGAATTAATAGTGAAAGAATGCACAAACTTATCGTTACCTGGAAGATTGGACAGAGTAAGAAGCTGGGAACATGCAATTCATCTATCGCTTGGCCCGACTTTTCCCCACTTTCAAGGAGCCCGCCAGGGTTTGTTGCACGGAGCATGTTACGAGGCTGATCCAGCATTTTCATCACAGTCGGTTGCAGTTCGGGCCTCTTCTTTCTTTCCGGATCCGTGCAATGTAAGGCAAGATAAGCTAGTTGATTAGCATGCACAAATGGCCAATCCCCGGCTGAAGGATCCAAAATTTTGTCAAAATTTGCACTCTGTAAGGCACGTTCCACCTCTTTGACGAGTCCCATTGCCGGTTTTCCGGTGAGAAGCCGAAGAATGACTATTCCGAGACTGTAAACATCAGATTTGGTGGAGTATTCACCGTTTGTCAGGTATTCTGGATCCATGTACGGAAATGTGCCTTTTGGCTCCAATTCTGAGTGTAGATCTTTTGGCAGAAGACGAGACAGGCCGAAGTCGCTAATTTTGCTTACATAATTTTCGTCAAGGAGTATATTTTTGGGCTTCAGATCGTGATGGACAATTGGAATAGGCTTAGAGCTGTGCAGATATTGTAAAGCCGAGCATACTTCGGCGGCGATACGAAATCTGATGTACCAAGGGAGCGGTGGAGAAGCGTTTTTGCAGCTGAGATGGTCTTCAAGGCATCCGTTGGACAGATATTCGTATATTATACAACCTCGCTCGGGGCAGGCTCCTACACTCCGTACCAAATGCGGATGCCGGATGTCCTTGAAAATATCGATCTGAACAAGAAAAGCTTATATAAAAGCTGTAAGAAAACAAAAATAAAAATCTGCACTGCTTTGGAAAAGAGAATTGTGTGCATACCTCGTTTTGGAACTCCCACCGACCCTGCAAACCGTTCTCCCTGAGAATTTTGACTGCAACCGGTGTTTTTCTTATTTCGCCTCTGTACACATCGCCGTAGCTGCCTTCTCCAAGTTTGCAACTGAGTGAGAAATCGCAGGTTGCTGCTTTTATGTCCTGGAAAGTGTATTGGCGGAATTCAAGGTCATTAGACGACGACGCGGATATCGAGATCTCGACCGGTGGCATTGAATGCAAGCAATTTTGAAGATGTAAAATTTCAGCGTCCTTTTGTTGCAAAATTCGGTAGTTTTGCTCCTCCACGGCGGCGACCTTTTGTCTTGTTGCTTCGACCTCCTGCATGGCTTCCTGTCGTTCACGGGAGCATTCGTTCACTTTTACTCCAAGTGATGTCAGTTTCTCCACCATTCCTTGAACTTCTTCTTCGACCTCATTTCGTCGCTTCGTGAACTCTTGGCATTTACGCTCATAACGCTTTAAAAGCGAGGTCGCCTCCTCTTTTTCTTTCTCTATTTCTTTGAAGGCGGATTCAAGATTTTTGTGCTGAAGACGCATGAAAATTTAGGTGACTTTACTAGAGCAACAACAATTGCATCTGGCAAAAAGGAAGTAGTACTATACCTTCTGAATTGATATCATTGCAGCCGCCTCTGCTTTCTTACGTTTCACGATCTCATTTTGTACTTCCTTATTCGCATTCACGACCGCTTCCAATGCTTCTGTAAGCTGATGTTTCGACGGTTCGGCATCTGCATTCGCTTCCTGCTTTAAATTTTAAGATATTTTCAATTCCTTAAAATAAATATCACATGCTTAGATTATTAAATTTGTTTACATGTTTCCAATTTCACATATTAGCTTTCGGAGAAGACAAAGAAATCTTTAATTTTGGCTGGACGAGAAGACAGAAATGTATCAAATTTGAAGCAAAGAATAGGATTCATAAGAGTTTTTGTTCGAGAGGATTTACTCGAGATTCTGGAGGCTCATGCTCCACATCGTAAGCTTGATCAACATCTATTTCTGGCATGTCTGCCGCTTCCAATTCCGAAGAAAATTCATCAATCGCGGCCATTATTTCCAAACCGTCCACTTTTTTAGTCCGAGCAGCCATAGAATCTCGCTGAAAATTTGACGGAGTTTGATTACTGTTGTCCGGATCCCTTCCGAAGTTTGAAGGCGATAAAACCGATCGGGAAAAATCATTTGGAGAAGGTTTAACAATGGATGCTTCGGGTCGTTTCCACAGCCAATCGGACAAAGGACTTTTGTTGCTCTTTGATTTCTGACCTGCTAGTACAAATTCACACAAACAAAAATAGAGCATGCAAATTTTAGATGGAAAACATATAGAGATTTGAAGACATTCAATTTCTATATAAGAGAGTTTTCGGAAATGAATTGTGTAATAATTTTTCTCATCAAATTATCTTACACAGCATATCTAGAAAACTATCTTACAAAATAAAGATTAAATTCCAAATATGAAACTGTGGATTTGATACGGTGTACTGACCATTATGCAAAGGTGATCCTTCCCTGAGTAATACGAGTTTTCCTTTGCATACAATGGAAACATCGCACGACTCTCCCGCATGCCTTTGAACGTAGTGCGCTTTCCCCGGCTGTTGCATCTTCATTTTCCTGTACAGAATTTCGAAGACAAATTGATTATTTCATACTATGGAAAAGACTTGGTGATATTGCGTAATAAATCATACAGAATGGCTTCGCGTACTTAGAAATGGCACCGCCGGCTGAAGTTGTGCCCATGACAGGTTTCGTGATACCCAGATCTGAAACGACTTCAACAATTCCTTTGGAAACATCCTCCTTCTCAATAATTAGACGCTTAACTTTGACCTGTGGCATAGTGTTTAAATTTAGACTCTGAACTCAGTGTGCATCAAAGCTCTATTTATTTACCAAAGCGGATGGCAATCATACCTTGGCTCTGGTGCACATATCCAAGTATTGATTCATGCAACTGTTGAGCTCCTTCTCTTCATTTTTCTTGTAAGCTTCTAAGACATCCTTGCTTACTTGGTTCAAAGGAATTCTCCCCACTGAAATCACAGAAACGCCGAATTCGTTAAAACATAAAAACTAAAAAAAATTGATATATGCATTCAAATTCAATTGGATCATCGAAATACTTACTAGGTGATGGAAAGTAGCGGAGTGGAGAACGAATACGCAGAAGAATTATAAGGGCTTCTTGCCTTTTATCCAAATTTAGGAGCGTCCATTTGAGAGCATAGGCGCTTTCAGATAAATCTTTTCCAACTGCAACGTAAATTTTCTCAGCAGAAGGATCACATTCTTCTTGGACGGTTTCTTCAATTTCTAGCAATATTTCAACCTGCGCGGTCCGTCGGCTTATCACTGGAGTTCTCATGTTTAACGACTGCAACCATAACCACCAACGCTTCACAAATTGCAGTTACAATTAACATTTAAATGCATTCTATTTATTCTAATTTCAAAAAATTCCATATCTGAGAAGGTCAATCTCATCACTAAAAATAAATTATTTTTTTGCGTAATTCTTGGAAGGAAAGCGAACGACTGTATCCATGAATTGAGTAGAAATTTTTATTTTTTCTGTCATTTATCGTTTGTTTTCCCCATGGCTGAGACAAGAGACGTTAAACATTTAAGTTAAAGAGATGTTCGTTGTCTCCGCGTTTATGAATAGTGTTTTTGAGAGGGGTATATTCCTATAGTATCTTAATGATCCCCTACCTAGCGGTATCCGCCCACGAAATTTCGACACTAATTCGAACATAAATAAGCAAGGGTGATCAATGTCATCCCCGCCGTTCAAGGTCAACGGGTGTCCGAATACACATTTGGTAGAGACGTGCCTTGAATGAAACTAAGGGCATAAGTTCAAACATATTTATGTTGAAGGTGTGTCCTATTTGAGAATAGCCAAGTTAATTGTGAAATCTACGATCAAGAGTTCATTAAAGGAAATGCAAGATGGTCGATTAAATCTCATTTATGGAATGTTTTTAATTCACCAGCATTAATATATGCAGTGTTTTTGTTAGTAAATCTTGTCTTCCTTTAAATGTTCTCTAATTCGTCATCACAACCTCCCACTTGCATATGCTCAACACCACTACCGCACATTTTCTCTAGCATTACAATCAGGAAGCTCTTCTATTGAAGAATGTCCCAGTTATTTTTCCCAACAAAACACGACAAACAGTGGAGTTTCGTTACCCTGAAATACAACCTTTTAATAGCTTCTTGTTTGCACATTTATTTCTCATTAAGCTGCTTCTTGTTTTAATATTTTCACCGACTTGTTGATAGTTGTAGTCATTCCTCTTCTTGCTTCATCAGGGCTTCGTAATATTCTTCCTACAAGCTCTGCACATTTTTGTCCTCGACATCATTGACAAAAAGACACCATTTCTATAGAATCTTGAGGTAAGTCACTTGCCCTAGTTTCATTACAGCTTTTTGGCAACCTGCACATAACCAACTCATTTTTCCTTAAGCTTTATTTGATTTTGTAGTGATGGAAAATGTATCCCTATACATTTTCTCACTTGTGTGGATCCTCCTAGTTAAATTGGACTTAATTGTGCCTTAATTTAGTGTTGTAAAGTGTACCCCTTTACACTTTCACACTTGTTTAGGGCTCACTTAATTAATTGATCTTAATTATGCACTAATTGGCCCCTTAATCCATTTTTCAAGCCTATTAATTACATTTTTCGAAGAGGAAACTTGACATTCATTAATGCCTTAACATAACACTTCTCACTGCAGTGTATGTCTTAGGTTTAGAGACCTAGGACCCATTCACCCATGGATGAATGGGTTCTCCCTTGACCTTAGGACCTAAATTTAAATTATGTTTTTGGCGGTATTTTAATGATTTCAAATCTATGATTCAATGTCAGCTTGTGATATCTGAATTTCAGGAAATTGAAGATACATACCTATAAATATAAGGTTATTTCACTGTGTTTCACCTGGCAATTTTATGTGATTTCAAGAGCAATTCAAGAGCATTTTGGAGAACTTCAAGGGCATTCAAAGTTAGATTTATCAATTTTTTATTGTAGCATTCAAGATCCAATTGTCATATCAAGGTCTTCTTCCATCATGCATGTTTTTGTGGCTAAAATTATGATGTAGGTTTCATGGGTTTTAAATTTAAATTTCATGAACTTTGGCCTATGGGATCCAATTAACGGGATATTAGATGGATTTCCTATATAAACAAGGTCTCAAATCATTATTTCACCTAAGCAAGAATAAGCATTCATGATATCAAGTCAGCCGCTCAAGAGTTAACCATTCCAAGACTTTACAAGGTCGTTAAGAGAGCGTTCAAGATCATTTCTAAGGCATTCAAGGGTAGAATTCTTCATCAATTGTTGCAACAATTCAAGATCCATCATCATGTCAATATTATCAAGCATCAAGCATGTTATTGAGCTAGTGTTGTGATGTTGCATCCAAGAGCCAAGGTTAAGCATTGTTCTACACTTATCTCAAGATCTAGATCTACATCCTTCAATCATTTACAAGACATCATTCAAGGTATAATTGTTCATGTTTCATGTCCCATGTTTCATGTTTCATGTTCCATGTCCTTGTTTCATTGTTTCATCATTTGGTTTAATTACCTAAACAGGGTTTGACCAAGCCAAACCCCTATTCACTAATAATCAACAAGTTTTTATCCTCTTTACATGTGTGATTACAGATCTAGGTGTTTTGGAGCATGAAGATCCATTGAAGATTAGGTTACAATCTTGGAGAAAGTTGTTGGAATTGTCTCCTCATTTGCAAGGTTGTAATCTTCACTAAAAGGTCATCTAGAGATATGAAATTAGGGTTTCAGATTCAAAAACAAAGTGGAATAGAAAGAGCATACATTGAAGACCAGATTCATACTTTGAAGTTCTAGAAAACCCTAACTGGACTCATACACTAGTCCTCGCGTATGAGTCCTAGTTTAGGTCATTTTTCATATTTTTGTAGTTTTAGATGGGTAAAAGCACAAAGTTGTCTCACACTTTCAGCCAACTTATCAGCACAACTGAATTTGAGTATTTCTAACTAAAAATCAATTTTAGTCAAACATATGATCTAGTAAGATTCATTCTAGCTAAGTTAGATACTTCCACAATTCTTTCAACTAAAATTGTTGGCTAAAAATATATGGAGCACCATTTTGAGTCCAATTTACCAAAAAATAAAATTATTTGAAAAACTTGAAGTTTCAATAACTCCTACTAATGTAAATAACATTTTTTAAATTATAAAAATACCCTTTGTAGATCCATAAGTGTAGTTTTCAAAAATATATTTATTTTAATAGTTTAATTATTTTTTATATTTTATTTTTTATTTTTACTAAAAGTAGGTTATCAGCACAAAATATTAGGTTGATTACTATGCCAAGGAAAAATACTTAAACTTATTAAAAAAAATGAAAAAAATATGATGCACTAGATAAAAGAATCTATTTTAAGATGGTATAATTTTTTTTCCATTTTGCACTAAAATTTCAAGTTATGAATACACACAAAAAAATTGAAAGAAAAAAACTAAAATTTACTTTAGAAAGTTTGACGTCCCATGCAATTTCATTTTTTAGCATTTTATCAGCAACTAAATTATAGTTTTAATTTATTAAAAACTAGTTTAAAATAATTTTTTAATTTTTTTTTTTAAATACAAACATAAAATATACTAAAAAATAAATTTTTTACTAGTTTACGTCATTTCAAAATTTAAAACATATATGCCACTTTTTAGTGATTCAAGTTTAAAAATTGGATCAGCATTGGCTATTTCCTTTATAAAGTGTGACACAACTTTGTGCTTTTACCCAGATACCCTTTTTTCTAGAAATCAGTTCCTACACAGAAACCCAGATCTAGGACTGATACACCCAGACTAGCGTATGAGTCTCAATAGGCCTAAATTTAAGGTTATTTAGTATTTTAAGTCTCCATTCAAGCTCTCTTAGGTTTCTAAGTGCTCTTTTGTACTTTTCCAGTTTGTTGTTCTAATTTATTTGCATTTTTAGTTCATTTAGTGAAGTTTCTTGCATCATTGAGTTCAATCATTAGATCTTGCATTTCATACATTTTTCCAAGCCCTAGCCTAGTGGTGAACCCCTCATTAATCTATAAACATACCCTTGGATACCCTATTGTCAGATCTCTTCCTTTGTTCTTCATTGGATTGAGATCTCTAAGGTGTCCTTGAATGTAGAAAGTGTGAAATAGTCACCCTACCCTTGTGCTCCATTCCTCAAAGGTAGGGAGTACTATTTCTATTGTTTCATTTTGGTGAACCCAAAATTTAGAACATTGCATTTTCTGATTTGGAGTCCATCGTCATCCTAGATCTACCTTGCATTGACTTTGCATTAGGGTTTACATTAGTTAATCGATATTCTAGGGTTTCTATTTTTTGCATTAGTGAAAGTGCATATAGGTTGCATTTTTGTGTCTCAAATCATCAAAAATCATCTGAAATATGCATTTTCATTTAGTTTATATATCATGTAAAAACTAAAAACCATAAAAATCATTTAAAATTTGCAAAAAATTCTAAAAAAAACCTCATTGGGACTCATATGCCCATCTAGGAAATTTAGTCCTAGTGGACATTTGAAACTACATTTAATAGCATTTAAAACCTTCTTGCTACACTTCTATTTGCTATCATTAGTTATCTATTTTAGCTGGTTGAGTTTCTATTACATGCATTTCACTAAATCTAGCTTAAAGTGGTTCATTTCATGCATTGTTTAATTCAAAATTTTCATTTACAATATTTCATTTTAAGATCATTACATAGTGTAATCATTAAATTACTTTGTTTGAAATCTGAAAATTGCATTTCATTCTAGGTCTTTACATTGCATTTTGAGTTGGCACAAATGTTAGTTTTAGTCTTTTCCAAGTTTGCAAAGAAAAGCTAGTCAATAAGCATGTTAGTCATTCATTCCCTAGTTATGAGAGTTTCTTAGTGCAAGAGAGTGAAAATGTTGACATTTTCCTTAAACCTACACCCCCTCTTATCTCTCCTATTTTTGGGATGATGTGATAGAAGAAGATGAAGATATAGACAATCCTGATGATCATAGTTTACCTTCTCCTAATACCTCTCCTACATGTGATACAAGTATTTCAGTGTTAGCATACACACTCATTGAGAATCATGGCATTGTTGAAAGCTCCTCTCCTATAAAATCTCCTACATTGGAAGATATTATAGCACAAGAGAATGAAATCATAAACACATTTCTAAACATCACCTTACCTAGCCTCCATTCGCTCTTTGCTTTTGAGAATGATTTAGTGGAAGAGGATGAGTTTGTAAATGATGAGGATATGTTGATGTTAGATGATCAAATCTTTAAGGTCTATAACAACCCTCTTTATGATCCTTCCCCTACCTTATAAGGCATTAGGGAACAAAGGAATGAAATCATAAATGATCATGAAAATCATACTTGTCCTTCTCCTAGTATCTCTCCTAGTTGTGAAGAAGATACTTCGATGATTCAATGAAAGTCATGAGAATCTTAGTTTTCCCTCTCCACCTAGGGAAACCCTTATTGAGTGAGACAATTCAACCATTGATCATCCCCCTACTTGCGATGAAGTCATTTGGGAAGAACCAATCTTGGAATGTCAAGAACATTTGGTTTGTAGTTCTCCTAAAAACTCTCCTAGGGAGGATATCATGGTGCAAGTAAATGACAATAGTGATGTGAATTCCTTGGATTATGGTGAAAATATAATACTAGACTTCCCTTTATTAGAAATACATCAAACCAAGACTATTGAGGTTATGAATGCACAAGTGTCCATTATATCTCCCTTGACTATTGGACCTCCTACATACCTCGTGGGACATCCTAAGAATAATATAATTCTTTACCCACCATTACACAAACCACAAACTCAAAAAACCTGAACTTATCCTTTACCCACCTAAGACAAACATTGTTGTTCATACATATAACAATAGAAACAATATGCAACTAAGAGAAACACCTTCAACATCCCTCCCATTGCCTAACCCTATCCTGCCTAACCTTATCTTATTGGGTCCTCCTTGTGGAAAGGAGTATGATCGCGTCAAACAACTAAAGAATACTCTTGCTAAGATATCATTATGGGACTTTATTCAATCATCCCCTCACCACCATAACATGATTCAAAGTGCCTTGCAATAGATTGTGGTTCCCTCTAGTGCAAACCTGAATGACATAGTGGCCACAATTCAAGGATTAAATGTTGATATTGTTTTCCACCAAAGTGAGCTCCCTTGTTTGGAAGTTCAAAAACAACATGATGCTTTCATGTTAATAGTTAAATACAAGGAAAGAGCCATAAAGTGAACCCTTGTGGGTATGTGCAGGATCATGATGGGCCAAAAAGTGGCGATATGATGGGTATTTTGGCCCATCATGATACGATGAAATGAATGGTGTGCCTTCTACTTTCCATCGTATCATGAAATATGTATACAACAACAAAGTGCACATACTCGAAGCCAATCCTAAACCAAACAGTTGCTTGAACATTGAGAAAAACAAAGAGAATCCTTTGAAAATATACATAAGTAGAAACCGTACAACAAAAAGACAAATTAAAAAACATTGAAGAAGTCACGAAGCTTTTAGAAGATGATTGGAGTTCCTTGGATTTCGAACCAACATTCATGGGAGAATACAAGATCATAAACACAAAATCTGAAAATGGAATGGAAAAAAAAGGTAATGTCAACAAAAAATTCAGAAGACCCCTCGAAAGCATCCACCTCAACCATTTTAGACAAAGAAGAAAATTATACAACAAACTTGGATGAAGCTGATTATCAACAACCACTGAATCCAAAAGAAATGAAAAAACTTTATGGAAGAGGTTATGAGCTTATGAAACAATTTGGATATAGTGGAAAAGGATGTGGTGCTAGAGAACAAGGTATACATGTCCGTATAGAGCTTCACATGCAAGAAAAGACTAGTAGTCTGGGTTATTGTCCCTCGAAAGAAACAAGCAAACCATCAGTCAATATCAACACTATTACAAAAGATTATTCTAAGCTAACTTTAACAGTAGTGCATCCTGAACTGATAAACATTAATGCTCCTGATTATTATCCTTTGAAAGACATGAAAGAAGAAAATAAATCCTCGCTTAACATTAATTTCATCACACAAAACACAATTTAAATTTGATAGATTTTACTTCTTCCTTCAAAGAAGAAAACAAAATCTAACAATCTAAAGAGTCTTGTGTATGTATGACACCTTGTGCTAAGCAAGAGATATATTTCTCAAAAAATAAAAGAACATATTCTACCATTGACAAGAGAGTATCTTGTTGAGACTCCTCCAATATCGTTTGGCATCCCTTCCTCCAAGAACACGAAAGAAATTTTACTACAAGAATTTATTTTATGCATATCGTAGAGTTCATGGTCATTCTACTAATTAATTTAAGGCTTTGAGTAATCAGATCCAACATCTCAAGGAGTGTGGTGCTCTTCTTTGTGTTGAAGCACCTAATTTCTCTAACTGATACTTACTTTCATCCTATTCGACTCATCCTTGTCTTGTATAAAGTGGGGGAAAGGGGTTAGGTAGCCTTTTCCTCGTATGTCACTTGTCGTTGTCCCTTTTGGATAGTTGACCACCTTTCATGTATATACATATAAGTGCAAGCTTATGATATGGATGACATGCATTAAGTTTACTCACATGTGATATGCTCATTCATGATGTAGTTCGATTCAGAAACATATGACTTGGCATAGGGATTTCTAAATAATCTCTCATATCTTCTTCTACTTTAAAGCATTTTCTCACAACAATGGTGTTAGCAACCGCTTTAAAGTGGGGGCATACATCGACACTCATGTTTCATTTTGTGATTTATTTCTTCTTGTGATGTGTCATTTTCTTGGTGGTGTCATTAGGTTTTATTTCCTCTAAGAGTGTGATATTTCTTTGATTTGTCCTCTCTTGGAGACATTAGGCATGATGTTCCCTAAGAAGAGACTTTGCAAGAATTAAGAAAAATCCCTTTAAATGTACCTTACACTATTTAGTATTTACAACATCAGTTATATGGCCACCTTGCATAACACACTTTTCTTTCCTATGGAGCCATCTTGTTTGTTCATGAGTTCCAAGCATACAATTTTTTTCTTGCCTCACGAAACTCGAAGTTCATTATTTGTTCATGAGCTCCGAGCATACAAAGTTTTGCTTGTCTCATGAAGCTCAAAGATCATTATTGCATGGCACCTTATCAAAGTTATGAGGAGGTATAACTTTGGTCTAGTTGTATGGGAGGAAAACAAAGGCATGGCTTCCCTTAGCCACTCGCGTATGTGGGCACATATCGACCATGTGTATCACCCTTTCAGATACTCACACCACAGACGACCTGAAGTTCTGCGGCTCCAGAGTGAGTGTATTTTGGATACTCACCCCATGGATGACCTAAATTTTTGTGGCCCCAGAGTGAGCACATTTTTAACGAATCTGGATCCACCCATCTTATTATTTTCTTTCTTCTTTGTATTTGGCATTGTATGTTTGTGTATCTTGTTTTGCTACAAATCATACACCTTGTGTGTGTCCTTTTATGCTCATGTTGGTTTGATGAAGGATCTCACATTTTGGGGGCTTGGCCACCTCCTTTGATCTTTTTCATCCTTTTTCATCTGCATTGGTACACTTGGACCCCTCTTGAATGTCTACTTTAGTGTGAGTTTGAAGCAAGTTCATCCTCTCACTAAAGTGGGGGCTAAATGCAATGACGAAAGTTGTACGCTCTTGGAAATGGCATAATTCCTCACCTAATTTGGGAATAATTAATGGTAAAATGAGCCCAATGATGCCTTTAATCTAGTTTTGTAATGTGTTGTGCACATTCACATTAGATTTAGAGCCTTTTTAAGCTAAATAAACCTAACTTTTTCCTAATTTAGTGTTGTAAAGTGTATTTATTTGCACCTTCACATTAAATTTAGGAGGCTTGTAAACTAAATGGACTTAATATAGTGTTGTACTGTGTTGTACACATTCACATGGGATTTAGGGTCCTTTTAAGCTAAATAGACCCAAGTTTCCCTTAATTTAATGTTGTAAAGTGTATTTATTTACACTTTCACATTGAAATTTGGGCCCTCTTGCATTTATGACTGTAATATCATCATTAATAGGCCCCTAAGACCCTATATTGTGCATCCCAAGGCATATCTCAATCAAAATCCTGACAATATCAGCATATAAACTTAATTTCTTCACTCCACAACATTCTCTCTCCTTAAGTAGGCCATGTGTGATCTATATAGGATCTAGGACTAGTTGCTTACAGAATGCGTAATGTTAAAAGATCAATTATTACAACACTTAACTTAAATGATTACAAATTTAAATGCTCAAATAAATGAATGAACATAACATAAAATAATTAAATGCCAAGAATAAACTGAGAAAGAAAAGAGAGAAGAATAGAGAGACGAAACCAAAGTTGATAACGGAGTTCGTCCCTAAGGACTACGTCTCCGGGTCCCTCTCCAATGGGGGACCGATCCGATTAGCTCCAAATTCAATTACAATGGCTTCAAGACTATCTCCTTCAAGCATTCAGCAGCATGATAGTACTCTGATATGCAGAAACGTCTTCAATAACTCTCGAGCATTCTCTCGCTATCTCCACCTGGACTTGTGAAAACAAGGACTATACCCCTCCTTTTATACAAAAAGTTTGCCTAATATGGCTTAACCACTCAATTAATTACATATCTTCCCTGATCAGCTCGTATCAGGTCTATTTTATCCTTTTCAATCTTCTGGTTCGGATGGTTATTACAAATCTTGCTTGTTTTGGCTTATTTAGCCATTTGTTTATGGTTCGGCCTATAGTTTTACAATAAAAATAAACAAACTCCCATATATCCTTGAGAGTATTTCGTGGCGCAACGGTGTAAAGCATTTTGTTGAACCGGCCGGTGCGGGCTCAAACCACCTGCCGGTTTGTTTTTTAAAACAAACACCGAATTTACTAACAATAAAACAAAACTCCCTCATATCCATATTAAGCCCGATATCGGCGGGTGCAACGGTCGGGGCGTTGGTTGATAGTGCGCAGGTAACAGGATCGAATCCTACCAAACTTTTGTTCTGAAATTCATTGCATACATGCGCAAACACAAGACATGTGTCACCATTAAATTGGCCAAACCTGACGACGTGCACGCTGATGAGGACAAGCCGTACGATGACTAGACTGCCGACAAGCTGTCCACGTGTCGACCTCTGATTCGCCACAGGTGCTGACCGAGCTGCCACGTGTCCGATGACTGGACTACTGAGTTGTCTGCCACGTGTGATGCCACGTCATCAGTACGGATGCCACGTGTCAATACATGATTGGTCCGTACGATCCGAGTCACCCGCCACATGTTAGGCCGAAATTCATCCACTTGGCTTCCGTACTGTACGGACTGACACATCAGCATGATGACGTCATCGTCTGTACCCTCTAGTTGACTAAAGTTTGACTGCTTGTAACTCGAGCATACGATATCGAATTTCGATGAAACGAACGCCATCGGAATCATCTCGACGAGCTCTTCGCGATGATGCTGATTCTGTCAATTTTTGAGATGATTAATTTTTTCACCTTCTGGACGCCCCCGAACCCAGTTTGACTGGAAGTTTGACTGGTCGTAACTTGCACAAACGGAGTCCTTTTCGCCCTGTTCAAGTTGCGTTGGAATCAGGACGTCGTTCTCTTTCTGATGAAGCTGAAATCTAGAGCATTAGGAATACTTCAATTTTCACTGAAAAATTGTCCCCCAGATCAATGTGGGACCCATATGCCACCTTGAGCATATGAGTCCCATCCAGGTGGGACCCATATTCCATAGGTGGCGTATGAGTCCCATTTGGCCTATTTTTAAGGCTTTGAGCAAGAAAAACTAGGATTTAAGTTTAAATTTCATGAATGACAGCCTATGGAATCCAATTAAAGGGATATTAGATGGATTGCCTATATAAATAATATCTCAAATAATTATTTCACCTAAGCAATAATAAGCATTCATGATATCAAGTCAAGCACTCAAAAGTTAAGCATTCCAAGACTTTACAAGGTCATCAAGAGAGCATTTAAGATCATTTCTAAGGAATTCAATGGTAGAATTCTTCATCAATTGTTGAAGAAATTCAAGATCCATCATCATTTCAAGATTATCAAGCAACAAGAATGTTATTGAGCTAGTTTTGTGAGGTTGCATTCAAGATCAAAGGTCAAGCATTGTTCTACACTTATCTCAAGATCTAGATCTACATCCTTCATGGCCATTTCATGTTAGATTGAAAATTTACAAATCATCAATTACAAGGAATCATTCAAGGTATCATTGTTCATGTCTCATGTCCCATGTTTCATTGTTCATGTCGTTATTTCATTTTTTCATCATTTAGTTTAATTACCTAAATGGGGTTCAACCAAGGAAAACCCCTATTCACTAACAATCAATAAGTTTTTATCCTCTTTACATGTGTGATTGCACATATAGGTTTCTTGGAGCTTGAAGATACCTTGAATACTAGGTTATAAGCTTGGAGAAAGTTGTTGGAATTGTCTCCTCATTTGCAAGGTTGTAATATTCACTAAAAGGTAATCTTCAGACTCGAAATGAGGGTTCGAGATCTGGAAATAAAGTGGAACAGAAAGAGAAAACATTGAAGACCAGATTCATACTTTGAAGTTCCAAAAAAGCCTAACTAGACTCATATGCTAGTCCTAACGTATGAGTCCCAGTTTAGGTCAGTTTTTAGATTTTGTAGTTTTAGATACCCTTTTTCTAGAAACTGGTTCTTGCACAAAAACCCAGATCTGGGACCAAGACACCCAGATTGGTGTATGAGTCCGAGTAGGCCTAAATTTTAGGTCATTTAGTATTTCAAGTCTCCATTCAAACACTCTCAAGTTTCCAAGTGCTCCTTTGTACTTTTCCTATTTTTTGTTCTGATTTATTTGCATTTATAGTTCATTTAGTGAGGTTTCTTGCATAATTGATTGCAATTGTTAGATCTTGAATTTTGTACATTTTTCCAAGCCCTAGCTTGGTTGTGAACCCCTCATTAGTCTCTAAACATACCCTAGGATACCCTATTGTCAGATCTCTTCCTTCGTTCTTCATTGGATTGAGATCTCTATTGTGTCCTTGAATGTAGCAAGTGTGAAATAGGCAGCCTACCCTTGTGCTCCATTCCTCAAAGGTAGGGAGTATTATTTCTGTTGTTTCACTTGCAAGATCACAAAAGTCACCTATAGGCCAGAATTCAGGGATATCGACTCAGAGATTTGGCCGGAAGGAAGCTACAGGAAATCATCAGAGATTACTAGAATTTCAGCAAAAACCTAATACTTGGACTAAATCGCCACTTGTGGCATATCAGTCCCAATATTTCCTTTTTCTAAATTTTAGGAGATTCAGATTAGTTGCTAATAGATTCCCGTTTTGGCACAAAAACCCTAGTCTAGGACTAAATCACCCCTACTGGCGTATGCGTCCCAATGTTCCTTAAAATCAACATTTTTAGGATTTCAAATCTTCATCCAACCCTCTTCAAATTCTCAGGTGCACCTCTATACTTTCTCATTTTACCGTTATAATTTAAACTCATTTCTAGGTCATTTATTTAGGTTTTTATCATTAGGTTTTGCATGTTAGTAGTCTTTCCAAGCCCTAGCTTGGTGGTGAACCTCTCTTTATTCTTTAATCATACCCTAGGACACCTTATTGCAAATATCTTGCCCCCATTCTATCCTTGGATTGAGATCTCTAAGGTTTCCTTGAATGAAACGTGTAAGAAATTAGTTGTTCTATCTCCCAAACATAGATCGACTATTTTATACCTTTCTTTTTGGTGAACCTAGCTTTTAGAATACCTTATTTTCTTATTTGGAGTTGATCATATTCCTAGATCTAGCTTGCATTAATTTTTCATTAGGTCTTGTATTAGTTAATTTGCATCTAGGGTTTCTAAATCTTCCATTAGTGAAAGTGCATATAGGTTGCATTTTTGCATCTTAAATCATTGAAATTAATTTAAAATTTTTAATTGCACATTGTCTAGACATCATTCAAAATAGAAAACATAACATTCGCTCATAATTTTCTGAAATTGGTGCAAAAACCCTAATCTGGGACTCATACTCCCCTCTAGGTGATTTAGTCCCAGTACAAGTTATTTTTCCTACTTTCTGGGAATTTTGTGTTGTGCATTTTTTAGTATTTGACCCTTCCAAAAACCTTGATTGGGGCTCATACGTCCCTCTGGGTGAATTCGTCCTAGATCAAACCTAAAATTGTATTTTACATCATTAAAAACATCATTTTTGTACATTTTTGTTGTTGTCATGGAATAACTGTTTTAGTTTGTTGATTTTCTATTACATGCATTTCATTAGATCTAGAGCTTAATTTGGTTAATTTCATACATTGCTTAATTTCAAATTTCCATTTACAACACTTTATTTTCAAATTGTTGCATAGTGTAATCAACAAATTACCTTTTTTGTGATCTAAAAACTGCATTTATACATTTCATTCTAGGTCTTTACATTAAATTTTAAGTCTCTTTCCATCTTGAGTTTGTGTATATTACTTTTCACAAATGTTAGTATCTATCTTTTCTAGGTTTTCAAAGAAAAAGTTATTCAATAAGTATGTTAGTCATTCATTCAATATACTTCCTAGTTATGAGAGTCTCTTAGTGCAAGGAAGTGAAAATGTTGATGCTTTCCTTAAATATACACCCCCTCCTATCTCTCCTATTTGTGGGAATGACGTTAGAGAAGAAGATACAAGCATAGATAACCATGAAGATCGTAGTTGTCCTTCTCCTGATACCTCTCCTATTAGTGATGAAGGTATCTTGGTGAGAGAAGATGCAACCGTTGAGAATCATGAAAGTATTTCTTATCCTTCTCCACCTCCCCCTTGGGAAGATATTATAAATCAGAAGATGAAATCATTGCCACTACTTAGTTTGCAGTCCTCTCCCAACACCTCGCTTATTTGGGAGAACGCTTTAGTGAACGACCATAAAAATTATATTTGTGAGGAGGACATGTTGGTGTTAAGAGATCTAATGATTGATAGCTATGACAATCCTACCTCTCCCACTTGGGAAGACATTATAGGACATAGGGATGTAATTGTAGATAATCACATTGATTCTTCTCTTAATATCCTTCCTAATTATGAAGAAGATAGTTTAGTGTTAGAAGATACACTTGAAAGTCATGAAAATATTGTTTCTCCCTTTCCTAATGCTCCTACCATTTAGGTAGATCTATTTGAATGAAAGGATACAATCATTGATAAGCATGATTCTCCTTCTCTCGATGCCTCCCATATTTGTGATAAAGCTACTTTACAAAATCTAACCAGGGAATGTGATGAAAATCTTAAAAGCTCCCCTAGTAGGATAGATATTGAGACACAAGAGAATGTGACCTTAGAAACCAAGGATGAAATCATGGACAATCATAACAATCAAATTGGACCTTCTCCTAATATCTCTACTATTGGTAAAGAAGATATTTTGATGTTATAAGAGAAAAGAAATGAGCGCCATGAGAATCTTATTTCTCTCTAAGGAAAACATTATTGAACAAGATAACACCATCATTGATAATACAACCATTGATAACTCCCCTACTTGTGATGGAGTCATTTTAGAAGAACCAACCTTTGAATGTCATGAACATCTAGTTTGTAGTTCTCCTAAAAAAATCTCCTATTAGGGAAGATATCATGGTGGAGGAAAATAAGAGCATTGATACAAACAATAGTGATCTGACTTCTTTGGATGATAATGAAAATATGACACTAAACTCCCCTTCATTAGAAAGACATCAAACTGAAACCATTGAGGTATTGAATGCACAAGTATCTGTTAGATTCCCCTTGACTATTGGACATCCTAAATACCCTGTGGGACATCCTAATAATCCTCTAATTCATTACCCACCCTCACAACAACCTCAAAATCAACTTGAACTTATCCTTTACCCACCTAAGAATAATATGTTGTAGTAGTCGAGTTATAATATCGTTGCTCATACATATAACACTAGGAACAATCTACAACCAAGAAAAACACCTTCAACATCCCTCCCACTACTTAAACCTATCTTTCTTGGTCCTCCTCATTTTCCTCCACAAAGTGGAAAGGAGTATGATCTTGTTGAACAACTAAAGAATACTCCTACTAAGATATAATTATGGGACCTTATTCAAGCCTTCCCTCATTATCATAACATGATTCAAAGTTCTTTACAACAAGTTCCTATCCCCCCTAATGTGCAACCAAATGACATAGAAGCCATGATTCAGGAAATGAATTTGCTGACATTGTTTTCCACCAAAGTGAGCTCCCTCTTTTGGAAGTGCAAAAAAAAAAATGATGCTTTCATGATAATAGTTAGATATAATAGAATAGGGATAAAGTGAACCCTTGTTTACAATAGCTCTACCCTTAATGTGTGTAGTGCAAAACTTTTGTATAGGATTGGTGTGCATAAATCAAAACTTCAACCCGCCTCTCTATCTATTAGTGAGTTTGATAATGTGGGAAAACAACTACTTGGTATGATCTCTTTGACTAATTAAAGTTGGAAAGGCTACATTAGAAACACTGATCCATGTTATGCCTCATGATCTTTCATATAATCTTCTTTTAGGAAAAATGTGGATTCATCCAATGAATGGGCTGCCTTCTACTCTTCATCGTATAATGAAGTATGTCTACAACAACAAAGTGTACATACTCAAATTTTTCCCTGAACCAAACAATTATTTGAACATCGAGAAAAATAAGGATAGTCCTTTGAAAACATTGACACCAAATATACAAGTAGAACCCATGGAATAGAAAGACAAAGAAAATCATATTGAGGAAGTCACTTGAAGTTATTAGAAGATGATTGGGGTTCCTTAGATTTCACATCATTCATGGAAGAATACAAGATCACAACAAAATATTCTAAAAAGAGAAAAGAAAAAGCAATAATTTCAACACAAGATTCGAAAACATCCACTTCAACCACTTTAGAAGAAGAAACAAATTATACAACAAACTTTGATGAAGTTGATTATGAGCAACCACTGAATCGAAAAGAAATGAAAAAGCTTTATGGAAAAGGCTATGAACTCATGAAACAACTTGGATATAGTGGAAAAGGATGTGGTGCTAGAGAACAAGTTATCCATGTCCCAATAGATCCTAACATGCAAGAAAAGACTAGTGGCCTTGGTTATTGTCCCTTGAAAGAAATAAACAAGCCTTCACTCAATATCAATTCTCTTACAAAAGATCTTTCTACACTAAATTTAGCAATAGTACATCCTAAGTTGATAGACACTAGTGGTCTTGAGTATTATTCTTTGAAAGAAACTAACCAAATAGAGAAATATTCACTTAATATCAATGTCATCACGCAAAACACTAATGATGGGGGCTATGTACAAGATCATGATGGGCCAAAAAGTGGCGATATGATGGGTATGTGTAGGGTATGTGGATGATGACTTTTTTTTTACCCAAAATTGATGAAACAAAAAGGGTTTTTAAAGGAGATTCTCAGCTTTCCACCAATATAAATTATCCTTTACTTTGAATTTAATAAATAATTATTATTCATTTTCTATTTGAATTACAACTAAAGTCCTGATTGATAGGTTGATTGAAAAACATCTATAGCTTTCAAATGGTATAACATTTTTTGAATATGAAACATGTGTTACATTCTATGCTTCACATACTATGGGATTAAAAAAAAAATTGAATTTCATGAATTTTTTACCAAGTTAAGGTGGTCAGACATACGAGTTTTTATATTTTTTAAAAGTTGTAATAAAAAAATCATAATTAATTATTTACTTGGAAACAAATTACAAAAAAGTATGCATCACATTGCGACATGAGTGGACTCTACTTATATCTAAAATCTTATAAAAAAATACCATCATTTTATTGTGGTTAGGGTGGTCAAACAGACACCTACTTCTTATTTTTTCCCTAAAATTTAAGTACTACTACATTGAAATTTCAAATTTTCACCAAATAGATTTTTTTTCTAAATAAACCTAATAGTTTAGAAACTACATTCAATTTGATACAGATTCTATTCTTACATATTTTTGAAATAATATAGATAAGTTATTCATTTTTTACATCAAGTTTCCTAACTCGATTTTTCTGAATTTTTCACCACTTAAGGGCCTATTTTTTCCATGATGATCCTGCACATACCCTGGGAGTTAGTTAGATTTTACAGCTTCCTTTAAAGAAGGGAAAAAAATATCACCATCTAAAGAGTCTTGTATAAGTTTAACACCTTGTACTAAGCAAGAGATATCCTTTTCATGCAATAAAGGAACATATTCTACTATTGATCAAGAGGGTATCTTGTCGAGACTACTCCAAGATCATTTGATAGCTCTCCCACCACAAACAAAAAATAAAATTTACTACAATAATTCATTTTTTGTGTATCATAGATTTTGTGGGCATTCTACTAATGAATGTAAGGCTTTGAATAGTAAAATCCAACATCTTAAGGATTGTGGTGCTCTTCCTTATGTAAGAGCATCTAATTCCTCTAATTGATATTGATTTTAACTCTAGCATGTTTCTCATCAACCACCTCAGCTCATCCTTGTCTTGCACTAAGTGGGGGAAAGGGGTTAGGTAGTCATGTCCTCATATGGCACTTACTATTGTCTCTTGTGGCTACTTAACCACCTTCCATGATGTATATATAAGAGAAAGCTTGGGATATGGATGACATGCCTTAAGTTAGATCACATGTGACATACTTATCCATGATTCAAGAAAGCATGACTTGGCATAGGGCTTTCCAAATAACCTATCATGTCTTCTTCTACTTTAAAGAAATTTCTCATAGCAATGGTGTTAGCAACCGCTTTAAAGTGGGGGCATACATTGACACTCATGTTTCACTATGTGATTTTTCATTATTCTTGTGATGTGTCCTTTTCTTGATGGGTTCATTGGGTTTGATTTCCTCCGAGAGTGTGATATTTCTTTGAATTTTCCTCTCTTGGAGACATTAGGCATGATGTTCCCTCAAAAGAGACCTTGTACATGAACTAAGAAAAATCCCTTTAAACATACCTTACACTATTTCGCATTTACAACATATGTTATATAGCCACCTTGCATAACACACTTTACTTGCCTATGGAGCCATTTTCTTTGTTCATGAGTATCAAGAATATGAAGCTTTTCTTGGCTCATGAAGCTCAAATTTTATTATTTTATGGCACCTTATCAAGGTTATCAGGAAGTATAGCTTTGGTATTGTTATACGTATGGGAGCCGAACTTAGGCGTGACTTTCCCATAGCCACTTGCTTATGTGTGTGAGTGCATACCAACCATGTGTGTATGTGTCTCACCTCTCTTATGGCTCACCTAGTGGACAACCTGAGGTTCCACTAGCCCTTGTGAGCGTGCATTTGGTTTGCATAGTAGACATCATGTTCCACTTGTAAGCTACCCTTTTTGGATACTCACCTAGCTGATAGCCCAAAGTTCCATTGCCTTAGAGTGAGCATGCATTTTAAAAAACCAAGCTTAGATCTGATCCATAATGTGCGGGACAAAAAATTAAAAATTGATCCACCTTTTCTTTCTTTTTCTTTTGTCTTTGTCTTTGACACTGCATGTTTGTGTATCTTATTTTGTTGCATATCATACACCTTGTGTGTGTCCCTTTGTGCTTATGTTGGTTTGATGTAGGATCTTGGATCTTGGGGACTTGACCAACCCCTTGATCTTTTTCATTATATACCATCCACATTGGTACACTTGGACCCTCTTCAATGTCTACTTTAGTGTGAGTTTGAAGCAAGTTCCTCCTCTCACAAAAGTGGGGGCTAAATGTAGTGTAGAAAAATGTCATCCTTTACATTTTCACACTTAATTTGGAAATGATTAACATTAAAATGAACGTAATGTCACCTTGATGTAGTTTTCTAATGCGTTTTACACATTTGCATTAGGTTTAGGGCTATTTGAAGCTAAATAAACCTAATTTTTCCTTAATTTAGTGTTGTAAAGTGTATTTATTTACACCCTCACATTAAGTTTTGGGTCCTTTTGCTTTTATGACCTTCATATCATCATTAATATGCCCCTAATATGCTTTATTATGCATCCTGAGGCTTATTTCAATCAAAGTCCTGACATAATCAACAAATACACTTAATATCTTAACTCCCCAACATTTCTTCTACCCAAAAAGGCCTAGCGAGACCCATATGCCACCTTGGGTGTATGAGTCCCACCAAAATGTAACCTATATGCACCAAATTGCATACCAGGGAAAACTTCAGTGGTGAATCTTCACCAATTGGCAAATAATTGAAATTGGGACTTCCAGAAATGGCTAATAGTACAAGCTAAAAAGGATGTTGAATCGCCAAGTTTTTACAAAAAAATAATTTTGTCTCAATTAATTTGCCTCTGTAAACGATGTGTCATTGGAACTGATTTTCTAGTAGTTTATACTATAATTACAAATATTAATTAAATTCTCTAGTAATATTATATTACTACCATTAATTTTGGGGCAATATCGCCACAATAATAAATTAGCATTTAATTTTAGGGATACTTTAGCCTTGAATAGGGATTTTATTTATTGTCATTGAATCATCGATTATCTTTTTAATCAGATGGGTATAGGTTGATTATGTGCCCTAATATGTGCGTTCCTTTTAAAAGGCTTGTTGAGGCCCAAATTTTTTTTGGGTCCACACGATTAAATCTAATCGTGTGGCCCAAATTAAATTTTGGGCCTCAACAAGCCTTTTAAAAGGCACATGCATATTATGTCATAGAATCAACTTGCAAGCATTCGATTAAAAATCTATATCAATGGTCTTCATTTTTGGCCTATCACCCAAAACTTGAACCTTGTAACCTATGTCACAGGGTTTTGGAAGTTTGAAACCGAGCGACAGTGTGTTGGTCAAGGGATCACTGAATTCTCTAACCTTGGAACCTTGTCGCGGTGTTCAAAATTTTCTTAACTTCCCAACAGGTCGATCTTCTTTGTTGTCATGGCATCTTGGATTTTCCTAACCTCTGACTGGAGGTTGTGAAGTTTTTGGTTTCTCTAACTAGGTGACAAGCCAATGGATGGTGGGACTGGTCTGCGTGGATGGTGACAACCGCGTATGACAGTGACTTGGATGCCGACTTGGAGGTTGGGAGTTAAATATTTAAGTCTTTTTCGGGAGACTTGTTGTGAATATTGTAGATTCCCATCTTGATTCTCTGGAATTGCACAAGTGGTGTACACGTGTCTTGGTGGAGACCACAAGGAATGGCTGATAGTTTGGTGTGATAGTCAAAGGTGGTGGATGAGTGATGTGTCAACATGTGGCATGATTTCATTTGTTGTTTTTACATCACTATTATAAATCAACAATCATTAGAAAATTTTAAAAGGAGAGATTCACCATTGTAATTAATATTTTTAGTGATTATTCACTAGGATTCGCCACTATGATTATTATTTTTACCAATTATTCATTAAGATTCACCAAGATTTTACAAAAAAATTTAAATAAAAGGAAAGATTCACCAGGATTTTACACCTTCACCGAGGGTGAGGGGTTCTTAAAGTTATCCCTATTGCATACGAGTCCCATTCAAACCCTTTTTAGGGTTTTGAGCAAGAAATCAGGGTTTTGAATTCAAATTTCATGAATGTTGGCATTTGGGATCTAATAAACAATAAGTTATATGGAATGCCTATATAAACAAGGTTCCAAATCATTATTTTACCTAAGCAATAATAAAATGAACTAAGCAATCAAGAGTCAAGCATCCTAAGACTTCACAAGAGCATCAAGAGAGTTTACAAGAGCATTTCTAGGGTGTTCAAGGGAAGATTTTTTCATCATATATTATGGTAATTCAAGATCCATTATCATGTCAAGGAAATCAAGCATGTTGTTGAGCTAGTGTTGTGATGTAGCATTCAAGATCCAAGATTAAGTGTTATTCTACATCTAATTCAAGATCAAGATCTACATTCTACATGACCACTTCATGTTAGATTGTTGGTTTACATCTCAAGACATCATTCAAGGTATCATTGTTCATGTTTCATATTTCATTGTTTCATCACAAGGTTTAATTACCTAAATGGGGTTTGACCAAGCAAACCCCTATTTCCTAAAAATCAACAAGTCTCTCTCTCTCTCTCTCTCTCTCTCTCTCTCTCTCTCTCTCTCTCTCTCTCTCTCTACATGTGTGATCACAGATCTAGGTGCTTTGGAGCTTGAAGGATCCTTAAATACTAAGTGGCAAGATTGAAGAAAGTTGTCAGAGTTGTCTCCTTACTTGCAAGATCATGAAAAGTCACCTACATTCCAGAATTCAGGGTTCTCGACTCAAATATTTTGCAAGAAGGAATCTACTGTAAGAAATCACCAGAGAATACCAATATTTTAGCCAAACCCTAATACTAGTACTAAATCACCACTTGTGGCATATGAGTCCTAGTATTTACTTTTTCTAGATTTTAGGAGATTTGGATTAGTTACTGATAGATTCCAGTTTTGGCACAAAAACCTTGGTCTAGGACTAAATTACCCCTCCTGGTGTATGAGTCCTAGTGTCCCTTAAAATCAACATTTTCAAGATTTTAGATCTTCATCCAAGCCTCTTCAAATTTCCAAGTGCACCTCTATACTTTCTCAGTTTACTGTTATGATTTGAGACTCATTTCTAGGTCATTTATTTAAGTTTTACATATCACTAGTTTTTATCATTAGGTTTTGCATGTTACTAGTCTTTACAAGCCCTATCTTGGTGGTGAACCTCTCTTTAGTCTTTAATCACACCCTAGGACACTGTATTTCAGATTTATTTCCCCCATTTCTATCCTTGGATTGAGATCTCTAAGGTTTCCTTGAATGGAGCATGTAGGAAATTAGTTGTTCTATCTCCCAAACATAAAGAGACTATTTTATACCTTTCAAAAAGTATCTACAGCATTAATGGGACAACACAATATGGGCCCATCTAAACCAATTACAATTGAAGCATTAACTCCATACCATAAGGATTGAGCCATTAAGGGTTGTGCATTGAGTAAAATCCCAATTCATGAGTACAAAAATGTTGGTCATGATGTAAAAATATTTAGATTTGATTTCGTAGATAAAGTAGGCACTGAAATACATATCACCTACTTTAATGAAATTGTAGACACATTCTACCATATTATAAATTCCAATAGTATCTATGTAATATCTAAGGTCATATCAAAGTTGCTAACACAAAATATAGCAACAGCACAAATCCTTACTAAATTTTCCTCCATTTCTCTTAAACCATAACTCCATCCACCTATGCAGAATCTAGTATACCCAGCCACAAATTTCATATCAAAAGCATTGAAGATTTTATTAATGGAATTACCTATTAATACCCTTGTAGATGCTATTGGCATTCCCCTATATATCTCCCCTACATCAACCATACATAAGAAAGATGGTATGGAAATAGTAAAGTGTACAACTACCATTACAGACATGTCAAGTCATACCATTGATATTACACTTTGGGGTCACCATTACAAAAATGTAGGGAAAAAATATCTAACCTTTCTTTATAGCCAAACCCCCTAATTATTTTGGTAAAAATTGGAAGTATAACATCTTGGTCTACAAAATCAATAGATATTATTTTCCCAACTATCATTATAATCAATCCCAACTTGGTAGAAGCCACAATATTACAAACATGGTATACAACTAGAGGAATTGTAAAACCCTACCTTTCCTTCTCAAAAACCCATTTGATCATCGAAAATTTTGAAAATCCAATTCCTATTTCGAGTATTACAAAGAAAATATTTGTTGAAAAAAATAATGTATGTGTAAAGGCCACTACCACAAAGCTGCACTTAGACAAGTTCTACTACCTTTCTTTCCCTCATTTGGTGGAAAACAAAAACTGTAAAAAAAAACTTATCCAAATTTCCCTCAATTCGTTTTTTGTGTCCTCGACTCACACGCCCCATTCAGAATGGGGACCCTCTGGGTATGTGCAAGACCATGATGGGCCAAAAAGTGGTGATATGATGAGTATGTGTAGGGTATGTGGCTAACAACCTTTTTTTACCCAAAACTAATGAAATGAAAAGAGTTTTAAAAGGAGATTCTCAGCTTTCCATTAATATAAATCATGCTTTACTTTGAATTTAATAAATAATTATTATTCATTTTCTATTTGAATTACGACTAAAGTCTTGATCTATAGGTTGATTGAAAAACATCTATAGCTTTCAAATGGTATCATATTTTTTGAATTCGAAACATGCATCACATTCTATGATTTACATACTATAGGATTTAAAAAAAAAAATTGAATTTCATGAAGTTTTGACCAAGTTAAGGTGGTTAAACATACAAGTTTTTTATATTTTTTTAAGTTCTAATAAAAATTCATAATTAATTATTTACGTGGAAAAAATTACAAAAAATATGCATCACATTGGGACATGAGTCCTCTACTTATATCTAAAATATTATAAAAAATATTATCATTTTATTGTGGTTAGAGGTAGAGACAGACACCTACTTTTTATTTTTTCTCAAATTTAGTACTACTGCATTGAAATTTCAAATTTTCACCAAACAGATTTTTTTTTTAATAAACCTAGTAGTTTAGAAACTACATTCAATTTTCTACAGATTCTATTCTTACATATTTTTGAAGTAATATAGATAAATTATTCAAATTTTTACGTCAAGTTTTCTAACTCTGATTTTTCTGAATTTTTCACCACTTAAGGGCCTGTTCTTTCCATGAAGATCCTGCACATACCCCTCTCTTTCTTTTTCCTTGTCAGGTCATTTCGTTGCCACCTCATTTTGCGTGCCCCCATTTTGGTATCCCAAATGGTCAACGACCCTAAAAGTGTCATCTCAAGTCGACCATGTTTTCAACCCCCTCAAATTTTCCAAGTCAAATGCCTTTGCGAAGATCCCTTGGCGGTTTTCCTCTGTCGGCGTCCTTGACGCCTTGCGGGTCCACCCATTTGGGCCACCCCCTATGGCTTACCCTATTGCATTCACCGTTCTCCAATGGCCAAAGGACCTCATCCTTCCGCGACCCATGACCCGCTACCTTAATTGTCGTTCTCCATGTTTTTGACTAAGTTCAAATGATCATCCATGAGACCGGTTGGGCCCACCCTTCCAGGTTCTCTTATCGAGCTTCCATCACATTTTCCCCATCCCTTACGATTTTTGTGTGATGGATTTCCATCACTAGGTCTCAGAGTTTCTGGCGTCGTATGCATATTACCGAACTGTTTGACGACCATCAGCTGACTGGCTTCTGCCCATCGGGTTCCGGTCCTGCCGCAATTGTTTACAAATTTCAAACTCACCAACCTCTTGGCTTGTCGTACATGAATTAATTGTTGGCATTTAATGCCTTAATTCGTATAAATAGCAGGCTTTGACCTGTCATTATCACCTTGTCAATCAATCAGAGCATAGTAGAATGATTAGAGAGCTCTTTCATGCACTACCTCTAAGCCTGAAGCCTCCTATTGTCGATCCATTGTGCTCATCAGCTAATCCAAATACTTCATTCATCAATTCTCGAGGTTAGGTTTTCGTCGGCACACCATCTTGTGTTTTTCTTGATTTCTAATAAAATGAACAGGTAAAAAGAATGAAAAATACATGCATTAGATAGAGGAAAGTGAGATGCTTAAAACCCATGCTCTAAAATCTTGAAAAACCTCATAAATCACTCCCTAGGCACCTATGAAACCTTGACCCCTAGATATCGTTCTTCGAACAGAGCATTCTTTTCTTGTGGATCCAGGCCTCCCCATTTCCATTGGCAACACTTGAAACTGAAATAAATTTCAGACAACAAACACTGCTATTGGGTCCGCCATCGCAGAATGACCCAATCTTTCTACCGTTTAAACTTGGTGAAAACTCGATCAAGATTGACTCCATCCATGTTACCTAGGCCCACCCACAAAGAACTGTTTCCTTGGCACGCTGCTTGCTAACCATCCTTTCAGATGACATGCTGAGCTTGGTCATCCATCCTTTGGGCCTCACTCATCTGGTCGCAATGTAACATTGAAATTGAAGCAACCACATCTAAAACGCCTTGCAAACCCCACCGCATGGAAATCTGTCTGCAGATCACCGTGGTAACATCACCATCCCCTGCAACTTTCTGGTAGCTTCCCTCCACTCCCCAAATCCCGAAGGTCTTGCAATCGTCAAGGTAAAATAACAAAAAATTCAAATGCCCCACCCATCACAGGTCATCTCCATTAGACTTAAGTTGGTGGGATTCCATCCCATCCTGGCCATTTCCAAAGGGTGAACTGCTTATGTCCTTCTGCTGCCTAGGGTCCAACCGTCTATTTTTCTATAAGCTCAAGCTAAAATAAAGAAAACACAGAGGCCAAGTCCTTAGCCGGGTCTGATCCATCAAGTGGCTCCCAGCGGACTTCCGCCCTCTGTTCACCATTTCAAACAACATTCCTATAATAGCTTTCAGCCCCATTTCACCCGAATACATAAAGACCAATATGTGATGTCGACCACCCTTTGAACTCATGGGTCATGGCTCGTGGAACTCCACCCCCAGAATGTCACCTCACTAGAGCCATTCCAAATGAAAAACCTTGACAACCAAACTCTTCCTAGAATCTGACCACCTCAAGAATGATCCAAATGGCTCCTAATCTAAAAATGAACTTTGACCCACATGCCAAAATGGCCCACTCTCCTAAGTGGATCCCACAATTTGACCAAGTCCTAGGGCAGGTGGAACCTTGTGGGCCGCCTTGCCCTATTTTCCCTTCAAAACAACCATCCTGCCAGGGAGGTTCAACCCCTAAGGTCTGAATCTTCAAAAATCCTTCCTATGAGCTGCTAATGAAATCTGAGTTATGTGTTAAATTTATTAAATGCTAAATTATCCAATCTAACTCCATTTGTAGGGATTTAAGTATTGTTTCAATGTTTTCATGCTCAAATATGCTCACCTCTCCTTTGCCCACAGGATATATGGAATCAGGTGCAGGACCTTCGGGGGCTGCTGTGGAGAAAGATAAAGGAAAGAAAATAAGAAAAGCACTGCACAAGAAAGAAGATAAGGATCAAATGAAATACTAGTTCCAAGGGGAACCATTGAAAACCAAGGTCACCACAGAGTGGAAGGAAATCTTTGATACCAACTTTGGGCATGCAAACATCAAAAAATTCACGCAAAGGGTTAGGATCAACCCTAAAGAGAGAATATAAGATTGATCAAAGGCAGTGGATTGGCCAAACCTGTAGGCTTCCCTCCTACTCTTGTCACCCCCGAACTAGTAATGGCTTGCAAGGAGGCATACTAATGAAAGACCTAGACAATAGTGGACAAGGATGGGAACATATTAGCTGACATGTCTTCCAAAGTGATAACAAAGACCTTTCATATCCCTTCCCTCAGGGAGATGGAATTACCAACTATAAAGGAGTCCAAGGCAATGTGGGATGAAGATCCCCTTCAATTTAAGAAACTTATAAATCAACATTGGCTCAAGGAGAAGAGGGGAAGTGCTGCAAAGGTTTCCTAGGAGCTCTTTCGCAATGATTTTTATGAAGACTACCACGATTTAGTGACATCAAGTTAAGCAGAATAATGGGCTTCCCTATTGATGCTTACTTCCAAGAATGGATGGTTTACTTCGTTGAAGAGATTCTCTGTGGAGAAGATACCACATTTTACTAGGGTGGGATAATTAGTGATTGCTTCCATGAGCAGTTCATGGCTGTTAAAAAGACCTCTAGATTCTATATGACGTCCTACATAATCTATTCATTGGCTGAGTGGAGGTAATACAGTGGTTTATTCAGAGCTTTAGATGAAGAACCTGGTAGGGGGCTGAAGGTGTATGATAAATATCCCCAACTACAATTCAAGAACTTCAAGAAAGATTATTGTACAGTCAATGATGCTTTCATAGGTCATATAATCAGATTGATTAGAGGTGACTTCAAGAGGTGAGTCTCCCATAGTTCCAATGCATTTTTGAAACAATATGCCTTTATGTTCATCCAATATCCAAAGTTTACATATATTCCTATAGAAGGCTTCTCAGAAAGGCCAAACAAGCTACCCTAGTATCCTAATGACCGGATAGTACTACTGAAGCTCTCTTGGCAACTACAACATGTGCACACCCTATTGAGCATTAAACATAAGGAAGGAATTCCTTATCCCCTCTCCTTTAGCCAAGGGAAATATGAACTGCATACCTCTTAGTGTGCTGACAATTCAGAGAAGGAGCTAACAAAGTACCATTTGAGGTTTCACATAGCCTAGCCATAGATTGATCCATATGGCCATATCAAGAAGAATCTTGGACCTAAGTATGCCCACTTGTATAGCATTATAGACTTTTGGGCTAATTGCATAGATGATAAGGAAGTGCGGATGACCGCATACTTTGTAAAAAGGGTCAACCTGTTCCCAGTGCCCAACCCGGTGGAGGAAAATGAGAGTACTATCATGGATCCCTGATATAATGCAGTTGCTAATATCTCGCTACCTCTGATTGATTGGGACAAGAAAGAGGTCAATGACCTCAAAATTCTAACCAAGCCCATCGAGGCTTGGAAAAAAGAATGGATTGACGAGAAAATTTCCCAATTGAAGCAGCAAAGGGGTCTCTTTGACCTATGAGGGGCTCAAAAGTGAGCCGAGTGGAACAGATGGTAGGGAAGCTATTGCCTCAATAGGAGAGAATCCAAAATCCCCTCCACTCACTATGTCAAGGAAAGGAAAATAAATTGATGAGTACCAGCTTAATCCAAAGGTGTATGCAAGAAAGGCCTTAGAGAGTGAATCTTCGAAGAAGCATAAGAGTTCAAGCAGTGTGACATAGATTCCTTTTATTCAAGAAGACCCGCTCCACAAAGGAAAGGAAGTGGAGTTTGAGCAACCAAAATCTCCACCTGCTACCTCCACTACTATTGCTCCTTCGCCTACTTCCCAGGCATTGGTTGTGACTTCCTCACCTGTGGTGGACATCTCGGTCCACCTTGCCTCTTCTCCACCCACCATGTAGGTTTTGATGATTGACTCTTCTTCTGTCACTAGCTCTCCACTTTCTTTCAATTCCATGTCTCCGACCACATCTCTTTCACTAGCAACAACAACAATGCTAATTATAGTGCTTTCACTCCCTGAGGCATTCTCTCAACTTATGTAGAATGTCCTCTCTGAAATTTCTAAATTATTGATTAATCCAGTCATCCAGGCTGCCCTAGCACAGGTTCTTTCTAGCATTCCTACCTCAAAGCCTCCAACTAAACCACTAGAGATGAAAGCCACAATGGAGATAACTGAGGAGTTGGAACAATGGGAAAAGGAAGCAACAAGGGTATTGGAGGAAGAAGCAGATGACTACCATGAACACCTAGAACACCAACATTTACAAATTGATAGGCTAGTCCGTGAAGGAGAAGAAACAAAGTCCTCTGAGGGTGATGAAGAAGAAGATGTCATCACCAAATATATTGCACAAACCTTTGATGTGGATCTTGAAGAAGAGCTAGCTTGGAAATTAAAGGATGTTGGAGAAGAAGTGGAAAGACCACCTCCTGAAGAAGAAAATGAATCTAGTGATAAAATGGAAGAAGACACTAAACTTCCAGCTGGGGAACAAGAAGTAATCCCCAAGCATGGTGAATAGGTGCCTCTCTCAGAAGGGTAGGAAGAACAAGAAAAGAAAGAATAGGAAGATGTGCCACCTCAATGTGAGGAAGAGGGGATTAAAGAAGAAGATAAGCCTAAAGAAGAGGTTGAAACCCACAAAAGTCTAGAGATGGAGCAGCCCAAAGAACATGGGCATGAAGAAGAAGAAAAAGATACCAAAGGGGAAGACAACCCGAAGGAATGCCTGCCCACTAAGTCCCCCATCAAATGTGCGGTGTTCATCCAAGATTTCGATGAAGAAAAAGAATATACAAAGATGGAGCAAGAGGCTCTTAGTGATAAAGAGATTGAAGTCAGGAAGAATGAAGAGGAAGTTCATCATGAATCACCTACAGAAAAACCTCAAATTCTTGAATGGCTGGAAGAGAAACTAGAAAAGAAAGCTCTTGCTCCAAGGGATCCAAGAGCAATATTAGAGGCCATCTTGGCCCGAGCTCATATCAGCACCAAGAAAGAGAAGAGGCCCAAAGTAAGATCCAAAATGACGGTGGATGCATCTGGATCTAGGACCGTACAGGTGGCTACACCAACTGTGGGGAAGAAGGAATAAGTTACAATATCTCCACCATTGACTTGGGGATAAGATCAATGGAGTAGAAGGTACATCACCTTCAGGACTCTACTGCCATGATAGTGCATTTGATACAATAGGATAAGATCTCCAAAGATGAGCTCAAGGCACAATTGGTTGATTTGACAGCCAACATTCAACAATGGTTATGAACAGAAGAGCTTCCCATGACATCCTCGGCTCTGCCATAGCTTTTTTCTAAGGAGCAAATTGATAAGCTTGAAAAATGAAAGAACTGAACCAAGACCATAGAAGATTGGTTCTAGCAAGTCTTGTATGCTGAAAGCATGGGCATGAATCGTGTTGTTAGAACAAAAAATAAATTCTTGGAAGTCCAAAAATCCCTTGAGGGCATGTGGATGTTTGTGTCAACTTCCCAAGGATATATGATTCCACCTATCTGGAAATTGAATTCATTCTCAAGCTGCCCCATAAAACATGGAAAGAGGACCTTGAATTTGCAGAGGATGATCACTGGCTGGTTGAAATATGGAAGATGGACTTTGATCATAGAAAGGAAATATTGGAGTAGGTGCTTCACAAGGTGGAGCCTGACATTGATTGGGCCAAGGATATCAAGGCCAATTTTGTTGAGTACTTGAAGTTAATGTCAGGTTATGACATGTCTGCTGTCGAATTGATCCTGAAAAGATAAAGCCTCATTTCCAGAAGAGGATGGAAGGTGGAATATCGGGCGAACTTACTACATATTTTATGAATTTTGTTGCTCGGGCTTTAGCCCAATCTAAATAGGTTAGAGATAATACAGCCAAGTGCGATGAAGATTGGGACATGCTCATAGAATGATCCAAACCATGGAATTACCAAGTGCTTCAATCTAATATAATGGAGATCAAAAAGCTTCAGGAATTGATGAACAAGTTTATAGAATATGCCACTTTAAAGAAGCAGGAAGGAAACCTGATCATTGATGATAAGCCCCTCACAAAATAGCTACAACAAAGGCAATAAAAAAAAGACAAAAGTTCTACAGTGTTGTCACAAAAGGAAAAAATAGGAAAAAGATAAGAAATGTATTTTAAATTGTAATATATTTGGGGGTAGGTGAAACCCTAGTTTGTAGTGAATCTTGGCCACACAATGCAAATTAATCTTGGCTATTCATTTTTCTTTTTGAACACTATAAATACGGGGTATCCTCTTATTTTCAAGGGAGATTTGAGTTGTTGTAATGACATGCTGCAAAAAATTTAATAGAAATACATTGACTTTGGTGGATTTATGAGTTTCTTTGAATGTTTCATGACTCATCTCCCATAGTTAGCTAATTTAGATAGATGTGCTTTGTTGTTCTTCATTTGTTAGATTTCTTTGATAGATTAGTTGATGTTGTTCCATGGTTATGAATATTTATGTTGTGTTGATGCCTTTCTTGTCCATACTTTTTGTTGTTTATTGATGGTAGAAAACAATGTAAAGTTAGTCTGGACTTAAATTGAAAGTTGCTCCAAACATTTATCTTTTGTTCATGCATGTTTATGGTGGATGAATGGTAAAATATCTGCAGTTCTTAGAAGTTTGCACAAGTTTCATGATACTATGATTTTTTTGGTTAAGTGAAATTCTATTTTAAGGAAGCTATCCACAATAGAACCCTCCATGATCACTGTTCATAGTTAGTTTCACATCTAGGAACCTCTTCTCTTCCCTACTCTTTTTCCATTTTTTTAAGAAGTAACATGTGCTATGGTTCATTACACATTGTAAAACCAAATCTTAAGATAACATTGGAGTTTCAGATTGCTTTTCGAACCTACAAGAAATTTCACATCAACCTCCCATCTTAGGAACTTCATTTTCAAGATCCATGTCGTCTCCAGCCAAAATATCTAAGTCTGCCTAATGTCACATAAAACACCAACTGAGAAATTCCATGCACGTCATGACCTGACACCCGAGAGACCTTGGGGTAGTGATTGGTAACTTGCTTGTGAATTTTTACCTCCTACACACTACCTGTGTTGAGAAGGTGCTAAAACACCCATCAATAGAACTGGCACTAGAAGGAGGGAAGGGTTAAGCTGGATTGAATTTCATTCTCCCCTAAAATATTTAAAATAATTTTAAGGTCAACACCAAACAAAGGGTAGTTTCAAGAGTTATAACCCCCCACAAGGGCAAAGCGATCCAAGGAAGGGGACACAACCTCTTCCTCTTCCTCCACCTCTTCCACTTCCCTTCCACCTTCACCTTCCTCCATCTTTCATCCATCATCCACTTAGCCAATCCAAACTACCTTCGAGCCTCATCCTTCCCATAGCCAAGGTGCCTCCTCATCCCTGACCTTCCAAATCCAAGGTGTAGTCCCAACTGTCGTTGCCTCAATGCAGCCCCAAGTTACTATTTCCTAACAACAAATACTCCCTCCACCTCCCCTCATGGCTTGGTTGGCACAAAATCCTTCTCTGTTGCACTTTAATTCCTACCATGATATGCCCAAGAATCCAAAGAGCTTCTGTATAAATTTCAATCCCCGTGATCCACAAAGGACAACAAAAGAAAACATCGAGATATTTGAAACATTGATCAAGGATATGAAGATCAATCATGAAGACATGGCGTGTCACCTCTTTCCATACTCGATAGGAGAGGAATCCTTTTATTGGTATATCAATTTTCTGAGGGGTCCATTACTTCATGGGACCTCATGATGAATGCTTTCTTGCAAAAATACAAAATTTTGATCAGCCCATCAGAGCTGTACTGACAGTCCATATCCATCTGCAGGGAAATTAATGAACTGATCAGCTATTTCAATGATCATTTCCATCCCGCCTTTATGAGACTTCAAGATCCATACATGCATAATGATGTTGCATCCCTACCCATCTACTATGTAGCATTAGACAATCTCACATCAGCATTGGTAAAAAGGATGCACCCACTGCTCACCACACTGGTGAGTGCCTATGTAGAAGTTGTCGTCGCCAGTGTGGATTTGGGGTAGAAAATTTCTAGTTTGCTGCCTTTTTTGGGTCCAGTGGCTCATCCAATGTAGGTTCAAGGGCTTAACCAAGCATTCACTCATCAGACACCTCTTATCAACTAGGTAACGTAGCTTCCCATCATCCCACATCTGAGACAGCTGATGAACCAGGCACCTCCTGTGCCTTCATACTTGCAACCTCAGCAATAACCGACCTACCCTCAGGATCACCAACAATAGAAGATGTACTCTCAATATCCTCAACCAACATTATACCTACCAAGACCAGAATTTCCTCCTAAACAACAAAACTAGCTAGTTGCCCCACCCATTTTTCTTTAGAATCAAGTGTCACAGCCAAGTAACATCGAGAAGTATTGACTTGAGGAGCTCACTAAAATGATTAAGAAAATGTCTACAAAGATGACACACCTGAGAAATCAAAATAATTAGTTGTAGGCCTCCCAATGCAACATCTAGGCTAATCTTAATTGAGATAACAGAGATAACATAGATGGTAGTGATAATTGTAAAGTGAGAACCTCTACTAGATAGAATTATGATAGAGGGCAGAATTCAAATTAGAAATTTGAGAGGAGACCTTCCCAGAGGAAAACCCGAATGTGGAACATGAGGCCCAACAATGGAGGTGATCCTACTCTTGATCAACCTACTAGCAATGAGAAGATGACTAGTGTAGTATACCTCGCCAAGGAAGCCTTGTCTAGATGGTGTTGGATTTATAAGACAAGCAGACACTCTGAGTTAGATTGTTTTGAATTCCAAACAACCACAAAAATATTTCAAGTGGAGGTCCAGAATGCCATTGACAGTGCAAATTATAGGGACCTCGTCCCATTTGAGCACTACGACTCCTCCTGTCCTGTAGTCAATTAAGCCCCATTCCCACAAAGCGACTGCAACGAGCCTGAGATCGAAACTACCACTACCAAGAGTGAAGAAGTGCAAGAGGTAAGTATCAAAGACACTTTGTCTCAGCTTTTCACTTTCCTAGATAATGGTCCAATAGATGAGGAAAAAGTATATGTAGATGAGGTTCAAATGTTCCACTAAAGGATGACTCCCTACTACCTTAGGAATAGACAGGTGGGTGGACCTTTTACTACTTCCACCCCACCTAATAACTTCAAAACCCCACCTGATCCTAATTCCAACAATAATCCAGGCTTCTCTTATGTGCCCACTCAATATCTCAACAAGGATAGGCCATCAAATCAACCTCAAGGCCAACCACAAAACCAGCCCCAAAGTTAACCCCAAATTCAATCGATTCAAGCAAAATCCTAGCCTACTTGCTCCACCATAGGCCGAGCATTTGAAACTAATATTGAACAAATGGGAAAATACGTGGCTGAGGAATTCAAGAAAATCAAAATCAGCTTGTTCACCTTTGATCTACTTAAAGTTCCTGCCATTAGACATGCCTTCTTTATGGTGATTAATGGGACTCTTCCTCTAAGGCAACACAAGAAGTATCAGCCAAAATAGTTTCTTTTGAAGACCCTCCCAATGAACCCATTATTTAGAAAATTCATGGCAAGGATGTTGATCCACCTCAAGGTCAGTTGATGAGAAAGCAACCCTCAAAAGAGTCAGATCAAAACAATAGACAAAACCCCAAGGATCAGCCCTTCAGGAAGAATAAGAATAAAGTTGGTAATGAGAACAAAGCTAAAGTGGCTCAGATAGATACACCTATGGGCCTCTTCTAGGGAAAATTGGAAACACCACCCTTCCTCACTAGCATCCAAATATTCAGAAAGCATTTACACAATTGCTTGATTGATTCTGGAGCATTAGCTAATGTTATGCCCTTAGCCGTATGCAAGGCGCTTGGGATTACCCCTACTCCTTCAAGAAGAAAGGTGACCCAATTCGACAAAACAAATGTAAATATTGTTAGAGAGATGAATCAGATCCCAATGCAAATTGTTGCAGACCTAAGGGTGCAAAAAGTTATTGATATACAAGTTGCTGATATCCCTTATGCATATGGAACTATCTTGGGATGAGACTTCACCCATGCACTAAATGGATATGCTACAACATATTTTTCTCACATGTGGCTGCCATGGAAGGAATTTCCAAATTAGATTCATATAGATCAAGAGCCACACATGAGATTTATGATCACAAAGTATAACAACAACACCAATGAAGTGTTGTTTGCTGAAACGAAATTGGGAAATTGCTGCCCATGCTTTTCCTATCAAGAAGCAAATCCTTAAGAAGAATTTCCTATAGAGGTCCTCTTGGTGCAATGCAATCCTCCCACCAACTTGATCCATTCGCCCTAGAGCATGGAAATGCTAGTAGAACCTGAAGATGAGGAATCCATTGAAGATGGCACTTTAGGGCTGCTTGATGGGTTTTGAGACTTCATGGAGAGGTGTGTACAAAATCAACTCAGTCTAGGGGTGAGAATGAATTTCCAAGACCTATGGCTACCAAGCTGGTGCTGAGTACACAACATTTCCCACTTCGATTTTGAATGTTGCTTGTGCCAAATAGTAGTGGAACATGTTAAAGGATTGATTACTCCTTAGAAAGAAATGTCAGTAGGGTAGCTTTCCCCAAATCACACCAATTAGCATCACCTTCAGAGGTTGTGGATGACAACTTTCATCCTACAAGAAATGATTGCCTCATGGGTCCTGGCGTCAAAGAGCCTTCCAAATTATAAACACTATGCTCTGATGGATCCAAGTCGAAACAAGGATTCAATGCTAGATTCGAGCTAATTAGCCCCATGGGTAAGACCTATTTTGCTACTTGTAGACTCCAATTCTATTGTACCAATAATGTAGCAGAATATAATGCTTTAGTGCATGGTATTTTGATGGTTGTAAAGAAAAATGTTAAAATGTTGCAAGTTTTTGGTGGGGTAAACCCACAATAGTGGGTTACAATCTTTTGAATGAAGAAAAATTAGAAATGCTCATCAAAATTTTTTAAATGGTTTACCCCTTCTAATGAAGGGGGTTCGAATGAACCACCCCCCATCTAATGAACCCCCCCTTCTAATGAACCCTCCCCCATTCCGATGAACTCCCCTCCCTTCTAATGAACCCCCCTTCTCATGAAGGGCATTCTAATGAAGCCCATTTTTTCACCTTCCCCTCCACCATTTCAAAATTTATGCATTTTTTTTACTATCAAAGCTTGGGAAGGAGGTGAAAATGGAGTCAACTTGATAAACCAAGTTGGATGATTGTAGTGATCAAAACGTTCTTTCCAACGACTATAAATTTAATATATATATTTTTTATTTTATTTTTTAGTTTTCTGTACATAGGTTTTTCCGAATGTCAAGTTCGATGAAAAATCATTGTGGAAAAATAGTAAATTTGAGGAAAGAAAATTGAAAATATATATCCACTAGGTATTGATGTCCTCATTCTAACAAAAAAAAAAAATGAATTTCAATACATACCAAAAAATTATGCGTGCCGAAGTGCACCTATGTCTAAATTATAAATGTTTTGACTTCAAAACTTAATTAAAAGAAAAATATTCAACAAAATGCTATGAAACAAAATGAAAGAACTAGATACTTGTGTTACCAACCTAAATTCAAAAGAATTAGAATTTTATCCTTTGCAAAAAAAAAAGTTATGCGAGCCAAAGTGCACACCACTTTTTAAAAATGTTGTTTACTATTAAAAACTAGTTATCAAAGGAGACACAAAAAAATTACAATTTAATTTTGAACAATTTTTTTTTTAAAAAAAAAACATTTAAAATCTACAGACAAAATCTCAAAAATCACTAGTTTACATCATTTTCAAATTCCTAATAGTTTACCTACTATACGTGTCAAAAAGTGAAGTTTTCTCTAAAAATGTTGATTTCAATGTTAAGTTTGGCCAAAAAGTGTAACCCATTATTGTGTGATGACCCGGTGACTCTAAGTTAGTAGTCAAGCAAGTCAAGAAAGTGTACTCTTGTCACAACAGGAGATTAGAAAACTATAGGCACAAGGTTTGGGATCTCTTAGAGAGCTTAGATGCATTTAATATACAATTGATCCCCTGTTCCCAGAATCAAACTGCTGATGCCCTAGCACAAGTGGCCAGCATTTTGCAACCCCTCTCCTTGTCTAGACTTAAGAAATTCATAGTTGAGTTGACTTCTACACCATCTATTCTGGACAATGTCACCCATTTCCAGGTGTTCAATGATGATAAGCATATCCAGGAATTCATGACAAGCTTTGATGTGTTTTCCACACAAATCATTGATGAAGTTGATCTAGAGGAAGCTAAATTAGACCTAGGAGGGGTTATCAACCTCAAGAAAAAACACTATTCTACGAGGTATGGTTCAGCTTGAATGCATTTTCGACTTAGATCATATCAGAGATCAGGATCAACAAACAAAGAGGGATGCTATAAGCAACCAATGTGACACCCACAACCTCGAGACAATTGAGGAAGTCAATAATATTTTCATTGGCAAAGTGTGCACTATAAAAGAAAAGAAAGGGATTGTGGAAGATTTACACAATTATCATGATGTGGTGGCCTGGAGCTATGAAGACTTGAAGACCTATGATACCTCCATCATCGTACACACCATCCCTCTCAAACCAGATGTGTTACCATTCCACCAAAGATAGTTCCCTATCAATGCTTTGTTGGAACTGATTATCTATAAAGAGGTACATAAATGACTTTCAACAAGGATTATCTTCCTAGTTAGACATTCTACATGGTGGCCAACTTGGTACTAGTCAGAAAAAAGAACCAAGAAATTAGGTTGTGCGTCGACTTCTGCAATCTAAATAGAGCCTCAGAAAAGGATAATTATCTGGTACCATCGGTAGATGAGGTATTACAAATTGTTAATGGCTCGTAGATGATGTCCTTCCTCAATGGGTACTCCAGGTACAATCAACTGATGGTGCAGTTAGAAAAATATCATTAGACAACATTCACCACCAAGTGGGGGACCTTTTCTTATAAGAGAATGCCATTTGGGCACATCAACGTTAGCGCCACTTTTCAATGTGCCATGGACATCGCATTCAAAGATTTGATTGGAAAGTGTATAATCATCTATATGGATGATTTGACTGTGTTTTTAAAGAAGCGGAGTGATCATGTCTCTGATTTATGCAAGGTATTTCAAAGGTGCTGAGAGTTTGGAGTTTCTCTTAACCCAAAAAATGCATCTTCAGGGTAACTGAAGGGAGATTGCTCGGACACATCATTTCAGAGTAGGGAATATCCATAGACCCTGAATGCATCCAATCCTTGCTAAAAAACTCGTAGCCAGGAAATAAGAAGGAATTGAAATCTTTCTTCGAGAAGATAAACTTCATGAGGAAGTTCATCACAGGCTTGCTAAAATTCTCAAGCCACTCAATGCCATGCTGAAGCAAGATGCTAAGATCGAGTGGACTCCCAAATCAAATCAAGCCTTCAAAGAAATTAAGCAGGAAATTGTTGAAGCACCAGTGCTAGTCAGTCTAGACTATCTGAAGCCCTTCTACATCTATTCATTTTCTTCAGATCACTCATGTGCCAACATTTTGACCCAGAAAGACAATGATGGAAATGAGCACTCGATCCCCTTTATGAATAGTCCCTTGAAAGATGCTAAATTAAGGTACCAAAACATGGAAGAATAGGTGTATGCCCTTGTTAGAGGGGCGAAGAAATTTTGGTATTACATCCTATGCAATAAGGTGTTTGCTATTGTTCTTAACCCAATAGTGAAGACACTGCTTATGCAAAATGAGCTAGGCGAACAAAGAGTGAAATGGGTTACATTGCTACAGGAATATGACATGGAGATCCAGCCCATGAAGTTAGTAAGAGGACAAGCACTCACTTGAACCATAGCTGAAACAACAAACTGGCGTGGGACCGAAACTTACAGTGCAATAGTACTAGCTCGAGGATGATTCCCCAGGGGATGGTATGATGACATAGTATACTACTTGTTGAACCATAAGTACCCACTCCACTTGCAAGGAGTTTAAAAGTGTGCCCTCGGGCTGAAGAGAAGCAATTACATGCTACAAGGATCTATTTTATATAAGAGGAAACATAAAGGTATCTATTTGAGATGCCTTGGCAAGGAAGAAGCTGACTGAGTCTTGAGAGAATTTCATGACAAGTTTGGCACTAGTCACAGATCTGGTCCTTCTACCGCACATCAATATTACGAGCAGGATACTACTAGCCAACAATCTTCAAGGACGCTCATAATCATGTTCACACATGCCATATATGTCAGACAGCTGCCACTAGGGAAAAGAACGTTGTTGTCCTACTGCAACATGTTTTGGAGGTGAGGCCATTTGTGCAATGGTCTCTTGACTGCATTGGTCTGGTAATCCCACCATCATCTACATGACATAGGTACATTCTAACTTCTTTTGATTACTATACTAGATGGATAGAAGCCATTGCATCTAGGCAATGAACAATTGAGGTAGTTACGAATTTCCTTGACAGTTTTATTCTAAATCATTTTGGTTGCCCTTATGCATTGATGTGTGACAATGGCCCTACATTTTCTTCGCTCAAGTTTACTAGTTGGGCTTTTGATTATGGGATTTCCCTTAAGTTCTTGTCTAACTATTACCCCCAGGGAAATGACCTAGTAGAATCCACAAACAAAGATCTGATCACCATGATTAAGAAACTACTCAATAGGAATCCCAAGGACTAACATACCTAGCTCTATTTCACCCTTTGGGTAGATCGCAACTACCACAAGGCTGCCCTTGGTGATTCCCCATTCCATCTTATTTATGGCCTAGAGCCTATATTTCCTATTCACTTGAAGATCCCCACTCTCCAGTTCATCAATGACTTTTATGAAGGAGGAGATCATAGAGAAGCCTGCCTAGCTGAGTTGTTGCACCTAGAAGAGGTGCATGACCGTGCAATAGAAAATTTTGCCAAACATCAGGGTGTAGTTAAAAGGTGGTTCGACCACCAAGCCAAAATCAAGACCTTCTGAATTACAGATTTAGTCCTGTGTTGGGAGAAGGCCCACAAAAAGAAAGGGGGACATAATAAATTCAAAAATCTTTGGCTTGGCCCATTTTAGATTGTTGAAATCCTGGGAGACAATCCTTTCTGCTTAAAAACTTTAACTGGTGAGGACGTCCCGTTGCCTGTCAATGGGTAGTAGTTAAAGCATTACTTCCAAGCCTAAGCTCTTTCAGAGCTATTCCTATAAATACTGGTACATAGGTTAGAGTAGGTTGCTCTTGGTTTTACTTTCCTTTTATTGCTTTGCATTGCTTGCATTTTTCTCGTTTCCCAACCATTTTGTTTTGACAAGGGTGTTCTTTGTTTCTACTGTGGTGGTCATGCTTGTTCAATAAACGGTTCACTTTGTTGCTCATCCTTGGTGTTCTTTGGCTAAATGTTCACTCTCAACCGTTGGTTCCTAATAGCTACCTTGGAATGACTTCCTCATTTGAACTCTATTTTAAAACTCAATCCTTGGTTGAATCATCCTTTACGTTCATCTCAAAAATTGTACAAAATGCATATTAATTATTTCTAAAGTGTTTTATAGTAGTTGTTATGATGACATGGTAAGTTAAAAATCATAAGTCCGCTTCAGTGACCACTGTGGTTCCCAAACCCATTGTAGGCTTTAGTGCTTACACAGTTGAGAAAATGAATATAGCATGAAAAGAAATATAAAAAGAAAGAAAAGAAAAACAAATTCTAAAATTAAGCAACCGTATGGGTGTGCAAGTAACTCTACCAGGGCTATGGATGTCCGACTAGTAGTAGAGCAATATTTTTGGGGCCATAGCAACAACTCCATTGGGGCTATGGATGCCTGAATGGTAGCGGGGCAATGTCCAAGGTTGCTTTTGGTGTGGGATGATTTATGTGGCTTGCTAGGTTTGATTGGATGTTGCTTGTTGCAGTTTTTAAGGAACATAAATGAATTCACCAAGCACACACTTCCAAGACAGTTCATAGTTTGATTCAACTAAGGACATGTTCTCGGAGTTCACTTTTGGAAGTTGGCCCTAGTCTGTAAAACAAGAGATTCTTGGTTCTGAATGAATACTTATCCTCAAAACGCTCGAGAGAATTCCCCAAAAGAGTCGCCATTTGTTATGCCCTTGGCACACACACCCCATTCAAAATGGGGAACCTCTCTTTCTTTTTCCTTACCAGGTCATTTCATTGTTTCCTCATTTTGCATGCCCCTATTTTGGTATCCAAAATGGTCAATGACCCTAAAAGTTTCATCTCAAGTCGACCATGGTTTCACCCCCCTCAAATTTTCCAAGTCAAATACCTTTACAGAGATCCCTTGGTAGTTTGCCTCTGTCGATATCATTGACACCCTGCAGGTCCGCCCATTTGGGCCACCCACTGTGGCTTACCCTATTGCATATTCCATTCTTCAACAGCCGAAGGAACTCATCCTTTCGTGGCCCAAGATCCGCTACCTTAATTTCCATTCTCCATGTTTCTAACTAAGTTGAAATGATCATCCATGAGACCCATCGGGCCCACCCTTCTCAAGTTCTCCTACAAGATTTTGTCGCATTTCCCCCGTACCTTGTGGCTTTCGTCTAACGGCTTTCCACTACTCGGGTCCCGAAGTTCCTAGCGTTGCACGCATATTACCGAATTGTTTGATGGCCGTCAGCTAACAGCCTTCTACCCATCAGGTTCTACCCCTGCCATGACCATTTAAAAATTTCAAACTCACCAACCTCTCGGTCTGTTGTACATGCATTAATTGTTGGCATTTCATGCCTTAATTCCTATAAATAGTAGGCTTTGACCTGTCATTATCATCTTGTCATTCAATTAGAGCATAGCAGAATGATCAAAGAGCTCTTTTGCGCGCCACCTCTGAGTCTGAAGCTTCCAATTGTTGATCCATTGCGCTCATCAACTAATCCAATTTCTTCATTCGTCAGTTCTCGAGGTTAGTTTACCATTCACACCCCATCTCATGTTTTTCTTGATTTCTAATAAAATGAACAGGTAAAAAGAATGAAAATTACATGCATTAGATAGAGGAAAGTGAGACGCTTAAAACCCATGTTCCAAAAACTTGAAAAACCTCATAAATCACTCCATGGGCACCCGTAAAACCTTGACCCCTCGACGCAGTTCTTCGGCCAGAGTTTTCTTGTTCTACGGATCTGAGCCTCCCCATTGCCGTCGAAAACACTTGAAATTAAAACATATTTCAAACGATGAATACCACTACCGGGTCTACCATCGCAAAATGACCTCATCTTTCTGCCATTCATACTTGGCAAAAAATCAATCAAGAATGACTCCATTGATGCTACCCAGGCCCCCCCCCCACGAAACTCCATCCCCAAGGCATTGCTTGCTAATAGTTGTTTCAAATGGCATTCTAAGCTTGGTCATCCATCATTTGGGCCCCGCTCATCTTCTTTCCACATAATGTTGAAATTGAAGCAACCACATCTGAAATGCCTTGTAGACCCTACTGTGTGGACCTCCGTTAGTAGACTATCGTGGTAGCATCATCATCCCCTATGGCTTTCTGGTAGCTTCCCTCTGCTCCCCATCTCCTGAAGCTCCTACAGTCGTGAGGGTAAAATAACAAAAATTTCCAAGTGCTTTTCCCATCATGGGTCATCTCCATCGAACTTTTGTTGGTGAGATTATGTCCCATCCCGACCGTTGCCAAGGGGCGAACTGCTTTCATCCTTCCGCTGCTCAGGGCCCGACCCTCTGTTTTCTGATAAGCTCAAGCTAAAACAAACAAAATGTAGAGGCCAAGTCCTTAGCTAGGTCCAATCCATCGAGTGGCTCCCAGTGGACTTCTTCCCTTTGTTCGCCATTACAAATGACAATCCTATAACAACTTTATGCCCCATTTGACCCAAATACCTAAATACCAATCTGCGATGTCGACTGCCCTTTAAACTCGTAGGTCCCGTCTGGCGGAACTCCAGCCTTGGAATGTTGCCTCACTAGAGCTATTCCAAATGAAAAACCTCGATGCCCAAGCTCTTCCTAGAATCCAACCACCTCAAAGATGATCCAAATGGCTTGAAATCTAAAAATGAACTTTTACCCACATGCCAAAATGCTCTATTCTCCTAGGTGGATCCCACAATTTGACCAAGTCCTAGGGCGGGTGGAACCTTGCGGGCTACCTTACCCTGTTTTCCCTTCAAAACAACCATCCTGCTAGGGAGCGCCAATCCCTAAGGTTTGAATCTTAAAAACTCCCTCCTATGATCTACTAATGATGATCTGGGTTATGTATTAAATTTCTTAAATGCTAAATTATCCAATCAAACTCCATTTGTAGGGATTTGACTAATGTTTCATTATTTTCATGCTCGAATATGCTCAACTCTCCTTTTCCCACAGGATATATGGAATCAGGTGTAGGACCTTCGAGCACCGTTGTGGAGAAAGAAAAAGGAAAAAAAATAGGCAAAGCATCAGACCGTGAGAAAGAAGATAAGCATCATATGAAATATTAGTTCCAAGGGGAACCATTGAAAACCAAGGTCACCACAGAGTGGAAGGAAGTCCTTCATACCAACATCAAGCATGTAAACATCGATGAATTCACACAAAGGGTTAGAATCAACCCTAAAACAAAGAATGCAAGATTGATCAGAGGTAGCAGATTGGCCAAAGTTGCAAGCTTCCCTCATGCTCTTGTTGCCCCTGAACTAGTAATGGCTTGCAGGGATGCATACCAACCAGAAACCCAAACAATAGTGGATAGGGATGGGAACATATTAGCTGACATGTATTCCAAAGTGATAACAAAGACCTTTCATATCCCTACCTTCGGGGAGATGGAATTACCAACTGTGAAGGAGTGCAAGGCAATGTGGGAGGAAAATCCCCTTAAATGCAAAAAACTTATAAATCAACATTGGCTCAAGGAGAAGAGGGGCAGTGCTGCAAAATTTCCCTAGGAGCTCTTTCGCAGTGATTTTTATGAAGACTACAATGATTTAGTGACATTTTTAAGAAGAGTAATGGGCCACCCTACTACTGCTTACTTCGAAGAATGAATGGTTTACTTCATAGAAGATATTCTCCATGGAGAAGATACCACATTTTACTAGGGTGGGATAATTAGTGATTTCTTCCATGAGCAGTTCATGGCTGTCAAAAAGACATCTAGATTCTATATGACGTCCTATCTAGTGTATTCATTGGCCAAGCGGAGGCAATACAGTGGTTTATTTAGAGTTCTAGATGAAGAAGCTGGCAAGGGGCTGAAGGTCTATGATAAATATCTCCAACTATATTTCAGGAACTTCAAGAAAGATTACTGCAGGGTCAATGACACTTTCATAGGTCATATCATCAGATTGATCACAAGTGACTTCGAGAGGCGAGTCTCCCACAACGCCAATGCATTTTTGAAATAGTATGCCTTTATGTTCATCCAATATCTGAAGTTTACATATTTTTCGTGCAGAAGGCTTCTCAGAAAGGCCGAACAAGCTGCCCTAGTATCGTAATGACTGGATAGTACTACTAGAGCTCTCTCGGTAGCTACAACATGTGCACACCCTATTAAGCATCAAACATAAGGCAAGGATTCCTTACCCCCTCTCCTTCGGCCAAGGGCAATATGAACTACATACCTCTTAGTGTGCTGACAATTCAAAGAAGGAGCTAAAAAAGTACCATTTGAGGTTCCACATAGCCCAACCACGAATAGATCCATATGGCCATATCAAGAAGAATCTTGGACCTGAGTATGCCCACCTGCATAGCATTACAGAATTTTGGACTAATTGTAAAGATGATAAGGAAGTGCAGATGAGGAACTATATGTGGATGACTGCATACTTTGTTAAAAGGGTCAACCTATTCCAAGTGCCTAACCAGGTGGATGAGGATGAGAGTACGGTCATGGATCCCCGATATAATGTAGTTGCTAATCTCCTAGTACCTCTAATTGATTAGGAGGATCAAGAGGTTGATTACCTCAATATTCTAACTGAGCCCATTGAGGTTCACACAAAGGAATGGATTGATGGGAAAATTTCTTGATTGAAGCAGCAAGGGGTCTCTCTAATCTATGAGGGGCTCAAAAGTGAGCCAAGTGGAACAAATGGTGGGACAACTATTACCTCAACAAGAGAGACTTTGGAATCCCCTCCATTCACTATTTCAAGGAAAGGAAAATAAACTGATGAGCAATAGCCTAATCCAAAGGTGTATGCAAGAAAGGCCTAAGAGGGTGAATCTTCCAAGAAGCATAAGAGTTTGGGTAGCATCACAGAGATGCCTTTATTCCAAGAAGACCCACTCCATGAAGAAAAGGAAGTGGAGGCTTAGCAACCAAAATCTCCAACTGCCACCTCCATTGTCGTTGCTCCTCCACCTGCTTCCCACGCATTGGTTGCCACTTCCCCGCCTGCGGTGGACATCTCGGTCCACCTTGCCACTTCTTTGCCCACCGTGCAGGTTTTGATGATTGACTCTTATTCTGTCACCACCTCTCTGCTTTCTTCTACTTCCATTTCTTCGACCACATCTCTTTTGCTAGCAACATTAACAATGCCAATGCCAATGCTTTAACTCCCAGAGGGATTCTCTCGGCATATGCAGAATGTCCCCTCCAATATTTTTGAAGTATTGATTAATCTAGCCATCTAGGCTTCCCTGGCATAAGTTCTTTCTAGTGTTCCTACCTCAAATCCTCCAACTGAACCACCAGAGATGAAAGCCACAATGGAGATATCTGAGGATTTGGAGCGACAAGAAAAGGAAGAAACAATTGTATTTGAGGAAGAAGCAGATGACTACAATGAACACCTAGAATACCAACATTTACAAATTGATAGGGTAGTCCATGAAGGAGAAGAAATAGAGTCCTCCAAGGGTGATGAAGAAGAAGATTCTGACACGAAATATATTGTACAAACCTTTGATGTGGATCTTGAAGAAGACCTAGCTCGAAAATTAAAGGATGTTGGAGAAGTGGAAAGACCACCTCTTGAAGAAGAGATGGAATCTAGTGATAAAATGGAAGAAGACACTAAAATACCAAATGGGGAACAAGAAGAAAGTCCCAAGCATGTTGAAGAGGTGCCTCTCTCAGAAGGGCAAGAAGAACAAGAAAAGAAAGAACAAGAAGATGTGCCACCTCAACATTTGGAAGAGGAGAGTAAAGAAGAAGATAAGCCTGAAGAAGAGGTTCAAACCCACAAAATTTTGTAGATGGAGTAGTCCAAAGAACATGGGCATGGAGAAGAAGAAAAAGATACCAAAGGGGAAGATAGGCCCAAGGAACACCTACCAACTAAGTCCCCCATCAAACGCACAGTGTTAATCCAGGATTTCGATGAAGAAAAAGAAGCTATAAGGATGAAACAAGAGGCTCCTGGTGATAAAGAGATTGAGGTCAGGAAGAATGAAGAGGAAGGTGATTGTGAATCACCCATGGAAAAGCCTTAGATGCCCAAATGGCTTGAAGAGCAACTGGAGAAGAAATCTCTTGCTCCCAAGGATCCAAGAGCAATATTAGAGGCCATCTTGGCCTGAGCTCAAATCAACACCAAGAAAGAGAAGAGGCCCAAAGTAAGATCCAAGATGATGATGGATGCTTCTAGATCTAAGACCGTATAGGTGGCTACGATAGTTGTGGGATAAGAAGGAATAAGTTACAATATCTCCACCATTGACTTGGGGACAACATCAAGGGAGAAAAAGGTAGATCACCTTCAGGAGTGTGTTGCCCTGGTGGTGCATTTGATATAGTAGGATAAGATCTCCAAAGATGAGCTCAAGGCGCAACTGGCTAATTTGATAGCCTACACTCAACATTAGTCATTAGCAGAAGAGCTTCCCATGACATCTTAGGCTCTGCCATAGCTGTTGTCTGAGGAGCAGATTGATAAGCTTGAAAAATGAAAGAACTAGACCAAGACCAAAGAATATTGGTTCCAACAAGTCCTGTATGTTGGAAACACGGGCATCAATCGTGTTGTTAGAACAACAAATAAATTCTTGGTAGTCTAGAAATCCCTTGAGGGCACACAAAAGTTCTATGTCAACTTCACAGGGATATATGATTCTTCCTATCCAAAAATTGAAGCCATTATCAAGCTTCCCCATAAAACATGGAAAGAGGACCTTGCATTTGCAGAGGATGATCACTGGCTGGTTGAAATGTGGAAGATGGACTTTGATCATAGAAAGGAAATACTAGAGCATGTGCTCTGCAAGGTGGAGCCTGACATTGATTGGGCCAAGGATATCAGGGCCAATTATGTTGAGTACTTGAATTTAATTTCAGGTTATGACATGCTTTCCATCAAAATTGATCCCAAAAAGATAAAGACTCATCTACAGAAGAGGATGGAAGGTGGAATTTTGGGTGAACTACAAATTTTATGAATTTTTTTGCTTGGGCTTTAGCCCAATCTGAACAGGTCAGAGACAATACAACCAAGTGCAATGAAGATTGGGACATGCTCACATAACGATCCAAACAATGGAATTACGAAGTGCTTCAATCTAATATAATGGAGATCGGGAAGCTTGGGGCATTGATCAACAAGTTTATAGAATATGTCGCTTTAAAGAAGTAGGAAGGAAACCTGATCATTGATGATAAGCTCCTCATAGAATGGCTACACTAAAGGAAATCAACAAAAGACAAAAGTGCTACAATGTTGTCACAAAAGGACAAAATAGGGAAAATACAAGAAATGTATTTTAAATTGTAATATATTTGGGGTAAGCTGAAACCCTAGTTTATATTGAATCTTGGCCACACAATTGAAATTAATCTTGGCCATTCATTTTTCTTTTTGAACACTATAAATAGGGGGTCTCCTCTCATTTTCAAGGGAGAGATGAGTTGTTGTAATGACATGCTGCAAAAAATTTAATAGAAATGCATTGACTTTGGTGGATTTTTGAGTTTCTTTGCATGTTTCATGATTCATCTCCCATAGTTAGCTTAGTAAGATAGATGTGCTTTGTTGTTCTTCATAAGTTAGATTGATTTGATAAACTAGTTGATAATGTTCCATGGTTATGAATATTTTTGCTGTGGTGATGTCTTTTTTGTCCATACTTTCTTTTGTTTATTGATGGTAGATAACTATGTAAAGTTAGTCTGGACTTAAATCGAAAGATGCTCCAAAATTTTATCTTTTGTTCATGCATGTTTATGGTGGATGAATGGTAAAATATCTACAGTCCCTAGAAGCTTGGGCAATTTTCATGATAGTGTGAGTTTTCTGGTTAAGTGAAATTTTGTTTTAAGGAAGTTGTCCACAATAGAACCCTCCATGATCACTGTTCATAGTTATTTTTAGATCTAGGAACCTCTTCTCTTCCCTACTCTTTTTCCATTTTTTTAAGAAGTAACCTATGCTAAGGTTCATTTCACATTGTAAAGACAAATCTTAAGATAACATTGGAGTTTCATATTGTTGTTCAAACTTGTAGTAAATTGCACGTCAACTTCCCATCTTAGGAACTTCATTTTCAAGACCCACATCATCTCTAGCCAAAATACATAAGTCCACCAAGTGATTACCAACAAAATCACATCAAATACCAACTGAGAAATTCCATGCACATCATGACTTGACCCTTGAGAGACCTTGGGGTAGTGATTGGTAACTTTCTTGCAAATTTCTACCTTTCAAGAGAGTTAGTGCACCTACACACTGCCTATGTTGAGAAGGTGCTAAAACACCCATCAACATCATTTTTTTTTTATTCAAGGGGTAAACACTTTTGACCAGAGCTATGAACCAGAATACAACCATTCAACAATACCACCCCAACAGGGTTTAAACCTTGGTGGCAAGAAAAAAAATGCCACCTTTAAACTAACACACCATGCCAATACCATCTCCCATCAACATCATGTAAATGTCCTAAGTGTTCTTAAAAAAAAAAAGTGATTTTAGCTACATGTTGAAGATGAACTTACTAGATGCTATAGGTCAAATTCTTAATGTTACTGCATTTGGAGAACCAACAACTATATTGTTATGTGTTTTTGTAGAATATTTTCAACTCCTACTAGGAGATAACAATGTTGCTACTGACATTATAGCCAATATTATCAATTGTCGGTTTGTACTTTCTTTTACAATTTAGTCAAATCAATTTAGTGGACGTAAAACATAGAGCACTGTTACTACAACTATTAAGTGTGGTTACCTTTTGTTACTACAAAATGGATTTTTTTGCTACATTCAATGTTTTATTTCCAATGTATCGTGTTGTTCACTAACATTTTCCATGATTTATTGCAACATCATGTTATAACATCATGTTCTCTGCAATTTACTTACACCGTATTTCTAATTATATTTAATGCTCCACACAAATATTTTTTATTATTGTATATTTATTATCTTATTTAATGTATTTTTTTTAATATAATCATATTACTATATAATAAAAATGTATAATAATAATAATAATAATAATCATAATATATCAACAACCGATAGTGGCATGGTGTGATGGTTAAGTTGTGTTGTTATTCTTGCCATCAAGGTTCAAACATCATTGGGGTGTAATTTTTGAGAATTTAGAGTGGGGATGAGGTCCCCAATTTGTGATCTCACCGGTTCATAGCTCTTTCTTAAAATCATTTACCCCTCTCTCAAAATAAATCATAATATATCAACAAAATCATTTTCTAAATGACCTATCAATTGATCTCGTGTACTACAAAATGTATACATAAAATAAACCAATATTTTTTCTTAATTGAACTTCCACATCTCTTCAGCATACCCATTGCACACCAAGGTGTGGTTGCTATTTTTAATAAATATTTATTATATATGCTACAACTTATGACATATGTTCATTGTCTTGGAAACAATGTTGTCAATATAGGCTAAAGGTATATATTCTTGGAATACAAGTATGAATGAAAGTAATTTTAAAAGAAAAATTTAGGTTAAGCTAATAAACTTTATATAAATAAGTATCGATTAATTTAGTTTTGATAAAAGATTGTGGCTTAATAATTTTTATGTATTTTAATTATATATAAGATATATTGAGAATTTTTTTTTTATGTGTTTAAATTTTTAATCAATTTTTCACATAAAGGTACAATAGGTGTTTTGAGAATGATATGTCTCAACATATTTTATATATATTAGTAAATATGTATAAGCTACTAGTAGCATTCATGGTGCAACATGCAAGACATTAAATGAATTTGGGTTAGAGTTATAATCAGGGTTAAAGATAGAATTAGGGTTAGGGGTAGGATTAAGATTAGGTTTAGGGTTGGTGTTAGGATTACAATTAGAGTTAGGGTTGGGGATAGGTTAGGGTTAAGATTAAGGTTAGGGTTAGGATTATGATTATGGTTAGTGTTAGAGATGGAATTAGGGTTTGGGTTAAAAATAGGGTTAGAGTTAATATTAGGGTTAGGGTTAGGATTAGAGATGAAATTAGGGTTAGGGTTAGGATAAGGGATAGAATTAGATTATGGGTTGGGTATAAGGTTAGGGTTAATATTAGAGTTAGGGTTAGGATTAGGATTAGGGTAAGATATAGAATTATGTTTAGGGGTAGGATTATGGTTAGGGTTAGAATTAGAGATCAATATAGGTTTAGGGGAGGGGTTAAGGTAAAGGTTTGTGAGGCCCCTCCTTTAGTCACCATTTGACTCTATGTTATTTTTTCACTATTAAAACTCTTAAATGATGATTTCATGATTTATTATGTTTGCATATTACCGCACATATTTATGGATTGTTTTGGTATACTTATGTGATGGAATTTAGGTTGAATAATGCATTTTATGGATAAATTGTGAGATTAGATGGTTTCTCTTTATGTGAAATTACAAAAATGAAGTTTATTGAATAAGATTATAATGGATAAAATTCTCAATAATATGGCTCATTTTTGCACCCTAGGAGCAAAAAAATCAAGCCAATCTAAGGTGAATTGTACCCTATACCTACTCATTTTTTCTTTGATTTCAAAAATAGGCAGATATTTGTATTCCCTCTACAAATCTAGACTTTTTTTTCTCAAGTCTATTATTGTAATAGATCTGTGAGGCTATATTTGGTTGTAGTTAACATTGATAAGAATAAACCTAAATTAGAATACATCATTAATATTGTAATTAACATCTTGGAGAAAGTGCAACAATCTAATCATGTCGGATCTCTTTTGATAATTTTGTTATACATATAACAAGTCTTTTAGCCATGATGATCTTGATATGTTAGATGATTCCCTTGAGTATTTCATCTCTCCTAAATTTTTCATTAAGACTTGTAAGGTTTCAACATGTCAAAGAAAAATAAATAGAATCACACCTTAGCTAGTGATCTACCAACCTTCAAATCTACCTTAACCACAAAAAAAATTAGTGCTTATTATAGGACCACGATCAAACAAACCAACAACCCCTAGTCATATCCTAAAATTTTCAAGAAAATTAACTCAACGCAATCATATGTAACAAGATGTATTGTAGTAATAACAATATCATAGTGTGGCTAATACATAAAACACATAAAATAATGTGATCAAAGAAAGCACAAACCATCCCTTCATCAATTCGTTTTCCAAAACCAATTCTCCTTACTACACCTTTTTTGATTCAACATAATGGTAAGGAGTACAATCTTGTGGAGTAATTTCATGCTACTCTTGCTAAGATTTCAATATGGGATTTGGTTCAAAACTCACCAATTTAAATTAGCATGAATCAAGAGGCTTTATAAAAAAAATTGTGCCTTCTATTTCTAAACTAAATCATGTAGTATCTTTATATGAGGGTATGAATTCCATAAACTTGAATATTATATTTCATCAAAAGGAATTACCCCATCTTGAGATATGAAAAAAAAAAATGATGCCTTGATTATAATAATTTCTATTTGTAGTGTCAAAAAATGTTATGTACATTTTCACACTTAATTTGGACTTGATATCGCCTTGATATAGTGCTGTGAGCTATTTAAAACATGCACATTAGGTCTTGAGCCCTTATTAAGCTAAATTAACTTAAATTTACCTTATTTTAATGTTGTAAATTGTATTTATTTACACCTTCACATTAAATTTAGGAGGCTTGTAAATAAAATGGACCTAATATAGTGTTTTAATGTGTTCTACACATTCACATTGGATTTGGGGCCCTTTTTAGCTAAGTACACCTAATTTTTCCTTAATTTAATATTGTAAAATGTATTAGTACACCTATTTTGGGATCCCTTGCATTTATAGCCTTTATATCATCATTAATAGGCCTCTATGACCCTATATTATACATCCCAAGGCATATTTTAATCAAAAACCTGACAATATCAACATATAAACTTAATTTACACATTCCTCAACATTTTAGAAAGTATAATAGCCCCTATGGAACCCATTCACCACTTTAGGTGAATGAGTCCCATCCAAGTGGGACTCATTTTCCTAGCTTGGTGAATGAGTCCCATTTGGCCTATTTTCAAGGTTTGAGCATGAAAAAATGGGTTTTAATTTCAAATTTATTATATGTCAACCTTGGGGATGTAATAAATGACCATTTGAGTGCATTTCCTATATAAAAAAGCTTTCAAATCATTATTTCATCAAGCCTAAATGATATCTAGTCAAGAAAGCAAGATTTATGCATTTCAAGATTTCACAAGAGCATCAAGAAAGCATTCAAGATCATTTCTAAGGCATTCAAGGGAAGATTCCTCATCAATTGTTGTAGCAATTCAAGATCCATTATAATTTCAAGGATATCAAGCATCAAGCATGTTATTTGAGCTAGTGTTGTGATGTAGCATTGAAGATCCAAGATCAAGCATTGTTCTACAACTATTCTCAAGATCAAGATCTACATCCTTCACGGCCATTTTATGTTGCTTAAGTTGCAGATTTTCAAGATATCATTCAAGGTATCATTGTTCATGTTTCATATCCTATGTTTCATGTTTCATCATTTGGTTTAATTACCTAAAAGGGGTTTGACCAAGGAAAACGCCTATCCACTAACCCCACAAGATTTTTCCATCTCCTTTATGTGTGATTTGTAAGTCTAGGTTGCATATTTCCCAAGGAGCAAGATTGGAGAAAAGTTGCAAATCATTCAAAGTTTTCAAAGTTGTCATCAAGCCTTGGAGAACCTTGGAGAAGACCTACAAGTTGCAATTCAGGGATTCAAATCCAAAAATCACTTGGGAAGGACATAGCAGACAGAGAGCATCAGGATCAACTTTTGAAGTTGCAAAAGGCCCAACTGGACTGATTCACCAGTTCTGGCGAATGAGTCCCAAGTCCAGTCAACTTTTAGGACTTTGTAGATTTGGATACCGTTTTGGCAGAAACCTGTTCCTGCATAGTTTTCCATAAATAGGATTGGTTTACCCAGCTTGGAGAATGATTCCTAGTAAGTAGTAAAAGCAAAATTTCTAGTGATTCAGACCTCCATTTAGTTATCTCTAGTTTCCTAGGTTTACACCTTCTTGTTTTAAGTTTTATGTTTTATTTAATTCACTTTTCTATATCACATAGTGTTAGTTTGCATTCAATTAGGGTTTGGTATTGCATCTTGCATTTAATTATCTTTTCCAAGTTCAAACTTGGTGGTGAACCCCTCATTAGATCATATTCAACCCCTAGAACAACCCTCTTGCAAGATCTCTTTCACTTTTGCATTGAGATCTCAAGGGTTTGTTTTTGAATGAAAGTTAGTGAAAATTGTCGCTTTTAGGTACCTAAACCCTAAAAGTGGGAGAGGAAACAATTTTCCACCTTTCATTTTGGTCAAGCTACATTTAGAAAATTTCAATTTCTGATTTGGAGTGCATTATCATCCTAGATTTATCTTGCACTAACATTGCATTAGGATTTGCATTAGTTAAATTGAATTATAGGTTTCAAATTTTGCATTAGTGAAAGCACATATAGCTTAAATTTTTGCATCTCATTTTACTTATTTAAGAATTCAAAATCTACATTTGCATCTCAGATATAGATCATAAAACATAACAAGCATAAAATTCAATTGAAAACTTCTAAAAATTTTGAAAAAAAAAATCCTACTATGACTCATTCGCCACCTTGGGCGAATCAGTCCCAATGCAAATTTTGAACTACATTTTATAGAGTTAAATTCCTTGGTTTTGAGCTTATGTTTGTTGTTAAAACTTTTTTGTTTCAGTTTGCATATTGTCTATTACATTCAAATCATTAGAAGTAGCATAATTTGTATTCATTGCAACTGTGAATAGAATTAGCTTCTTGCACTTTTCAATTTCAGCATTTGTTCATAGTTCAATTAGATTACATTACATTTAGCATTCATTAGAAAACAAAAAAAAAGAAAAAATATCAAAAGAAACAAACAAAAAATGGTTAACCTTAGAGAAAGGATATCACTCAAACCCTTTATTAGTGATGACTTTGACATGTTAGATGAATCCCTTAATGACTTCATCTCTCCTAGATCATCCACTAAAGGTTTGATACAAGAGGATGCAATCATTGACAATTATGACAATCATAACTATTCTTCTCCCAATACCTCTCCTATTAGTGACGAAGGTATCTTGGTGATATGAGATACAATCATTGAGAATCATGAACGTCTTGTTTATCTTCCCCCTTGGAAAGATATTATGACACACGAAGCTGAGATAGTGGCCACTACTTTACCTAGTCTCCATTCATCTCCCAACACCTCCTCTACTTGTGATAATGCTTTAGTGAATAAGGATACAATCATCAATGATCATGAAAAACACATTTGTGTGGAGGATATGCTAATATTAAGAGATCAAATAATTGAGAGCTATGAAAATCCTACCTCTCCTACTTGGAAAGACATTATAGGACATGGGGATATAATTGTAGATAATCATGAAAATCAAACCTTTCCTTCTCCTAATATCTCTTCTAGGCATGAAGAAGATAGTTTAGTGTTAGAATATATCCTTATTGAGACACATGAGAATCTTATCCCTCCCTTTCCTGATGCCCCTACCATTTGGGAAGACCTATTTGAACAAAACTTTCCAATCATTGGTAAACATGAAACTAATAGTTATCCTTCTCTTAATGCCTCTCCTATGTGTGATGAAGTTACTTTACAAAATCTAACCATGAAATATGATGAACCTATTGTTTGTCACTTTCCTAAAAGATCTACTAGGGTAGATATTATGGCACAAGAGAATGAGACCTTAGAGTAAAAGGATGAAATTATGGAAAAAAATACAATCTCCCCCAATCCTAATATCTATCCTATTGGTGAAGAAGATACTATGGTGTTACAAGATCCAATTGATGAGAATCATGAGGAAAACATTATTGAACAAGAAAATGCCATCATTGACACAAAAAAAGATCTAACCATTAATAACCTCCTTAATTGTGATGGTTATTTTAGAAGAATCCACCTTTGAATGTCATGAATATCTAGTTTTTCGCTCTCCTAAAAACTCTCCTTCTAGGGAAGGTACTATGGTGCAAGCAAATGACAACATTGACAATCTTCTTTCAAACAATAGTAATATGGCTTCCTTAGATGAAGATGATGAAGTGAAATTAGACTCCTGTTCACTAAGAGATCATGAAACTATGGATAATGCTTTTGACATTATGCACATTAGATATCCCTTAACACCAACCACACATGCCAAACCCATACAAGAGAAAGAAAAACAAAAAACAACTTGAAGCAACCACAAAGTTATTGGAAGATGCTTCAAAAACCTTTGATTTCATACCTATACTCATGGGAGAATACAAGATCATAACAAAAGAGTCTAAAAAGGGAAAAGAGAAACTAGTAATGGCAATACAAAATTCAAAAGCATCCGCTTCAATCACTTTAGAAGAAACAACAACATACATGATAAAATTTGATTAGGTTGAACAACCACCAAATCCAAAAGAAGTGAAAAAGCTTTACGAAAGAGGTTTTGAACTTATGAAGCAACATGTGAAAGGATGTGAAGATATAGAGCCTAAAACACAAGAAATATAATTAATGTTCTTGGTCATTGTCCCTCAAATCAAAATCCTTCATTCAATGTCAACACTATCACAAAAGATTTGTAGTGACCCTCCACTTTTGGCCCCTTTGTGGCATTTGAGTAAGTGTGGTTGATTGAATTGCAATGTCTTGTTGACATCGTGATTATATTACTTAATTTGATTTCAGAATTATGTGATATTAAAGTTAATATTTAGATTAACCTTGATTAATCAATTTAATTAAATTAAAATAGGTTAAAAGGTAACTTAAATTAAATGGGAATTGAATTGATAATTAACTAAACTATGCTTATGAAATGACATTATATGTATTATTAAATTAAATAATATATTCAAATGAATTAATAATTGAAAATAAATAAAAATTAAATTATTGTCCCTGAATTTTAATTAATTGATTGGGGAAATAATTTAATTTTAAATTAAAGAAAAGAGTTAAATCAAAATTAAATAAAATGTAAGATTGTAGTAAAAATAGAAATATTAATACATAGAAGTATTAAAAGATAAAAGGTTCACATGCCTCATCTATGCTGGCGTCTCTTTTCTTTTGCATACATTCTTACCAGGGAAATGGCAACTGCAAGATTTGGTCAAAACGCTTCCCTCCTGTATGTTGATGGATGTCCTTACCCGGTTTCCAACCCCCCATTCTGGCGTAGACAAAGTGGAATGCTGGAAAAGGTTGTGGAGATTGGCTCTACACCTTCCAATTGCATTCGCTTGAAAGTTTCTTAAGCCTTTTCAATTTGTCCATTTTGTGCATACCCTGCAAATTATTGCATACCAGGAGATCACGTTTCTTTGAGGAATTTTGTTAAACAGATCACATGCCCTTTTTCTAGCATCCTCCCTACCACTATTGTTTGGGGCTCGTCCAAACTCCCTTTTGTTGGGAATGACCTTTGCTTCTCCAATTTGGCGAGTTGGAGTCCGTAAAGAAGGTTTTCACGATGGTTTAGAGTATGTTTATTAAAATGAAAATTACTACTAAGATCCTAACAATGGGCACATTTAGGTTTTAACATAACGACAACCATTACCCTGCATAGACTCATATTTCTGTGAATGTATTTGCATTGGATCTTCTGTAGAAGGTTTTCGATAAGCAAGGTATATGTTAAAGATTTAATGAGTACACATTATGGTTGGTATCGATGCTTTTGTTATGTGCTTTCCCATCGATTTACCAATCAACTTATAGTAATATGTATATGTGTATAATTATATGTCCATCCCATTATAATTTGTAAGAGGGTATTTGATTTAAAACTACATTTTGTTATATATATATATATATCACCATATCATGTTTTGTTATATTGGCCAATAAATTGCTTTCAGTTTTAATAACTTTATATGAATATCTATGCATAATTACATTTGTAATTAATATGTAATGGTAATCACTTCATGGTTAACTGATAGAAAACAGTTTTACCTCTAATTTATATGTATATATGCTATAGTGGAGTAAAAGAATATAGTTGCGGGTAATAAATGGGAAATAAGTAGATGGTGAATTTGGAAATCTTTGGAAAAAGGATTGAATTAGTTATATTTATCAATTAGGAGATGTGTTAAAGAGTAATTTTGTCTAGAGGATTATTTGGTTAAGCTAGATTAATAAATTGGAATGTTTAATAGGGAAAAAGTTACCCCTAGTTAAATGGATGGAGGATTTGTTAAAAAAAAAAGTAATAGAATATTTACGAGTCACTTGTTTTAATAAATAAATAATTTGGAAGATTGGATAGAGGAAATTGATTATTTATATGTAGGTGATTGCTTTCAATTGTTAGAAGTTAATAATGTAAGTAGGATTATAATTAAGTTGGGAAAAAGTTTGTAAATTATGACAGTTATATGTCCAGGGGAAAAAAAAAATTGAATTTACTTGTATTTAGAAAATTGAAGAGTTGATTCAGAATGTATGTATGTATGTATGTATGTATATATATAAAATCATGTAAAGTTCGATGTTAGAATGAGACCACTTTTATTTTGTACTTAAATAAAAATGAAGCTAGTGAATTAGTATATTAAACTAAATGGAGTTCTATTTGCTTAGTATATATTTATTTATGAAATATCTGATGAGTTAGTTTTTCAATTATTAAGTGGTCTTCAATTATGTTTATAAAAGAAAGGTAAGTTTAAATGTATAGGTTATATGATATTTATTAGTTATACAATTATTTAGTTAGTAAGGTAATGAAATTAAAATTTAGTTGAAATAAAATCATTAATGATATTTAATAGTTTTATTGAAGATAAATATTCTAAGTATGAAAACCATATAGGGGAAACAAAGTTAATGAATTGAATGTGAAATTCGAAATATTATTCAAAACTTGATTAATCTATCTTGTCAACATTCTAATAATTTGAATGATTTGAAGAAGTCTTGTTTTTTAATAATATTAAGTAGGGTTAATTTTATTGATAAGATTTAAGATAAGTGATATAATTGGTGTACTAATTAAATATAGGATAAGATTTAGATCCAATTTGATAGCTTAGGATAAATGGAATTATAAGAGAGTTAGAGAAATAGTTGAAATTGTAATTGTGCTAATTAAATATTTTATTTCTCTAATTGTGTTCTATTTCATAAAAGAAATTAGTGTTTGAGATAGAGTTGGTGATAGTAACACCATTGCTTTTTATAGTTGGATATTTACCTTTTGGTTGTATAACTTATTCATACTTAGTTGAATTAGTGATCATTGCATAGTAATTAAAGTATTACCAAATGTAGTGGTAGGGTACACCATAAATTATCTTCGTGAACGTTACTTTCACATAACCCCTTAAGCATCATTGTATATTGAAATTTTAATACTAGGGTTTTGGGATAATTGCTTTGTAGATGATAATTTTTTCTTGAAATATCGATTTATAATCTTTTAGTTTGATCAAGTAAATAGCTTATTTTAATGTTGAACTCATTTGCAACCTTTAGTTTAAGATTATGGATGAAATGCTATTGCTTGTTTGATTTTCCATCATATCTCTCTTGGATGTACTTTCAATTGACCTCGCTATTGGATATTGAGTTCTATCTGATACGAAGATGATAATCTTTTAAAAGTGTTTGTTGCTATTTGTGTTGTGTTGTTGAATTGGGTTAAAGTGGGTTTGAGCCAAATTGTTACTTGTTAGGGTATCGTGTGTGGAGGAAATTTAGGTCTCCCTCAGATGCCCTATTGGCCTAAATTTATTGTTGGTGATTGTAGTTGATTTTGTTAGCTTTGAGTGAGTTTGAGGATCTCATTATGATATTGCCTCCTTTACTCTACACTTGTCATTTTGTGATTATGGATGTTATATAGTCATTTTGTGGTCTGTAACGTGTGTCTTTCTCTTGTGTTAATTCTGATTGAGGAGATTTGATGCAATGACTTTCTTGTAGTCATATTTTGAGATGGTTGGAAAACCGATGTGTTTGAGTTACCCTCAGTGGGATTTTGTGGACAGACAGTGTTTTAGGCTTCCAAAGGTAATGAAGAAACTTGATTTATATTGATTTTTCATGGTTGGACCTTTGTGATTCATTGATCTTATTTTAAATTTGAGCTCTTGTGGGTGTTACCTTTCCCCATGGTTTTTCTTTTTGATGTGGTTTTTGGGCAAGAAGGTTCATGCCTCGCATTTGTACTTGATTTTCATGATTTGGTTGCATTGTGCATTTTGGGTACACTCTTGTTGTTTTGGACTATTTTGATGCTACTAGGGAGAGTGAATCTTCATGGGGGTCGACGCAAAAAGGGGAAGCTTGGATAACCCATGGAAGAGTTATTTAATAAGTGATAACCTAATAAAATTAACTAGTGGGTTGGGTAGGTTCACATTAATAAGATAAGTAAGATGCCTCTCCCATGCCATTAGTGCTTTCACAGACTAAGGATTGGATGAGAAGGCCATGGTCAGCAAGATCACTACCTTGTCCTCACAAAAGGTTAGTGGTCCCGTATGTGTCACCCTATGAGGCCAGCGCCTAGTGAGGGGAAGTTAAGATAACCATAGATGGGGGTTGGCACATAGTGAGAGGCAGTCAAGATAACCCATGCTAGGGCCATGCAATGATACTCTTCCTATAGTATCCCTTGTATTTCCTTTGAGTACCTCTAGAAGTTGTCATCTTGCAAGTATTCATTTTGATGTTGTTGATTATTTATGTTTATTATTACCCTTGTTTATTGAGTCATGTTTCTCTTCCACTTGACTGTTTGTTTGTAATCTTGCAAGTAGCCTTTTGATATTCCTGTTAATTGAATGTTTCTTGATACTTTTGCATTGTTCAGTCTTGTTTCCTTTCGCTTGACTATTCTTGGTCGTGGGTTTTTCTTGTCATCTCCTAGCATAGGGGGTGGGCCTCCGGGTCCATGTGGTTGGGTGGGACATGCTATGTACCCCATTGAGTCCCTAGCCAAAGTTTGAGTTTTACAGAGTTGAACTAGTTGCGGTGACTTCAAACATGTGCCAGAGATGGATCTAGTCTTGATACTTTGTATTCATCTTTTTAGTCGTATTACTCTATCAGATTATATTGTCCCCATTCATGTTGGGGAACACTTTTGTATTATTGTAATTCTTGAACAATTTAATTTAATGAAACAAATGTAATATATTATGTTACCTTGTAAGCCAGAGGTGGTTAATGTTTCATGATAGCTATTATTTGATGTCTTGTATCTATGGAAATATGCTCCATTGATTTCTTAGGATAATAGTATGTTATGGTTATTGGAATTAAGTTAATCTTTTTGAATTATCATCTGTGGATGTTTCTTATTGATGGTGTATAACGTATCCTTGGTTCGTTCGTTATCGTTATGGTATGAGTTTAGGTTTCGTAATGTCATCATGTGTACCCCAGGGGACGTAGTTGATATGGTGATTGTATAATTTATTTATATTTAATGTATGTTCATGTTCATCTTGTGTAATGTTCTGCTTTCAAAAAAAATTGTGCGGTAATTTGTTAGTTTTAGTTGTCCTTTGGGTTCACACAGTAGGGCATTTCAAGATTCTTCTAAGACAAATTTAACTTTCATGCATCTGAAACTGATAGATATCTCATTAAATATGTATCAAGTTGACACCTTGTTTACTCATCATAATAAATAACCTTAGTTGTTTCTCCTTTCCATGCAATATTTGTAGGATCGTAGTATACTCAGTATTGATTGTTTTGCATTCATCACAAATTATTCCCTTTTTGCAAGGAGCAGCATATCATCATCAATTCTAGGCTCACCCTTATCCTACACTAAGTGGGGGAAAAGCGGTTAGGAATCCTTATCCCTATATATCACTTGTCGTTGTCTCTTTTGGCTAGTTGACCGCCTTTCATGTTTATATAAGAGCAAGATTGGGATGTGGATGACATGCCTTAAGGTGGATCGTATGCGACATACTTATTCATGATGTAGTTCGATTAAGAAACATATGACTTAGCATAGGGATTTCAAAGTTGGCTCTCATGTCTTCTTTCATGTTAGCATTTATCATTTACTACTTTAAAGAAATTTCTCATGATGATGGTGTAGCAACTACTTTAAATTGGGGGCATACATCGATGACATCTTTTGGAAAAATTTCATAGCGTGATTTTTCTTTTCTCTTGTGATGTGTCCTCTTCTTGGTGGTTTCATTAGGTTTGATGTCATACAAGAGTATACGATCTATTGACATGGAATGATGTGAACGAGGCATCCCATGGCTGACGATATAAAAATTTTGACTTGCCCTCTCTTCGAGACATTAATGATGCAAAGATGGTGGAGATCCAGGAAACAAATTGACACAACTTCTCTCAAATATGCCACTTTGAAATTAATCCCCAAACACACAACATGGAAACTCAACTACCCAACACAATCTGATTACACAAAGACCTATCTCAACATATTTTAGGCATCTACTCAGACCTAATACAATATTCCAATCATATTCTTCAAGGTTCATTAGGCTAGCACTAGTTTCACTAGATTGACCTACTCAAAAGGCTACAAAATTATCCCTAATTTACAAACAAACTACTCTTTAGAATTCTCCAATTACGATGTACTCTTGGAAAGTCTTCAAAAATGCCACAAAACTCCCAATTCCATAGGTTTTATACATATACTTGACCCATAAGACTCCATTCTTCGAAACCCTCACTTCCTTCCAAATATCTAGGGTTTTTGAGTTCTCAGCCCCCTAAAGCTTTCCAAGCCCTACCAAAGCATTAAGACACTTGTTCAAGGTCTACACAGGCCTTTCACATCCTTTCCTAGAACATGCTAACAACAGATGAACAAAACACATCATTGTCCTATTCATTCTTTCTTATACAAGCCTTTATTCCTCACTGTGATGGTGTCTCACGGTTTGCAATCTTCTTTATTTTCATTTTAAAACTTAAAGAGACTTTCTCTAATCTATCTCCATGCCTCCCCACTAAGTAATAGGCTGAAACAGTAAGTGGGAAGGCCTAGAACATGGTGAAACTACAAATGATGTTTCCTTATTCTGTGCAGGTAGAATACACAGTAATAACAAATAACAATATAAATTTGTGAATGAGACTTCAATGTAGGTTCAAAAACCTTCTAGTTCCATTACTTACAAAATAAACAAGGTTATAGTTCATCAAACTTCCTGTACGACCTGTATAGTGTGGAAAAGATACAAAAATATAGTGATAATGAGAAGAAAAACAAAGAATTAACACAGATAGGTTGATTTTTATTCAATGATTGTTCCTTCACCTTGAACCATCAACAGTTCCTCATGCCTTTTCAAGTATTTTAAATATTTACAATTCATTAGAGCCTTCAACAATGCCTACAACTGACTTGTAACCACCCAAACCTTCTTTTGACTTGAAAACATCATTATTGACAATTAAATGCTAAATGAACACTATTAGCAAGAGTTTTGTTCTAAGACACCAAGAACCATTTGGAAACCTTTAAATTAATCCTAATATGACTTCTAAACTTCTACTTTGCACCCCTATTCACTTTCCTTCTAGAGGCTATAAAGACTCTTTAGGAATAAGATTGTACAATTGCAACACAAAACCCAAGATTCACCATAGAACATATTCAAAGGTCTTGAAGGACCTTATTAAAGACAAAATATATCCAAAAAACTAACATCTACCTATTGAAATCTTTGCTTAACATCAAATAATCACAAAATAAGGGTGAAGTGTGGGTACTCCTGCACCATACACCCCCCCTAGAAGATTCTCATGTCCCATGAGTGGAGGTTGAGACCAACCCCACCATCCACCATACATGTGCCTTGGATCAATAACTACTGGCCACTGGTTCAAATCTTACATTCCCAATTGTGTTGCATATAAAGGTGTTCCCATACTTCCACATGGCTGTGTTTGCATTCCCAAACCTAAAATCTGCCCTTTATCCATTCTTAACTCAGCATTTAGTTGCTTCTTATCACCTGCACCTGCATACAAACAAGGATTAGCTTTATCATTTTCATAAATTACCCCTATCATAGTACCATGAATTTGTCTTCGTCTGCCCTACAGTGTACTATGTACCTCTACCCCTGTCACCAGTTCCAAAGCCCTTCCACCTTGTTTTCCCTATCCTTTACTGACTGTCCTATTAACTTGTTGTACCATTGTCTTCATAGCCATTCCAACCACTTTACCTACAAATCTTGCTTGTTTCTCCCCTCTACTCTCAGCCACAGGGAATTCTATGCTCCTTATCATCACACTATGATGCACATTCACTGTCCTTGTCTTGTTTAACCCTAAATTTACCTTTAGATTTGTTTTACCTACACTTTTAGACTTACATTTGTGTATATCATCAAACTCTTTGATCTCTTTCACAATATTCAAGGGTTCCTTGGTCCCACACATGATGAATTTTTCCTTACCTTTCTCATCCTCTATCCAAGGAGTCAAAACAAACCTTTGTCTATCTTTCATGATTGTGTATTTGTTTTCCTTCCCATAATAGATGGCACTCCTATCATACTGCCATGGCCTTCCAAGGAGTATGTGACAACATTCCATCAGAAAAATATCACAAAGAACACTGTCCTTATACTCACCTATTTGAAAATATACCATAGCTTGCTCATTCACTATCAATGATTGACCATTACTTAACCAAGAGACCTTGTAGGGAAAATCATGATGGATTCTTTTCAAGCTGAGTTTATTCACCATTTCACAAGAAACCATGTTTTCAATTGAACCTGAGTCCACTACCATCCTACATACCTTACCTTGTACTTTGCAATTGATTCTGAAGAGTTCTTTCCTTTGTAGGGGTTCTTCAGGAATTGACACCTTGAGCAATGTTTTTCTAATCATCAAACTCTATCCAACTTCTGATGTGAGATTAATGAAAGGTGAAGTCACACTCTCTTCATCTTCATGCACTAGTTGATTCCTCCTTTCTCCTCCATGAGAGCTTGAACCTTGCCTTTCAAGACACTTGAAGGATGGATGTCCATGCTAGTTGCAAGTGTAGCATCTTCCTGAAAATGCATTGTTGGAATTCCTTCCTCCTCCAAATCTGCCTCACGTGCCTCTCCATCCACCTCTAAAATCAGATTGCTCCTGCTCCTTCTTGTCATCACCTACACTCTCATTGTTTTCCGTTGAATTAGGATCGAATCCTCTTCCTCTAGATTTATTTCCTTCTCTTATCTCCTCTTTAACTTTTCTTCTGCCCTAATTGCCATTTGAAAGCATTGTTCAACTGATTTAGGTGCCAAAATGTTGATCTCATCCTGGATGTTGTACCTTAATCCATTCAAGCACCTAGCAACCATTTCATCTTCATCTTCTTGATTCTTAGTTCTTATGCTCAACTTATAAAATTCTTCAGTATATGATTGCACATCCAAATCTTTGTGTCTAATATTTTTCAACTTTTTAAGCAATTGATCATTGTAATCACAAGGGAGAAATTTACCTTTCATTTTAGCCTTCATCCTTTCCCATGAAGTGATCTTTCTCTTTCCTTGTCTCTCCCTTTTCTCCTGCACAAAATTCCACCATACCAAAGAATGTCCCTTTAGTCTTGTTTTAGCCCTCTTCACCTTAAGTCCTTCATCAACATCTTCACTATAAAAGTAGTTTTCCATAGCCCCAATCCAATCTAGGAGCTCTTCACTATCAATTTTTCCTTCATACATAGGAACATCTAGTTTTCCATGTCCCTCCTTCTTCACAGCCTTCAAAAGTTTCATCATTTTTGCATCATCAGGATCCATCTCCTCTTCTTCACTAGAAGGATCTTCTTTAGAATCACTTTCATATTCTTCTCCTTTGTGCTTTGCTTCCCATGCAACCATCTTCTTCTGCAAGGCCTCTAATTTTTTATCCTATTCATCCATTCTTCTTACAACAACACTCCCCTTAGGAGGCATCCTCTCAATCCTATCTCTTAACTAACCTGCAAAACCAATCAATCAATAAAAAAATATCTACTACCTTGCTCTAATACCACTATGATACAGAGGTGGTCAAGACGCGGGAAACAAATTGACACAACTTCTCTCAAATATGCCACTTTGACATTAATCCAGAAACACACAACAGGGAAACTCAACTACCCAACACAATTTTATTACACAAAGACCTATCTCAAAATCTTTTAGGAATCTACTTAGACCCAGTACAATATTCCAATCAGATTCTTCAAGGTTCATTAAGCCAACACCTAGTTTCACTAAACTGCCCTACTCAAAAGGCTACAAAATTAGCCCTAATTTTCAAAAAAACTACTCTTTAGACTTCTCCAATTACCATGTACTCTTGGATATTCATCAAAAATTCCACAAAACTCCCAATTCCATAGTTTTTATATAGATACTTGACCCCTAAGCCTCCATTCTTCAAAACCCTCACTTTCCTTCCAAATATCTAGGGTTTTTTAGTTCTCAACCCCTTAAAGCTTTCCAAGCCCTATCAAAGCATTAAGAAACTTGTTCAAGGTCTGCATAGGCTTTTCACATCCTTCCATAGGTCATGCTAACAACAAATGAACAAAACACATCATCGTCCTATTCATTCCTATTTATACAAGCCTTTATTCCTCATTGTGATGGTGTCTCATGGTCTGCAATCTTCTTTATTTTCATTTTAAAACTTAAAGAGAATTTTCATAATCTATGTACATGCCTCCCCATTGAGTAACAGGATGGAACAATAAATAGGAAGGCCTAGAACATGGTGAAACTACAAATGGTGTTTCCCTATTCTGTGCAGGCAGAATACACAGTAACAACAAATAACAATATAAATTTGTGAATGAGACTTCAATGAAGGTTCAAAAACTTGATAGTTCCATTACTTACAAAATTAACAAGGTTCTAGCTCATCAAACTTCCTGTATGGCCTGTACAGTGCTGAAAATATACATAAATACAGTGATAATGAGAAGAAAAACGGAGAATTAACACAGATAGGTTTCTTTTTATTCAATGATTTTTCCTTCCCCTCGAACCATCAATATTTCCTTGTGCCTTTTCAAGACTTTTAAATATTTACAATTCATTAGAGCCTTCAACAATGTCTACAACAGACTTGTAACCACCCAAACCTTCTTTTGACTTGAAAACATCATTATTGACAATTAAAGGCTAAATGAACACTATTAGCAAGAGTTTTTTTCTAAGACACCAAGAACCATTTGGAAACCTTTAAATTAATCCTAATATGACTTCTAAACTCCTACTTTTCACCCCTATTCACTTGCCTTCTAAAGGTTACAAAGACTCTTTAGGAATAAGATTGTACAATTGCAACACAAAACCCAAGATTCACCATAGAACATATTCAAAGGTCTTGAAGGACCTTATTAAAGACAAAATATCTCCAAAAAACTAGCATCTACCTATTGACCTTCTTTGCTTAACATCAAATAATCACAAAATGAGGGTGAAGTGTGGGTTCTCCTGTACCAATTAAGTACAATTCTCCCTAAGAGGAAGACTATCACATGAATAAAGAAAAATCCCCTTTAAATAATTTTTTACAAAAGCATTTACAAAAAGAATTACAATGTGGTGCCTTATCAAAGTTATCGGGAGGATAACTTTGGTATGGTTAGTATGATGCAAAGCTAACACACTAGCATGAATTTCTCATTACACGGTGGGAAGCTGACACACTAGCATGGATTTCTCACTAAACCAATTCTTTTTTGATAACTCACCCTATGGATGATTTGATGTTCCATGGCCCCAAAGTGAGCACATCTTTGTCAAAGCTTGATCCACCTCATTTTTAAATTTTTACTCATTTTTCTTTCTTTTATTTATTGAGATTGCATGTTTGAGTACCTTTTTTTCCTACATATCATACAAATTTTTCATGTCCTTTCATGCTTATGTTGGTTTGACATAGGATCTTGGATCCTAGGGGCTTGACCACCTCCTTTGATCTTGGTGCAGGAGCACCTTGACAAAGTTTTGAATCCTTGAGGAAAGTTTCAGAAATTGATTAAATTTGATGTTTCACCTTGTAATAAGGATAATTTAAGTCATTTATAATGTATTAAAGTCATATTTAGCAAACAAATGTGTAAAATGCAAAATTGTCAACAAATAGTGTCAAAATTGCAAAAAGTGTAAAAGTTGCATAAAAGCAACATTAGGGAGTTAAAAGATCATTAGGGACTAAACATGGATAGGAAGTTAGAAATAAGTTATAAATTGATTATTCATGTTGTATTTCTTTTAAAAATTCTTTGGAATCATTTGGGAACTCATTGGTGGTTGAAATTTTGAAATAGAATCAATAAAGGCACTGTTTTATGCATTTACTTACATAAATTCTCTATTTCCAGACCTTGTATGAAATTGTACAAGCATAAAATCATGTCTTATTGATTTTAAGTGTTATAAGGAACAATCACCTCTCAATTTATTTTTGTTTCATGTCAATTGGTGGAGATTTGAAAGAGTTATTGTAATTTTTGTGAAAACCCTGGTTTAGGGTAACAGGGAGCCTTTAAATTCATGTTTCTCTTATATTTATCAATTAAAATGCTTGGTATTTGGTAAGATCATTAATTTATGGATTTAATTTCGTGATTTGAAGGGTTTAGATCAGAAGATTAAGAATAAAGTGAGTAAAGTGGAAATTCAGACTATAATTTGTGTCTCAGTCCAGAAACAAGGCAGTTAAAGAGAAATAAAGCTAGGGTTTGTTAAAATATCATTGGAAGTGGAATTTTTGTGATAAATTATGCTTATTCATGTCTAATGTAATATGTTTGAAGTTCTAGTTGTCCAGGTTTTAGACTGGAAGGCTAAAAGACAATAAGCCATTTTTGGTGTAAAGCCTAATTAGGCCTATTTTGGTATGTGGACAGTCTAATTTTTACATTATCTCATAAAATAACAGATGGAAACCTTTTGATATGTTTGAGAGAATGAAAGGTAGTATTCAAAATTCTAATTATAGTGGGGTCTAATGGTCTGGATGTAGAGATATGTATGACTATCTGTGTTTGATGGCTACTAGCCATGTATGCAATTAAAGAATGAGGTGAAGTTTGTGTGTAAGGGCAGACCTTGAGAAGGTTTTTTGTTTGTTATTTTGATTCATATGAATTTGTAACAAAAATTGAATGAATTTATTGTGCCTAGGAAGGTTAAATTTGTATTTGTAGTCATTAAATGCCATAAATGCACACTTAGGATAGTCATAGTCGAATAATGAAAATTTGAAAGGATAAATGTTGTAAATTGTTGTTTGGGCTAATTTGAGGTTGTTCAAGTATCTTGAAATACAATAAGGAAGTTGGGAACTCTAAATGCACATTTGGGTGTTTAAGTTGAGTAATTGTGAAGGAAAATGTGAATGAGCAAACTATGTATGTTTGAATTTTGGAAAAAATGAGAATGAGGTGATTATTTCCTTCCTTCACACTGTATCAAATCTTTTTCATCCTTTATCATCTACATTGGTACACTTGGACCCCTCTTCAATGTCTACTTTAGTGTGATTTTGAAGCAAGTTCATCCTCTCACTAAAGTGGGGGCTAAATGTAGTGTCAAAAAATGTCATCGTGTACATTTTCACACTTAATTTGGACTTGATATCACCTTGATCTAGTGTTGTGAGGTGTTTTACACATCCACATTAGGTCTTGGGCCCTTTTTAAGCTAAGTTAACTTAACTCTTCCTTAATTTAATGTTTTAAAGTGCATTTTTTTACACCTTTACATTAAACTTAGGAGGCTTGCAAATCAAAAGGACCTAATATAGTGTCGTAATGTGTTCTTCACATTCACATTGGATTTGGGGCCCTTTCTAGCTAAATACACCTAATTTTCCCTTAATTTAATGTTGTAAAATGTATTTATTTACATTTTCACATTGAATTTTTCACTCCCTTGCATTTATAACCTTTATATCATCATTAATAAGCACCTATAACCTTGTATTATGCATCCCAAGGAATATTTTAATCAAAAACCTGACAATATCAACATATAAACTTAATTTACACATTCCCCAACATTTTAGCAAGCAGAATAGCCCCTTTGGGGCCCATTTTCCACTTTGGGTGAATGAGTCCTATCCAGGTGGGACCCATTCACCCAACTTGGTGAATGAGTTCCATTTGGCCTATTTTCAAGGTTTGAGTAGGAAAAACTGGGTTTTAAATTCAAATTTCTTCTATGTCGGCCTCAGGGATCTAATAAATAGTCATTTGAGTGCATTTCCTATATAAAAAAGCTTTCAAATCATTATTTCATCAAGCCTACATGATATCAATTCAAGCAAGCAAGAGTTAAGCATTTCAAGATTTCACAAGAGCATCAAGAAAGCATTCAAGATCATTTCTAAGGAATTCAAGGGAAGATTCTTCATCAATTGTTGCATTAATTCAAGATCCATTATTATGTCAAGGATATCAAGCATCAAGCATGTTATTTGAGCTAGTGTTGTGATGTAGCATTGAAGATCCAAGATCAAGCATTGTTTTACACCTATTGTCAAGATCAAGATCTACACCCTTCATGGCCATTTCATGTTGAGTTACAGATTTACAAGACAACATTCAAGGTATCATTGTTCATGTTTCATATCCTATGTTTCATCTTTCATTTCGTTGTTTCATTGTTTCATCATTTGGTTTAATTACCTAAAAGGGGTTT
>VDFB02271358.1:183483769-183522428 GCA_007258455.2 Sequoia sempervirens | reverse complement strand
TTAATGACTAAAGAAGGGATCACCACCAAGATATGGCTTGAAAAGATTGGTAACATGCAAGATCTAATGATAAAACTTAATGATATGAAAAGCTCAACTATATGACCTAAATTATGAAATTGAAATGTAGAATAAAATACTGAGAAAGTATAGAAGTGCACTTGGAAGAGAGATGAGGTCAAAATAGGCTTCCAAAACCCTAAAATTTTGTTGTTTGATGTTCACTGGCACTCATATGCCAGTCTAGGCGATTTAGTCCCAGACTAGGATTTTTGTGCCAAAACTAGAATCTAGAACTAATGAATCAAGATCTATAGAAAATGCCTGAAAATAAGTATACTGGGACTCATATGCCACAAGTGGTGTATTACTCCCATTTTTTTGTGAAGTGTCCCATTTCGTCGCAAAGTGTCCCAAGAGCAGAATTTCAAAGTGAAAATTTTTGAGCCTCTAAAGATGGATCAAATAATCATTTTCCCACTAGTTTCATGTAGATAGGTTGGATATATTGTTGTAGATCTAAGTTTTTGTGAGCCTTGAAAATTTTACATGACAACTTTTGTAACTTTTTTAACTTTGCAATCTTGATACTTTTGAAGGCTTAAAATCCACTTTTTCTTTAACCTATAAACCTGCAATCATAGAAAGAGAGAGAAAAAGTGTTATTTTGTTAGGTAATAGGGGTTTTCCTTGGTCAAACTCCATTTAGGTAATTAAACCAAATGATGAAACAATGAAATAAGGACATGAAACATGAAACATGAAATAATGATACCTTGGATGATGTCTTGGAATACAAATCTACAATCTAACATGAAGTGTCCATGAAGAATGTAGATCTTGATCTCAAATTGGATGTCAAACAATGATTGCAAATGGATCTTCAATGCTACATCAACAACATTAGCTCAACAACATGCTTGATGCACTATGTCTTTGACATGATGATGGATCTTGAATTGCTACAACAAATGATGAAGAAATATGCCATTAAATGATTTAAAGATGCTCTTTAATGTCCTTGAATACTCTTGTGAATTCTTGTAATCAAAAATTTTCTGTTAGAAATGCTCTCTCGAAAGTCTTAAGTGAAAATGAGTGAAATAAGTTCCTTGTATTTATACTTATTTATGCCAGATTTCTCAAAATTACAACACTACAAGCCGACATCAGATCTAGGAAGATAAAATATCACCAATAATTTGAATTTTATTTAGGTTTAAGCCACATGAGACTCATATGCCAAAAGCGGCGTATGAGTCCCATTAGGCTAGGATTTGGGACAAACTTTTCAAGAAATGCTTAGATTGATGTGAAATCTAGATCGAGGCCCTAAAAATTAGGTGGGACTCATATGCCCAAGGTGGTGTATGAGTCCCAAATCACTAAATCTAGGAAATACAATCTAAAAACATTAATTATTGATTGGTTACTTGATGTGTGTTAGGATTATCCTCAAAAAGATACATTAATTAAGGCTTGTGGATGCAATATAAGGCCAACCAAGGCATAAATAGGCCTAATTTATTAATGAATCCATAAATTAGTGTGAAAGTGTTAGGATACACTTTACAACACACTAAATAAGGCACTATTAAGTCCATTTAGTTCACAAGGGCCCAAAACTTAATCTGAAGGTGTAAATAAATACACTTTACAAGACTAAATTAAGGAAAAATTAGGTCTATTTAGCTTAAAAGGGTCCTAAATCTAATGTGAATGTGTGAAACACATTACAAAAATAGATCAAAGTGACATTAGGTCCACATTAAGTGAGAAATTGTACCATCTCCAAGAAGGAAGTACAATTTTCATCATTACAACTCATAAGTGTTGGCATGTGCTATGACTGTTGATTATGATCTTGTAACTCGGGTAGGAACTAAATCTCTCCACTCGTGGGAAACTAGAACCTCATCTACTATATCACTTCCCTCGCTCATCAGTTGGCCCTCATCCTTGTCCTCCTCATCCTAATCCTTCTCTATCTCATCCACAAATAGGCCTGTAGCCCTGACCCCTACCTCTTCACTTGTCTCCTCCTCATCATCCATGTGATTTAGAAAAGGGGTGCAAAGCCTATAGGCTAATTCATAGGAAACATTGGATTTGTTTGTGTTGCGACCCACCACTCCCCATATGCATCAATAATTGTACCCACATCATCAACATCAGAGACTGAGCACATATCAAGATCATCATCATATGAATCACTGGATACAACATCATAAATTATGAGTCATCTCATATCTCCTAGCCTTTGGGCACTCTACACTGATCTCCTGTAAAATGTTCGTGCTACTGGTGGAGCACTTGTACCTATCTAAATTATCTCATGTAACAATCATAGTAGAACGTTCTCACTATGTATTCATGTCTCCCCAGTAGAAACCTATCCCTTTGCATCCTCATCAACTAGTGGGTCTCATATGGCCATTGCACTATCAACTGGTAAGGTCTCCATAAGATCTCCTAATCTGGGTGGTCAAACCTAACTCTCTAGAATAGAAATTCTCCATATTTACATGCTCATCTCAACGGATAACTAAAAGAGCGTGGGTATCCCAGGGTGCATATAGAAGTAAATCCCATCAAACTGGTACATGTGATATGCTCTAGGAAAAAAACCTGTAGTAATGTACAATGCACCATGCTATCTAGCTCGTGGTAAATGAACCATCCTAAATCATAGTAGAGATGTATTAGTGTGTTGCAACCCCATGCATAAACGGTCCTGCAATGCTCCTACTCCCATATCATTGCACTAGTCCTCCATCTAGGACGAGTACTAATTCTATGATAAATATCATAATCTTCCTTAGGAGTGGTGATCATGCATAGAGTAGCTACTGCAGCTCAATTCATGGCCCCATGATCTCCTCCTAAATCGGACCTCCAAGATATAGTACTAGATTTCTACTCTCATCTCCCTGTATGAATGGTACTCTGAAAAATGGATAGTCTCACCTAAAACAGGAACTCAAGGAATATAATGAACATCCTCCAAAGTGATATTCATCTCACCAATAGATAGATGAAAGGTGTAGGTATTCGTATCCCATCTCTCTGCTAATGCCATCAACATGGCATCATGGTATCTCATGGGGGGCATGAGATATGCCCAATATATACCTATAGCCCATAGTTTATACCTATCCTCCTCTGACAATGCTATGACTAAGTCTTGTAGGCGACAAAAGAGTCTACCACTAAGACGTTGTCGCAATCGAGGAGGAATCTAATACAAAAAAATAAAAATATCACCTATAAGAATTCTTAAATCTTAAATCTATACATCAACAGTCAAAAGTGTGCTAAAGTTTCTCTAGGGTAATTTTCTAGAGGTCCTAGACACTTTATTCCTTTTTTATGACACTTTGCAAAAAATTGGGACACTTTTTCGGAAAAGTGGAACACTTTGCGAAAATGTGGGACACTTTGCGAAAGAGAGGGAAACTTTGTGAAAAAGTGGGATACTTTGCGAAAAAGGGACACTTTGTGAAAAAAAGGGACACCTTGTGAAAAAAGGGAAGCTTTGTGACTTTTTCATCTAAGGTCCTAACTCTATCTAGAAATGTGTTAAACATAAAATAAATGCATAAAAATGAAGCTCAGGTAGAGAAGAATCCACTCACCAGATGTTGCAGATCACCCTGCACCACCTCCTCATGTAGGCTCTCGAGTCTTGGAGGCACATATGATCATATATGCTCAGAATTTTCACTCACTCTGCACTGAAGTTAAGCTACAAGAAGGTAAAATACAAAATGACTACAAATTACTTCACTTTTTACTCTTATATTCTTTCAAATTAGGTTATTTACATGTTAGGGTTAAAAAGTGCTATTTTTTTTTTAATGTTGAACTTGCTCTCTAAGCTAGTATTTCCAAAATTCTTCAATGTCAAATTCTCTCCCTCCCTTCGACTTATCTTGGTATGCCGCTTATGGTGGGAAAGGTGGATAATTTTGTTTGGTCTAATCTACTAGAATGGGTTCAAAGAAAGCTCAACAAGTGGAAAGAGGCCCTTCTTAGTAATGCTAGTAAGCTCCTCCTTCTTAAAACCAACATTCAAAGTTTGGTTGTGTAGCTTATGTCTCTATTTTTTATGCCCACAATATGGTCAGATAAACTTGAACAAAACCAATGCAAATTCCTATGGTTGGGTACTAAGGAAAATAACAAGTTCTCCTTGGTCAATTGTGACACTATGTTCTCTAGGAAATGTTATGGTGGGTTGGGTTTAAGGAAAACAAGATCGATTAACATGGCTCTTATCACCAAAATCTTGTGGAATCTTCTTAACAATCATTCTAAATGGATTACTATCATCAAAGATAAGTATTTGCAAGGTCGTCATTATCTTTCCTTGCTGATAAATGAGGTCATACCTTCCAATTCAGTGATCTAGAATAACCTCTTAAAAACACAAAATCTCCTTTCTTCTAGGGCCTCTTGGATGGTCAAATTGGGCAACTTAGTCTCCTTTTGGGATGATAATTGGTTGTCTTCTAAATATTTTGGAATCCACCCTATTTTATCTGCTGTTTGTCAAGACCTTTGTAATTGGTTGGGTGATAAATTTTTGGATTATGTGGATTTCTCTTTTGACCCCACTAAATGGAAGATTGACCCAAATTGGTTTGACCCCCCTGTAGCTGGATAATGAAGAACTTCTCACAAATTTCAAGAATCAAAAGTTCTTCCCCTCTAATCTACCCGACTTGTTGGTCTGGAAAAATTTTAAGGATAGAAATCTATTCTGTTAGGATCGGCTACAACCTTCTTTTTAGTTCCTGGAACTCTTTGTTTGATTGGATGTGTCTCTAGTGTGACATTACTTTACCTAAAGTCAAATTATTTTGGTGGACTATTTGTCGTAAATGGATCTTAACTATGGATAATCTCAACAAAAAGGGCATTTGACTTGGGAACCGTTATTTTTTGTGCAAAAATTATGTTGAATCCATTCCTCACTTTTCGTTCCACTACTCCTCTTAGCAAGTTAGGTAGAGAATTTAGTCCCTTTTCAAAGTCTGTTGGGTTTTGCAAAAGGATGTGCATGATATTTTGGACTATTGGTCCCCTCCAATGTCTAACCCTTTGCTTGTTAAGTTGTAGTGGTAATCATTGTTTGTCATAGCTTGGGCACTTTCGAAGGATTGCAATAATAGAGTGTTTAGGAAAAAAATTTCCCCATGGAAGGTGGTGGCTAACAAAATTATCAGTCAGGTTGTGGAGTTGATCTCTGCAACCCCTTGCAAGCCTAAAAGAAACCCTAATGATCTAGAGATTTCAATTGCTTTTTCTTGGAATATCTCTGGGACTCTCAATTTCATCAATTCGCTTATTCCTCTAGATAGAAGTTGTATGCCCTAGTCCCTCCAAGCCTGGCTAGCTAAAGCTCAATTTTGATGGTTCAACAAAACCCAATCCAAGTCAGGAAGGTGGGGGTGGGATCTTTCATGACCACAGGGATAGACTTGTGATGGCATATGCAGTTAATTTTCTAACCGTTATTTAAAAAATGGCCTTCTATGGAATCAAAATTTCCATGCAAGCTATGTTTTCTAACTTAGTCATCGAAGGGGATTCGAGGGATACGGTTCTTATGCTGACTGGGCTTACTTCTCCATGCTGGACTCTTCAAGACCCTATGTCCTCAACTCACAATTTAATTATTGCCCTTGGGAATTGCAAATTGTATCACATGTTTAGGAGTGGTAATAAAGTAGCCAATGCCTTAAAAAATCTAGGAGCTTTTACTCCTAATTTGGTAAAATGGGATAATATCCACCATATCCCCATTCAAGTGATCTAATTAATTCATAATGATTTCTAAGGATAGTCCAATTGAGATCAGGTTGTATTTGTTGTCATCTCATTTTGATAATTGCAATGCTTTTCATTTATGGAAACTTAAGCTTCCTAATCACTCTTTGATGGCTCATTTTTATTTATGGCTCTAGTTTTTGAAGAGCCATCTCCATTATTGTTTTTTCATTTCTCTAATTTTTGTGGGTGGCACAATGGGTGGTGATTTAGTCCAAGAGGAACTTACTACTTGTGATGGTTTGAAGTAGGATAAAGAGCTATGGGTGATTCTTGAAAGGGGAAATTTGGCCTCGTATGTGGAGGGCATGCAAGGTGTTAACCCCAACATATCTATGGAATTTTCCAATTCATGTGTGGACGAGACTATTATTGTGGGTGGCATTTATTTTGTGGTGTTCTCTAAACTTATTGCGCAAGTTGTGCAGATTTCTTTGGAGGGGATTTTCCTCATGTGCAAGTCCAAGGGCCATTACTAGGAGGAAATGAAATAGTTGGTAAAATAGGGTGAGAAGGTGAACAATTTGTAGAATGGTTTTAATTGGGTGGACCTTCCTAGTGTTTGAAGCGCCATTACTGAAATTCTCATGAGGTTTGTCACTCTAGAAGGGCACTTTTTCCACTTCCATGCCCACCTTTTCCCCATGCTCAACCATCTTAGGTACAATATTAAGATGAATTTCCCCTTTTGGATTATGTCTTTTCTTGAGCAGTTCGTTAGGAATGTCTAGGCCAAAAGTAAGAAACTTCCCCTTCATCAGGGCCTAATCCTATGTTTATGTAAGTTTCATGAGGCCTTGCTTCCATCCCCTTCTACTATACAAAAGAATAGTTTAACTATTCTGGACCACATTAATCCTCTAGGGACCCCAACCATTCTATCACTATCAATGAAACTCCTCATACCATCTATCATAGTACCTAGGCCTAGTGTGAAGCCCCTACTCATGATAATACCCCTCCCATCCCTATCAAATGCAAGCCCCTATCAGATCCCACACCCACGACCATTTCTTCTAGGCCGGGGGAGTCTAATAACACCAATGATGATGATGATTTGTGGAACCCAGCTAGGATAATTCTCCTATCCACTTCTTGGCTCAGGGCCATGACTCAGAGGTCCCCAACACCCTGCTCATTTCTAACCCGAGCCCTCATAATTCCTCCAACCTATGTTTCAACTTGGAAGAACATAGGAATGTCCCTAGGTCAATTTGTATCCTTGTTGACCAGATAAGTAAAAAATTGAATGAAATCTCTTATACTATCAATGTTTAGAAGGATATTATGAAATGGCTCTTGGGGAAACAGGTCACTACTAAAGAGAGGATACAAATCTTGGAGGGAAAGGTGCTAGAACAACAAATGACATGGCCTGGGGAGGTGGAGAACAAAATGCATTGGGACATGATTACCTCCTTGGTCAGGTCCTTTGAGAAGTGGGAAAGGTGGGAAAAAGATTTAAACAATCTTTAGGCCATTGTTGGGATTGAAGAAGATAAAAAGTGTTTATTGGCTGAAATTGATGCCATTCACCAGACCGAGGAGAAGACCATTTAGTTTCTAAGGGTTATCACTCACTATAGCAAATAAATTATGAAAAATGCGGTCCTCGTTCTTCAAGTGTTTTAGGATGAGAAAAGAAATAGCCAGGGGAAGTAACTTGCGGATGGTGAGGATGATGGTCATGTGCAGAAGAAGAAGGGTAAGAAGGTGGACACGTCAGCCCATGATGTTACCAAGGATACTTAGGCCATTCTTTAGGGGCCTATGAATTTCAAGAAGAAACTCGAGTTCCTATCCTAGAAGTGGAACGTGATCACTGGTCTCAAGCTTCTATGAGACCTATAGGTGTTTGGTGTTTTTGTGTTGGTCCTGATCTTGTGGTTTCTTTTTGTTGTTTTCATTTTGATCAATATGTTTATGTTATAGTTTACATTTACTTTTTTTGGTTTTCTCACTACTCGTGAGTCCTTGGTTTACCTCTATGGCTGGTTTGTAATGGGTACTAGCCCTTCCAATTTTAATATAATCAAAACATATTAGGGGCTAGAGAAATTTGTTTTAGAAACCGTTTGTTGAGTTGGATTCATAATTCCACTCTCGTACTCATCAAATTTCTAGCACTATGTGGTATGGTACTTGGAAATACCCTATGATATGACTTTTTCAATTTGATGCGGTTAGATTGCTACCTTGATTCCACCTCCATAAAGCAAGTGAAATCAAGTGGGGCATACATCTACCCTCAAATTTGATTTTGTGAAGATTTAGATAAGATGATTTTTGAATGACTAATGAATTGGTTTTATAGGATGTGGTTCCTAACATTGTGGTTTTATAGATAGCTACAATGGTGGCTTCATTCTCCCATGTTTGCAATTCATATGAGTATCATTTTATGAGATAAAATTTACTACTCAAATTCCTTTAGCTTGCATATGCACGTAGTGTCATATGGGCACTAAAGTGGGGGCTAAATGTAGTGTAGAAAATTGTACTCCGTTCTTGGAGATAGTATAATTTTTCACTTACTTTGGACCTATTTTAGTACCCTTGCATTCATTAAATCATCATTAATAGGACCCTAAGACCCTTTATTTCAGATGCTAAGGCTTATTTCAGTTGAAATCCTGACAAAATCAACAAATGCATTTAATTTTCTAACACCCCAACATTTCCTCACCCCGACATTTCCTCACCCCGAAAAGCTAGGGTGGGACTCATACGCCACCTTGGGTGTATGAGTCCACCTAGGCGGGACCCATACACCACCTTGGGTATATGAGTCTCGTGTGGCCCCTTTTTAGGGTTTGAGTGGGAAATTAAGGTTTCTAATTAATTCAAATTTTTGGCTAATGTGGGAATTTGGGATCTAATAAAGGGTAAATTAGATGAGATTCCAATAAAACTAAGGTTTCAAATCATTATTTCACCTAGAAATTCAAAAGCTAAGCAATCCTATAGTTTTCAAGCAAGAGTTTTCAAGAGATATTTTCAAGTATTCAAGAGAAAGGAGAAAATAAAGTTGATGTCTTACAACAACATTATAGTGTTTTTGTAGGTCTTCAAGCTCACTTTAAATTCAAGATCTAGTATTGTAAAGGATTGATGATGGTTTCCTATATAGAATCATGATGGATTATAGGTTGGGCAGATGCAACTAGCCATCAAACCAAGCCTTATGACTTGTTTCTTACGTGATTCCATCCTCCATTATCATTCTAATTTCTACCTAAAGAAAGTTACATGCATTATTGTGGCTTATTAGGGTGATTAGAGATCTCCCAAAGTGAATCATTATCTTCATGTTTCATTTATGCATCTTATTCTAACACATTGATATAAGGTTTCATTGAACTTTATATCTATTAATCTTAGATGCGCCTAAGATTAGGACTTTCACTCACATTTACTTTCAAGATCTATTCTTTCTACCAAGGTTTAATTATTGAACTAGGGGTTTGACTGAGCCAAACCCCCCATAAGAAAATCAACACAATATTTTGTTTTGTAGGTTTTAGTAGGTTTGGAGTCAAAAATAGAATTGTGAAAGCATAGGAAGAAAGTGTAGAGATAGGAGAATAGCTTCAGATCTTGACTTTCTGAAAAAGCAGAACGGGATTAAATCGCTACTTGTGTCATATGAGTCTCGGTATAGCACTTTTTTCTAAACTAGGACTAAATCGCCTAGTCTGGCATATGAGTTCTAGTGTGCTTCAAACATAATTTCAAGAATGCAAACCTTGTTTCACGTATCTTCAATTTTCCAGGTGTACCTCTATTTATTCTCAGTTTATTATTTAGATTTTGAGTTTGATCTCCTAGATTTTATAGCTATAATTGCATATAATTTACATTTTTTTCTTTCTAAGCCTTTTCTTGGTGGTGAACCCTCTTTTTTCTTTAATCAAACCCAAGGAAAGCATCCTAACCCTATTCCATTCCTCAATCAAGTCAATTGGTTGAGGGATTTTGGTTTCCTTGAATGAACTAAGAGTGAAATAGGCCCTCATCCCCTAGGTTCGATCTCCCAAAAGGTGGAGCCCCTATTTCCTTTTTTTCACTAACATTACCTTATTCTTCTAAATTAATTAAATAGTTGTCATTGATTATCTAATTAATCTACTTTCCCTCTTCCAAATCAAATGATTAAATCAATTATTCAATTTCCCCAAATTCACTCAACATGATCAATTAATAAATAAACACTTATTTATTAAGTCAAATACATCTTACACATTCCTCTCAACATTAATTAATTATTAAATTAATGAAATCATCCTCAGATACATGTTGAATGAATAAATCATGTCCACTAATTTCTCAATCTAATTTCCCAATTCCACCGATTACTCCAATCCTACTAATCATTCAATCCAATCCCATTGATTATCCAATTAATTCCCTTGATTGTATTAATTGGGTGAGTTAACTAATCAATCTATTTCCTCTCAACAGACATGAACTATCAATCTTGATCTCTCATCCTTACATCCTGATCATTCATCTAAAACTCATAAATCTATAAAACAACCTTCATCCCTCTAATAAGTTTATCTAGAGAATTTGTAGAAATTTCATAGTAGATTGATTATTAAGCAAATTGAGAAAACATATGCTCACGTTCTAGATTATCATCTTATCAATATTTTGAAATCATGGACGCTTTGTGTTGAATCAAGCAATCCAACATCCATATTCAACACAAATACACTCAACAATGGGATGATATGATTGTAATTTTTTAATTAATTTGTGTTTTCATTTGTTTATCCTAACCTTTCTTATTTGGATTCTTAAGCTTTGCAATTACATTTCATGGGTAAGTGGTTCTTGTTATCTTGTTTTAAATTGATTTGAATTCATTCATTGTTACTAATTTTTTATCATATTCCCCTTACACATTTTGGCATGCCCGGTGGGACTTAGGTCCTTAACTCTAATGTTTTCATCAAGCTTTGTGAGAATTTGTAGGTCTTGTTTCATTGTCATCATTTGTAGGAATCAATTATGTCAAACTAGGTTGCTACAATCTTAAATCCAAACACATTTTTCGTATTTTCTAGTCACCATTGTAGGAATAGAGCTACTTTAATATTTTTTTGATATTTTATGTAGGAACATAGCCACTATTTTTAGGAAGAAGGTCTCTATCATACTATTTTTCAACCACGGTCATCCTAAAAACTAGTTGCTATTGCTAAAACTAGTCATTATTGTTCTTTCTATTTTGTAGGTTTTTCACTATGTTTTACTGATTGACATTTATAGAGCTACTATTTCCATGTTCAGAACCACTATCATACCATTCTCTTTCCACTATCATCTGAAAGAGCTGTGATCCTACTAATTATAGAGCCCCTATTGCAGGTGATAGGGCTGCTATCATAATTTTTTCTAGTTTTGTGTCAGTTTTGCAAACTTTATTGGACTCACAGTTTACCTAAACCTAACACAATTTTTATTTGTTGTGTTATGACTTTATTTGACATCATTGGTGTAACTCTTGTAGGGTGATGGCATATTTTTATTAAACTACTAATCATTTTCTTGTAGAGTTGATGAACGGTCCAAGACTCCTAAAGGCTTAAACTACTAACGCATTTTATTTTAGAACCTTCTTCAAAAATTATTTTATTTTCAAGAATTTTTATGGATGGTGCTCAACGTGAATCTTCTGGTTCCTATCCTCTAATGCAAGGGAATTCTGGCATTTCTATTAGGCAGGGTGGGTCTCCCAAAGATTCTAATGGGTCTTCTGGGTAACCTTTTATCCCTTTTGAAAAGGTACACCCTAACTAGAAAGGTTTTATTCCAAATACTACTAGTGAGAAAGGATGTGCATTCGAGGATGGGGTTTGGATCATGCATTCAAGAAAGGTACTACTCTAAAAATTAAGGACACATCTTTAGATTATTTGATTGTCAAAATGGAAAACTGCCTGGTCAATAGGTTCGTGGGAAGAAGACCCAATATTGAATTTGTTTATAAATGGGCTTCTTTGAGGTGGGTTATCAAAGGCTCTTTCTTTGTTTTGGCTCTTCCGAAAGGTTTATTTTGTTTCAACTTTAATCTTCACAAGGAATACTTGGCTACCCTCACTAGGGGCCCCTGGTTCTTTGGCAAATAGATCCTTGCATTGTGCAAATGGCATCATGGTTTTGATCCATTTTTCTCACTTGGAAACAATGTTTCCTACTTGGGTTCATTTGTCAAGCCTCCCTCTAGAGTTCTGGGATGAAGAAATTATTTCCTGAGTGGCCAACTATTTTGGAAACTTCCTCTAATTGGATTATTTCACCAAAGAAAGATCTAGGTTGTTTTTTTCCTATTTTTGCATCAGTATTGAGCCGAATAAGGTCCTCCCAATCTCGATCATTCTAGAATCCATGCTTGGTAAGTGGTCTCAACCATTGAATATGAAAACTCTACTCCTTTTTTTCAAAATTGTTCTTTTTTTGGTCATCTCTACAATGCTTGCCTCAAAGGTCTACTCAGGCCCCTTATGGGTAAAGCTAAGGTTGTGGCCTCCCCTTCCCCCAGCCTCGGTGCTAAGGGATCTATCCCTACTTCGGTGTTGTCCATCCTGATGCCCCAGTCTCCTCCTATGATTCATGTTCCCTCATCCTATGAGGTTTCTCTTCCTATCTTGCAAGACCCTTCACCTTCTTTGGTCCCTTCTTTTGTTGAGCCTATTCCCTCTGGCCTACGTTCGGTGTCCCCACTCTCCTCTCATGCAGCTAATCAGTTCTTTTCCCCAGATTCCTCCAAAAAAATTTTAGAGGTCTCCACAAGTTAAACCTATCTCCTCTGTTGTATGATGTTGGGCCATCACTAGTGACATATGATATCCCTGCTTGTGTTTCTCTCATCATCCCCTATGTTATTCCCCCTTCCTCGGTGAAAATTGGCTCTCTTAGTCCTTCCAGGTTGTTTAGCCCTCAAAAGCCAATGAATGTGGGGATTCTTGCTAAGGTAGGAAGGAAACTTGATAAAGTCACCAGATAGAAAAACACGGTTAAAGACATTATGAATGGAAATTAGGCAACACTGGAGTAGGTTAACTCTAAACGTAACAAGAAATATTGATCCTCTCTAAAAATATTTGAGGGCTTAATAGCCTTCATAAGAAGCATATTGTCAAGGATTTCATTAAAGAGATCAAGTCTGACGTTCTTCTCTTACAAGGAACTAAAATGACTACTGTTGACTTTGATAAATCTAGTAAGTTCATTTGGCCTAATGCCCTGTTCCTAGTGGTGGATGTTATCGGGGCCTTTGGTGGTTTGGTTATGATGTGGAAACCTTTTCATAATGAATCCCTAATCTCTATGGAATTTTTTTTTCTTAACATTAGTTTCTCTCAAAGCTTTAGTATCCCTTATTGGGTGTTATCTAATGTTTGTGCACCCAATAATGTGGTTCAAAGGAGCTCCACCTAGGTCGACCTACTCAGATGTAGGAATAATATTTTTTATTGTAACTAGATGGTGATGGGTAATTTCAATTTCTCCCCTTTTCCTTCTGAAAAGCAAGGTGGTACATTGGATTTGTCGGATAGCATTCTATATTTCAACTACTTTTTGCATGATGGTAGATCAACATATTTAGACCTCGAAGGTAGCTCTTTTAGCTAGTCTAACAAATGAATAGGGTGCAATCTCATTCAAGTCCATCAGTATCACTATTTGGTGTCTTCCAGCTGGGACACATCTTCGCTCTCTTTGTCCTCTCTCATCAGACTTGGTTCGGATCATACCCCACTGCTCATTTGTTGGATCACTCTCCCCCTAAGGAAAATAGGAATTTTCATTTTGAATTAATGTGGACGTATCAACCTCTATTTAGGGATCTTTTTTCCTCTTGGTGGAATGGAAGGGTTGTGGATGTGGTTCAACTATGTACAATTGAGCTTTAAAGCTCAAGAGTCTCAAGTGCAATCTTAAAGTTTGGAGTAAGAGTTATTTTGGTAACACCTTTGAAAAGAAAAAGTATCTCAAAGATCAGCTTCGACAGGTTCAAAAAGAGATGGAATCCAGTTTTCAAGTGGATCTTGTTGCTAGGGAAAAGACCCTGCTCAACAAACTGCATACTATTATTAAGGAGGAGGTTTATTGGAAATAGAGGTCCAAGAATCAATGGCTCCATGAGGGGGAAAAAAATCCAAATTCTTTCACATGATGACGATGAGACACAAGAAGATGAACACTATCTCTGAGTTGATCCTTGAAGATGGATGCACTATGATTAATGAGGATGATTTAGCTCACGCTGGTGTTTCTTTTTTCCATAACCTTCTCAACCCTTACCCAATGGAGTTTATGGCAAGTGACATCCTTAATGTCATCCCCCTGGCTCTATCTCAATAGGAGGTTACGTCTATGGAAGATGGTGCTTAGGTGCATGAGGTTCATAAATTTGTGTTTTCCCTCAACCATTTCAAGGCTCCTAGCCTCGATGGCTTTCTTCCTTTCTTTTTTCAAATGTTTTGGGATATTGTTGGTCAGGATGTCATGGCTGCGATGGTTGAATTTATTTCTACCAATAAAATCCTTAAAGAATTCAATATCACTTTAATTTTTCTTATTCCTAAGCATCAAGGGGCCAAAAAGTTGACTAAATTTAGGCCTATTAGTATCTATAATATTTTTTACAAAATATGCTCTAAATTGTTGGTCAATCATATTAAACCCCACTTGAACAAGTTGATACGTCCTGGCTAGAAAGGCTCTATGTCTGGGAGGAAGATAACTAATCCTATTATGTTGGTACATGAAACCCTCCACTCCATGGATAGAAGTAGAAAGGAAAGTATGGCTCTTAAGCTAGATATCTCCAAGGCCTATGATAAGGTGTCTTGGGATTTCCTTTTTGAAGTCCTCCATCATTTTGGCTTCTTTAGTAAATTTTTAAATCTCATTTAGAGTTGTGTGACCTCCCCCAAATACTTTGTGATTATCAATGGCACCCTGTAAGGTTTCTTCTTAGCTTCTGGTGGTATTCGCTAAGGTGACCCATTGTCTCCCTATCTCTTTATTTCTATGGTTGAGGTTCTTGGTCATAATTTTGAGCGTAAAATTTTGAATGGTTCTTTGGTGGGCTTTTCCCCTTCCTCTATGTCTCAATCGATTTCTTATCAACAATTTTTTGATGACGTGATCTTGCTAGGGGAGGCCACTATGGTAGAGCTTAAAGGTTGGATGGATATTCTTTCAAAGTTTGCTTTGGCCTTTGGGCAGTGTATCAACTTTAACAAAAGTGCTATCTTTTTCCTAAATGTCGATCCTACTCTTCAAGCCAAGATTTCCATAACTCTCAATTGTTAGACACTTCCCCTCCAATTGACTTATCTAGGTATGCCACTTACTATCGGTAAGATGGATAATCCTATCTGGTCTACTTTGTTGGAACAATTTCAAAGGAAGCTTGTTGTGTGGAAGGGAGCCCTTCTCAACAATTCTAGTAAGATTCTCCTTATTAAGACCACCCTTCAAAGTTTATTTGTGTACCTAATGTCTTTTTTTTTAATTCCCAGAGCATGGTCAAAGAAACTCGAACAAATCTAGCATAGATTCTTGTGGTCAAGGACTGAGGAAAGTAATAGGTTCTCTCTAGTGAATTGGGATACTATGTGCTCTAGGAAATGTTATGGAGGTTTGGATTTGAGAAAACAAGATTGATGAACATGGCATTTATAACCAATTTTTTTTTTAAACTTCTTAACAATCAATTAGAATGGATTTCTATCCTCAAGGATAAATATCTATAGGGATGGGATTTTCTCTCCATGTTGGGAAATGGGGTTCTCCCTACTACTTTTTTGATTTGGAATAACCTTTTAAAAACCAAGAATTTACTCTCTTTAGGGTCCTCTTGGCTTGTAAGATTAGGTACCTTGGTCTCTTTCTGGTATGATAATTGGTTGGCTTCATAGGCTCTTGGGTTCCATCCTATGTTATATGTTGTTTGATGAGACTTTTGTACTTGGCTAGGTGATAAGTTTATGGATTACATTGATTTTACTCTTGATCCACCTAGATGGAAGATTGACCCTAATTAGTTTGACCCCCCCTTCGGGTTGCTACTGAAGAACTTCTTAGAACAGTCAAAAATCACAAGTTCTTCCCCTCTGACTTGCCTAACTCAGTGGTGTGGAAAGATTCTAAAGATGGTGTTTACTCTGTCAAGATCAGCTAAAACCTCCTCTCTAGTTCTTGGAACCCAGTGTTTGACTAGATACGGCTATGGAAAGGAAATTCCTTACCTAAAGTCAATTTTTTTGGTGGACTATCTGTCACAAAAGGATCCTAACTCTAGATAATTTGCAAAAAAATGGCCTACAACTTGGGAATTGATGTTTTTTTGTGTGAGAACGAGGATGAGTCCATTTATCACTTGCTTTTCCATTGGGTGAAGTATTCCTTGGTCCTCACCTCAAGCTTGGCGGGCTGAAGCTCAATTTTGACAACTTGACCAAACCTAACCCAAGTTGGGTAGGTGAGGTGGGGTCATCTGTGACCATAAGGAGAAGTTAATTTTTGCTTATATGGTCAACTTGGGGGTTCAATCTTCTAGTTTTGTTGAGGTGGTAGTGGCCTTCCAAGGAATTCAAATTGCCACGCAAGCTGGGTTCTCTAATTTGGTTATCGAAGTGGACTCTAGGAACACAATTTTCATGTTGACTGGGCAAGCCTCTCCCTGCTAGACTCTCCAAGACCCTATGGCCTTGGCTCGCAACCTCATGATTACCCTTGGGAATTGCAGTGCTAATCACATGTTTTCTAATAAAATTGTTGATTCCTTAGCAAATATTGGAGCTTTTACTCCAAATTTAGTAAAATGGGATAATATCCTTCATATCCTAGTTTAGGTGCTCGAATTAATTCAACATGATGCTAACTTATTGTCCTGATGAGATCGAGCTGGATACATTGGGTGAACCCACAATAGTGGTTTACACTTTCTGTGAGATCCTTTATTTTGTTGAACTCACATATTTTTAGAAAATATAATGATTCAAGCCTTGAAATTTTCCATTTAAAGGATTCCAATTGAATATGGTTTGATCAAACCACCTTAGATCAAACCCCCTTGGATAGAACCCCACTAGTTTTAAACCATACCTATAACAGAGTCTCCTTTACACGTATCAAAATGCTGATAAAAAACAAATTTTGATTCATCTTTTGGGGGATGAAATGAATTCATTTAAAATTTATTTTTTGTAAGTATCTAGTCCTTATTATAAGCTTGCCAAAAAGTATAATTTTAAATAAATTTAATTTGATTATTATATTTATTTTTTATTTCTTGTGAATATAGGTTTTTCACCAAAAATCAAGCTCTCTATTATGCACATGTGAAAAAATAGTAGATTATCAAAAAAAAATTAAATATCATTGCACTAGATATTGATGTCCCTTATCCAACAGAAAAACTAAAATTGAATTTTGATACATACAAAAAAAGTTATGTTTTAGCTAGTAAATCATGTCTAAATTGTAACTATTTTTGACTTTGAAACTTAATTAAAATAAAAATATTCATTGAAATGCTATGAAACAAATTCCATGCACTATATATCATAGTTACAAATCCAAATTCAAAAAAATTAGAATTTTATCCTTCATAGGAAAAAAGTTATGTGTTAGCCAATAACATCACTCTTTAAAAATTGTGTTTACTGTTAAGAACTAGTTTTTGAAGGAGATGGAAAAATAAGTGCAATATGATTCCAAAAATTTTGAAAAAAAAAAATTTAGAATATACAGACAAAATGAAAAAAAATCACTAGTTTGCATCATCTTCAAATTCCTCACGGTTTAGCCGCTATAGGTGCCCGAAACTGAAGATTTAGTTAAAAAAAATTAGTTCAATTCCAGTTTGGCCAAAAATTGTAAACCAGTATTGTGGGATCACCCCATTGTTAGCTTGTATTGATAGTTGCCATGATCTTCAATTATGGTAACTTAAGCCCACTAATCAATCTATACATATTTATTTTTATTTAGGCTCTGATTTTTGTAGAGCCTACTATTGATTTTTCCTCGCTCTGAAACTTGTGTTTAGCAATGGGAGAGGGTTTGGTTCAGGATGAACCTACCAACTGTGATGGCTAGAAGCAAGACAAGGAGGTTTGGGTGATTCTCGAACAGGGAAAGTTGGCTTCGTATGTGGAGGGGATGAAGGAAAATAACCCCAATATTTCTTTGGAGTTTTCCAATTTTTGGGTGGATAAAACTATTATTGTTGGAGGGGTCTCTTTTATGGTGACCCTTGAGCTTATTGCAGAGGTTACGAGGCTATCCCTAGAAGGAAATTGTATTCCTCATAAATTGAAAAGTCATTACCAAGAAGACATGAAATAGTTCCTAAAAGAGGGTGAGAGGGTGAATAGGTTGCAGAATGGCTTTAACCATGCAGCCTAGCATGATATCTAGAGCACAATTGTTGAAATTCTAATGAGGTACATGTCACTCTCAAAGGGCGTTACCATCATCTCCATGCCCATCTTTTCCCTATGCTTAATCATCTTAGGTATAATGTCAAGATAAATTCCCCTTTCGACTCTTGTCTTCACTTGAGCAATCTATTAGAAGTGTCCAAGCTAAATGCAAGAAATTACCCATTCGCCAGGGCCTTATTTTTAATTTATGCAATTTTCATTCTGTGTTGCTTCCCTTTCCTACCTCTATGCACACAAAAACACTTTGACTATCCATGACCCCACCAATCCCCTTGTGGAACCCAACCCCTTTATTACTATTGATAAAACCCCTCCTACCATTCGTCGTAGCATCTAGGCCTAAGGTAAATCCCTTGTGAATGATAAAACCCCTCCAGTCCCCATCAAATGGATCCCCCTGATGGAGCCCACACCCATTTCTACTTTTAGGTTAGGGGAGTCCGACAATTCAAATGATGACGAATCTTGAAATGATCCGACTCTAGCCAACTCTCCTATGCACTCTTCAGCTCATGACCATATCTCTGACATTCCCAACACCCCTCCCATTTCTAAACCAAACCCACAAAATTTTCCCAACCTGTACATCAATTTGGAGGAACCTAGAACTAAACCTAGGTCGGTTCATACCCCTAATGAATCCCTAGGCAAAAAAATCAATGAAATCTCAAAGACTATTAACATTTAGAAGGATATCATGAAGTAGCTCTTGGGCCAGTTAGTCACAGCTAAAGAAAGAATTCAAATTCTAGAATGAAAGGTTCTTGAGCAATAGGTCCTATGGCCTGGGGAGGTGGAGAACAAGGAGCATTAAGACATAATTGCTTCTTTGGCCAAGTCTTTCGAGAAGTGGGAGAGGTGGGAAAATGAGCTAGAAGATTTACGAGCCATCATTGGCACTAAGCAAGAAAAGAAGAATTTATTGATAGAGATTGATGCCATCCATCAAAACTAGGAGAAAACTATACAATGTCTCAGGGTCATCTCTAACTATAGAAAAGAAATCATGAAGAACACTACCCTCACTCTTCAGTTTTTTCAAGATGAGTTAAGGAAGTGCCAGGGGAAGTGGGTTGTGGACGGTGTGGAAGACGGTCATACACAAAAGAAAGGAAAAAAGGTGGACACCTCAGCTCGTGATGTCATGATGGATACTGAGGACATTCAACAAGGGCCTATGACTTTCGAAAAGAAGCTTCAATTCTTGTCTCAGGAATAAAATGCAATCACTAGTCTCAAATTGTTGGGAGACCTGTAGGTGCCATGTGGTTTTGTGCTGGTCTCAGCTATGTCGGTTTTTTTGGTTGTTTTATTGTTGGTCAAACTATTTAAGCTTTAGTTTCTATTTTACTTTTTTAGATTTCTCATTGCTCTTGAGTTCCTCGTCTGCTTCTATGGTTGTTTTGTAATGGGTATTGGCCCTTCCAATTTTAATCTAATAAAAACATTTCATTTGAGCTTAAAAATCTAATTGTAATGACAACAAATTTGGTTTATAACATTTGTATGGATGTTTTTAAGTCTTTCAACATTTGAATTTGGTGCTTTAAAAACACAAATTGCTATATACAAACATTTCATTTTGGCTTTAAAATCTAATTGCAATGACAAAAAATTGGTTTGCATCAATTGTATGAGTGTTTGAAGTCTCTAATATTTGAATGTGGTACTTTTAAAATGCGAATTGCTATCAATAACACCTCATTTGGGCTTAAAATATAATTGCAATAAATTGTCCATCGTGTCTTCCGTGATTGGCAAGCCAAGTTCGTATCCTCTCCCCTTGCACCTTTTTGACGATCTTAGGTGACGAGAAACACTTTGGTCTCTTTACATTTTTTGTTGGTCATCCATTTTATTAGATAAGGGCCTCCCTATGAGACACATCCCACAATGGAGAACTCGTAAGCGACCCTAAAAGCACATTTACCAACAGGGTATATTCAAGTGTGTGAAATTGAAATAAAGTAGCACAAATCTAGGTAGGAATGCCATAACGTGCCAATACTCCTCCTGCAAATGTAATGGGTTGCATAGGCCAGGCTAAACATTTTGATGCATACGTTGCAGTGTTCATAGTTGTCATTACACAACTTTGTTTTAGAAACCCATCCAAGTCTTTTTGAAACATTCTTCAAAGTAGTGCATGGGAATAGCACCATTCCCAGCAGTTACTTACCATGTCTGAACTATAATTGATGGATAAGACTTAAGAGTTAATTCTCTTTTACAAAGCCAAGAGTATCAAGATGATACATTTCCTTGATATATCCTATAGACGGATTTAAAATCACTCCTTTAGGGGTGAGGTAAGCCTACAGAAAAGAATGTACCTTTATTCCTTACGATGTTTTCACTGATATTCTTCAAACTATACCAAGTGGATCTTAATGGAAGAAAGACCACGAAATATCCGCCTTTACCATTAAGTCAGTTATTGTGATATTCATGTTTGTTGTATGCATCACTTCTTATCAAACACATCTTAAAAAAAACAACAGACTTCAAACATCAAAATTGGCGAACTTTTCCGAAACTGTCAAACAAAACTAAACACTGTCAAAAATATAACTATTACTATCATTTTTGCCGTTTTTGTTCCAAAATCCTGCTGCAGTCGTCCTAAAATCTGACTGCTTTTGTTCAAAAGACCGTTATTGTCATTTATGTTTTGCCAGTCACTAAATTATACAAAAACCGTTATTGCTTGGATTACCGCGGCTATTCTTAAACAGAACCGCTATTGTCCTAATTTGTGCAGCTATCGTCCTACTTTTTGGCACATCTAATATTTTCTGAAGGAAGAGGAGAGGAGAGAAAGTGACCAAGTAGAAAACAAAGATAATCACAGAGATGGTCTGAAAATTATTTCTATTTCATATAATTTCAAAACATATAATGTTTGATAACATAAACAGAGTTGTCGAGAAGACAAGATCCCATGTTCAATGGCTGCTTCAAACGGTTGCTACAGCAGTACAAGCGTGTGCTCTTCTTTTTCATTACATATTAACAATAGATTATTGAGCTCAACATATATCTTCAGCAAGGAGAAAGTCAAAACAAAACATTAATAACAATTAATTTCAATGCTTTTTGAAGCGTCGAAGAAAATATGGCATCAGATAATACAACAAGATCCTAGTAAATCTCAGTTCTATGTGCAGAGAATGTGGAGGGGAGGAATTGAGACAGAGCTCGACTGAGCTGGAGAAATGAATGCACAGACAACAAGGTGACGGCAGGATAGGGAGAAGTAGTTGGGACTAAATTCCAACATTTTCTGCCTAGGATAGGATAGATCAAACATACGAACCTAGAAAAATCACGTTTGTTTCTCATTTTATAGGACATTTATATTTGCATGAAATCGCCTCTTTCTTGCCACTGTCGAATGGCCGATCGCAGAGAAAAGTTTGCGATCAGATTCTTACTTTTTAGTTTTTCATTTGTCATGGGAGATGTGTCATGCCCACATTCAAACCATCCTTGGATCGCCTCCTTCTCGTATGTAAAGCCGTCTGCAGCAATGTAAGGGTCCTGCATAACCTCCTGCAAATCGGAACAATTTTTTTGAAGTCATCGCCTAATTCTAAATTACAATGAAAACCTAATGAGGTCAAGTAGATGTGAAGTAACGTAATCAGATAAATCGGGTAATGTGAACTAGGAATTAATAGTGAAAGAATGCGCGAAATTATCGTTACCTTGAAGATTGGACAAAGGAAGAAGCTGGGAACATGCATTTCATCTGTCGCTTGGCCTGACTTTTCCCCACTTTCAACGAGCCTGCCAGGTTTTGTCGCAGCGAACATGTTACGAAGCTGATTCACCATTTTCATCACAGTCGGTTGCAGTTCAGGCCTCTTCTTTCTTTCCGGATCAGTGCAATGTAAGGCAAGATAAGCTAATTGATTAGCATGCACAAATGGCCAATCCCCAGCTGAAGGATCCAAAATTTTGTCGAAATTTGCACTCTGTAAGGCACGTTCCACCTCATTGACGAGTCCCAGTGCCGGCTTTCCGGTGAGAAGCTGAAGAATGACTATTCCGAGACTATAAACATCAGATTTGGTGGAGTATTCACCGTTTGCTAGGTATTCTGGATCCATATACGGAAATGTGCCTTTTGGCTCCGATTCTGAATGTAGATCTTTTGGCAGAAAACGAGACAGGCCGAAGTCGCTAATTCTGCTTACATAATTCTCGTCAAGGAGTATATTTTGGGGTTTCAGATCGTGATGGACAATTGGATCCGGCTTAAAACTGTGCAGATATTGTAAAGCGGAGCATACTTCAGCGGCGATACGAAATCTGGCGTGCCAAGGGAGCGGCGGAGAGGCGTTTTTGCAGCTGAGATGATCTGCAAGGCATCCGTTGGACATAAATTCGTATATTATGCAACCTCGCTCGGAACAGGCTCCCACAATCCGTACCAAATGCGGATGCCGGATGTCCTTGAAAATATCGATCTGAACAAGAGAAGGTTATAGAAAAGCTGTAAGAAAACAAAAATAAAAATCTGCACTGCTTTGGAAAAGAGAATTGTCCGCATACCTCGTTTTGGAACTCCCGCCGACCCTGCAAACCGTTCTCCCTGAGAATTTTGACTGCAACCGGTGTTTTTCTTATTTCGCCTCTGTACACATCGCCGTAGCCGCCTTCTCCAAGTTTGGAACTGTCTGAGAAATCGCAGGTTGCTGCTTTTATGTCCTGGAAAGTGTATTGGCGGAATTCAAGGTCATTAGACGACGACGCGGATATCGGGATCTCGACTGGCGGCATTGAATGCAAGCAATTTTGAAGATGTTGAATTTCAGCGTCCTTTTGCTGCAAAACTCAGTAGTTTTGCTCCTCCACGGCGGCGAGCTTTCGCCGTGTTGCTTCGACCTCCTGCATGGCTTCCTGTCGTTCACGGGAGGATTCGTTCACTTTTGCTCCAAGTGATGTCAGTTTCTCCACCATTTCTTGAACTTCTTCTTCGACCTCGTTTCGTCGCCTTGTGAGCTCTTGGCATTTATGCTCATAACGCTTTAAAAGCGAGGTCGCCTCCTCTTTTTGTTTCTCTATTTCTTTGAAGGCAGATTCAAGATTTTTGTACTGAAGACACATGAAAATTTAGGTGAGTTTACTAGAGCAACAACAATTGCATCTGGCAAAGAGGAAGTAGTTCTGTACCTTCTGAATTGATATCATTGCAGCCGCCTCTGCTTTCTTACGTTTCACGATCTCATTTTGTACTTCCCTATTCGCATTCACGACCGCTTCCAATGCTTCTGTAAGCTGAAGTTTCGAGAGTTCGGTATCTGCATTCGCTTCCTGCTTTAAATTTTAAGATATTTTCAATTCCTTAAAAATAAATATCACATGCTTAGATCATTAAATTCGTCTACACGTTTCCAATTTCACAAATTAGATTCCGAGAAGACAAAAATCTTTAATTGTGACTGGACGAGAAGAAAGAAATGTATCAAATTTGAAGCAAAGAATGTGATCCATAAGAGTTTTTGTCCGAGAGGACTTACTTGAGATTCGGGAGGCTCATGCTCCACATCGTAAGCTTGATCAACATCTATTTGTGGCATGTCTGCTGCTTCCAATTCCAAAGAAAATTCATCAATCGCGGACATTATTTCCAAACCGTCCGCTTGTTTAGTCCCGGCAGCCATAGAATCTCGCTGAAAATTTGACGGGGTTTGATTACTGTTGTCCGAATCCCGTCTGAAGTTTGCAGGCGATGAAACCGATCGGGCAAAATCATTTGGAGAAGGTTTAACAATGGATGCTTCGGGTCGTTTCCACAGCCAATCGGACAAAGGACTTCTGTTGCTCTTTGATTTCTGAGCTGCTAGACAAATTCACACAAACAAAAACAGAGCATGCAAATTTTAGATGGAAAACATATAGAGATTTGAAGACATTAAATTTCTATATAATAGAGATTTCGGAATTGAATTGTGTAATTCATCAGACTATCTTACACAGCTTATCTAGAAAACTATCATCTGGATTAAACTATCTTACAAAATAAAGATTAAATTCCAAATATGAAATTGTGGATTTGATACAGTGTACTGACCATTATGCAAAGGTGATCCTTCCCTGAGTAGTACGAGTTTTCCTTTACATACAATGGAAACATCGCACGACTCTCCCGCATGCCTTTGAACGTAGTGCGCTTTCCCCGGCTGTTGCATCCTCATTTTCCTGTACAGAATTTCGAAAACAAATTGATTATTTTATACTATTGAAAAGACATGGTGATATTGAGTAATAGATCATACAGAATGGCTTCGCGTACTTAGAAATGCCACCGCCGGCTGAAGTTGTACCCATGACAAGTTTCGTGATACCCAGATCTGAAACCACTTCAGCAATTCCTTTGGAAACATCCTCCTTCTCAATAATTAAACGCTTAGCTTCGACCTGTGGCATATTGTTTAAATTTAGACTCTGAACTCAGTATGCACCAACGCTCCATTTATTTAACAAAGCGGATGCCAATTATACCTTGGCTCTGGTGCACATATCCAAGTATTGATTCATGCAACCGTTGAGCTCCTTCTCTTCAGCTTTCTTGTAAGCTTCTAAGACATCCTTGCTTACTTGGTTCAAAGGAATTCTCCCCACTGAAATCACAGAAACGCGCAATTCGTTAAAACATTAAAAAAATTAAAAATTAAAAATGATATATGCATCCAAATTCAATTGGATCATCCAAATACTTACTAGGTGATGGAAAGTAGCGGAGTGGAGAACGAATATGGAGAAGAATTATAAGGGTTTCTTCCCTTTTATCCAAATTTTGGAGCGCCCATTTGAGAGCATAGGCGCTTTCAGACGGCCCCCTTTCATGCAAATCTTTTCCAACTGCAACGTAAATTTTCTCAGCAGAAGGATCACATTCGTCTTGGACAGTTTCCTCAATTTCTGGCAATATTTCAACCTGCGCAGTCCGTCGGCTTACCACTGGAGTTCTCATGTTCAACCGCCAACACTTCACAAATAGCACTTACAGTTAACATTTAAGTGCAGTCTATTTATTCTACACAAAAAAATCCATATCCGAGAAGCTCAATCTCAGCACTAAAATAAAATATTTTTTTGGCGTAATTCTTGAAAGGAAAGCTAACGACTGTATCCATGGATTGAGTAGAAATTTTTATTTTTTCTTTGTTATTGATCGTTTGTTTTCCCCGTGGCTGAGAGAAGAAAAATTAAAGATTAAGTTAAAGTGATGTCAGTTCGACTCCGCGTTTATGAATAGTGTTTTTGAGAGGGGTATATTCGTATGGTATATTCATGATCCTCTACCTAGCGCCTTCCGCCCGCGAAATTTCGACACTGATTCGAACATAAATAAGCAAGGGCGATCAATGTCATCCCCGCTGTTTGAGGTCAACGGGTGTCCCAATAGCCAATTGGTAGATGCCTGCCTTGAATGAAAACAAGGGCATAAGTTCAAACTTATTTTTAATAAATGTTCATTAGATATGCTACAACTTATCCCATTTGTCCACCATCTTGGAAACAATGTTGTCAATATAGGCTAAAGTTAAATATTCTAGGAATAAAAGTATGAAGGAAAGTAATTTTAAAAGGCAAATTTAACTTAAAGTAATAAAATGTATATAAATAAGTATATATTAATTTAATTTTGATAAAAGGTTGTGGATATATATATATGTGTGTGTGTGTGTCGAGAGATATTTTTTTGATGTGTTTATTTTTAATCAATTTTTCATATAAAAGTATAATAGATATTTTGAGAAGGATATCTCTCAACTAATTTTATATTATTAAATATATAAGCTAGTAGTATTTATGGTGTAATATGCAAGACATTAAATGAATTTGGGTTAGCGTTACGATTAGGATTAAAGATAGAATTAGGATTCAGGGTAGAATTAAGGTTAGGGTTAGGGTTGGGGTTAGGATTACAATTACAGTTAGGATTAAGCTTACAATTGCAATTAGAATTAGGGTTGGGGATAGGGGTAGGGTTAAGATTAAAGTTAGGGTTAGGATTACGTTTAGGGCTAGTGCTAGCGATAGAATTAGTTTTTGGGTTAAAATTAGGGTTTGTGTTTGGGTTTGGGTTAAGCTTAGGGTTAGCATTAGGATTAGGGATAGAATTAGAGTTTGGGTTGGAGATAAAGTTAGGGTTAAGGTTAGAGTTAGGGTTAGGATTAGGGTTAGGGTTAGAGATAGAATTATGTTTACAAGTAGGGTTAGGGTTACAATTAGAATTAGAGATAGATATAGGTTAGGGGAGGGGTTAAGGTTAAGGTTTTTGAGGCCCCTCCTTTAGTGACCATTTGACACTATGTTATTTTGTTACTCTTATAATTCTTAAGTGATGGTTGCAAGATTTATTATGTTTGCATATTACTACACAAATTTATGGATTGATCTGGTATACTCATGTGATGGAATTTAGGTTGAATAATGTATTTTGTGGATAAATTATGATATTGGATGGTTTCTCCTTATGTGAAATCGTAAAAGTGAGGTTTATTGAGATATTATAATGGATAAAACGTACAATAATAGGGCTCATTTTTGCACTCTGAGCTCAAAAAAATCAAACCAATCTGGGTTGAATTTCACCTTAGACCTGCTTATTTTTCTTTGATTTGAAACACATGCAAATATTTGTATTCCCTCTACAAAGTTGGACTTTGTTTCTCAAGTTCGTTATTATAACTGATGTGTGAGGCTATATTTGGTTATAGTTAACATTGACAAGAATAAACCTAGTTTGGAATACATCATTAATATTGCAATTAACATCTTGGAGAAAGTGCAGTAATTTGATTATGTCAGATCTCTTTTTATAATTTTATTATACATATATAACAAGTCTTTTAGTCATGATGATCTTAATATGTTAGATGATGGCCTCGAGGATTTCATCTCTCCTAGATTTTCCACTAAGACTTGTAAGGTTTCAACATGTCAAAGAAAAATAAACACAATCACACCTTCGCTAGTGATCTACCCACCTTAAAATCCACCTCAACCACAAATAAACAAGTGCTTATTATAAGAAAACCATCAAACAAACCAACAACCCCTACTCATATCCTAAACTTTGCAAGACAATAGACTCAATGCAACCATATGCAACAAGATGTATCATAGTAACAACAATATTGAATGGTGTGGCTCATACATACAACACATGAAACAACAAGTGATCAAAGAAATCATAAACCATCCCTTCATCAATTCCTTTTCCACAACCAAATCTCCTTACTACACCTTGTTTGACTCAACATAATGGTAAGGGGTACAATCTTGTGGAGAAACTTCATGCTACTTCTACTAAGATTTCATTATGGGATTTGGTTGAAAACTCACCAATTTAAATTAACATGCTTCAAGAGGATTTATAAAAATTTGTTGTGCCTTCTATTGCTAAACCAAATAATGCAGCAACTTTATTTAAGGGTATGAATTCCACAAACTTGGATATTTTATTTTATCAAAATGAATTTCACCCTCTTGAGATACAAAAACAAAATGATGCCTTGATTATGATGGTTTCTATTAAGACAACATGCATTAGATGTACCCTTATTGATATGGTTCTAGTCTTAACATTTGTAGCATTGATCTTTTAAACAAGTTAAGATTGGATAAATCTCTTATTCAACTTGATGCTCTACTACTTGTAGTTTTGAAAATGTGGGTAGACAACCATTCAAAGAAATCACATTACTTGTTAAAGTAGGTCCTATTGTGTTACCTATTGTTATTCGTGTCATACTGAATTCTCTCTCATATAATATTCTCTTAGGAATACCATGGATCCATGGCATGAAAGGAGTTCTCTCAAATCTTCATTTTCTTATGAAATACACATGTAATAACAAAGTATACATGATGAAAGCTAATCATATGTTCAAAAATTACTTGCAAGAAAAAAGGGAAAACGAGACCCTTTAACACATTAATCCCATCCTCCAAAGTTGAACCAATGCATGTTGAACACATGGATGAATGTGTTTCTCCCACAAAAAAATTCCTTGATGATGATTGGGGATGATTAGATTTTACACCAACTTTCATAGGAGAATACAAGATCTCACCATAAAAATCCAAAGAAGTAAAAGAAACTATTATGGTGCCTACATAATCCCCCATAGATACTTCTCAAACATCAAAATTTGCAGTTGTTCCTAATTAAGAAAATACCAACTATGCATCCACATATGATGAGAATGATTATGAAAAACCACCTTCTTCAAAAGAATTGGAGGATATTTATGGAAGAGGATATAAAATTTTATCACAATCTAGATATAAAGGTAAGTGATGTGGCATAAAGGAACAAGGTATTAAAGGGTTCACATAGAGTTAAATATACAAGAAACAAGTGGTCTTAGTTATCGCCATTTGAAACCACCTAAGGCTTCACGAAGACCTTCACTCAACGTAAACTCAATAACACAAGAACCTCTTAAGGAATCTCTCAATCTAGTTCATCCTAGATTCATTGGTGAAAAAGGAAATAATAGCCATTGAATATTTTTCAAAATGATGAGTCCTTGGTGGAATTTTTGGTAGTTTATGACAATTTACCTACTTATCATGATGATCATGGATTTCCTTATTATTTAAATTTTGAAGCATAGTTTATAAAAATGTTGAGGTATTAGATAAATAGATGGTAGATCCCAAAGAAATGCCCGAAAAGCTCCCTAGCAATTTGGACCACAATAGACTAATTGTAGGAGATACTATTGATATCTCAATGGACCCATTTAATAATGATAGGGTCATTCTAATTGTAAAATTCCTTGATTGTGATGAACAACAAGAACATAAAACATTAATACATGATTTCCTTGAGTTATTTTCATCGTCTTAGATATTACTAGCATTGATCCCAAGGTAGTTACACATAACACTATTTTAGAAATGATGCAAAACTAGTGAGACAAAATATTCATAAAATGAACCCTAAGGTATATTTGTTAGTTAAGGTTGAGATTGAGAAGCTTTTAAAATCTAGTTTTATCTACCCAATCAACTATTCACCATGGATATCAAACATAGTGGTTGTCATAAAACTAGATAATCATATCTTAATGTGTATAATTTTTTATAATCTTAATAAAGAATCTTTGAACGATGAATTTTGGTTTCCAAACGTAGATATGAGTGTAATTCTTGCATTAGATAGTGTGAGTAAAATTATTGAAAATGAACATGGAATAGAGATTGTTTGACTTCTAGCTCATATTGTTGATAAACATGCTCCTACATTGACTAGTTGTGCTCAAAATTTGGGGTATACTCAAATTCAAGGTGGAAATTTAATTCCTCCTTCCACAACCCTTACCTCTATTCCTACACATACCAATCTTCATGTTATTACAGCCATCCAACCTACTAACAATATCAATACTTCCTTAGGTATTTCCACTGGGAATCCCCTTAGCTTTGTTTATTCAAATCTCATATCTCCTCATTCATCTTCCCTCAAAAACTTATAATCTACTTGCCCTCCATATACATACACAACTCAACCTTATTCACCTTCATCTCTCAACACCAACAATGATCCAGTCCTTAACACACTTTTGCAAAATGTATCATCCCTCCAACAAAAAATTGACACACTAAACCAAAACAACAATGGCCAACCTTCATAATACATCAAAACCAAGCCATTATCCTTGGAGATATTGAGAACACAAATGCCACAACGTATAGAGGTTCCTAGATTTGAGAAATATGGTGAGAAAGGAGATCTTGTTAGCCATGTTTCTACTTACATAGCTCTATGTAGGGTTGTACAAAATCATGAGGAGCCAAACTAGGCTCCTAAGTGGCAATGAAAATTCAAAAAATAAGAGTTATACAACTTGACATAAAAATTTGAATAGGTTATTAACATAATTTGAAAAATATGTAAGAGCAGAATTTGTAGCAAATTGAATACATAGTTTCTAAGCTACTAGTCCATTTTTGGAAAAAAGTAAATCTATTTGGTTAAAATTTGAAATTTCAATGCAGTAATACTAATCTTTTAGGAAAAAAATAAAAAGAAAGTTTTTTTCCAACCGAACTAATGATGAGAAAAAATAAATATTTTTTTTCTAAAACTTTTAATATAAGTAGAGGACACATGCCTAGATGTGATGCATATTATTTGTAATTTTTTTGTAAGTAAATAATTACTTATGAATTTTCCAGTAGGAAATTTTTAAAATATTAAATATTATTTGTCCGGCCACCCTAACTTGGTCAAAAAATTATGAAATTCATTTTTTTAAGCAATAATTTGTGAATCATAGTGTGTGGTACATCTTTTAGATTCAAAAAATCTATAATCATTTAAAAGTTATAGATGTTTTTCAATCAACCTATCAGTAAGGACTCTACTTAGTGCATGTAGAAAATCAATAATAATTAACTATTAAATTCAAAATAAATCATATCTTATATTGATAGAATACTGTCAATTTGATGAAGAAACCCATTTTGTTTCATTAAAACTAGATGAAAAAAAGTTGTTCTAGCACGAAAGGTGAAGTCCAAAAAACTCTTAGAACTCCTATAAACACATTGGGGATGTTGAATTTTAGGCTTGGTAGTCCCCAAGCCAAGTACTAAAGCAATACCGAAGTAAAACAGATATATGATATAAACGAATATTCGTTATTATGTAACATATATCCGTTTATTGACACATTCTTATCAATATTTTTTATATATTTTATATTAGATTATATAATATATTAATAATATAATATAATATTTTTATATATAAGGCTATCTAAAATATATAATATATAATATAATATTGTAATGATGGAAAAAGGTCCCCTTAACTTGGCCTTGATTTAGTGTTGTAATATTTCTAACATATTCACACTAGGTCTTATGCCCTTGTGAACTAAATGAACATCAATGGTACCTTTCTTAAGTGTTGTGAAGTGTTATAACACACTTTCACACTTTTCTAAGGTCTTATTAATGAAATAAACCTAATAAAACCTCTTTTTAACATTAATCTTTCCTTATTTTGAAGTGTTGTAAAATGTTGTAACTCACTTTCACACTTTTCTAGGTTGGTCATTAATAATTGGGATTTATTATGCTTTAATTGGCCCTATTTTATATCCACAAGCCTCATTTATATTTATTTTCGAGGATAATCCCGACAAAACCATTTTAAAACATCAAAATCCTTAAAACCCACCTCAAAAATCTAAGGTGGGACTCATTCGCCATTTTGGGGGAATGAGTCCCCTTAGGTGGGACGCATTCGCCCAAGTTGGTGAATGAGTCCCATTTAACTCAAAATAAAAATTAATTTAAATCTTTGGAAAGATTTTATTCTCCTAGATCCAATGTCAGCTTGTAGTGTTGTAATTTCGGGAATTCTTGTATAATTGAGTATAAATACAAGCTTATTTCATCCATTTGACACCTAGCAAGTTGAGTGAGCATTCTTATAGAAAGTTTGAGTTCACAAGAGAATTCAAGAGAATTTAAGAGCATTCAAGGGTAGGTTTTCAAGCATTTTGGAGCAGCATTCAAGCATCAATCATCATGTCAAATATTTCTTGCATCATGTTTGTTATTGTGCTAACAATTGTGGTGTAGTATTTTGTGATTCGAGCAAGTGTTTCCTTCAAGATCAAAATACTTCAAGCAAGAGTCAGATTCTGCATCCATTGTAGCCATTTCAAGCATATTTGCAACACTTCATTGCTAGGGTTTGGTGAGTTGCAACATCATATCTTGTTCATTCATCATTCTCCATTCATGTCTCATTTTATTCCAAGGTTTAATTACCAACAAGGGGTTTGACCAAGGAAAACTCCTATCCACTAACCCCACAAAATTTTTCCCTCTCCTTTGTGTGTGAATTTGTAGGTCTAGGTTGCAGATTTCCTAAGGAGCAAGATTGGAGAAAAGTTGCAAATCATTCAAAGTTGTCAAAGTTGGAGAACCTTGGAGAAGAGCTACAGGTTCCAAATCAGAGATTTGGATTTGTAAATCACTCGGGAAGGAAAAAGAAGACAGAGAAGAGTAGGACCAACTTTTGAATTTGCAGAAAAGCCCAACTGGACTAATTCACCACTTCTGGTGAATGAGTCCCAGTTCTAGTCAATTTTTAAAATTTTGCATATTTGGATACCCTTTTGGCATATTCATGTTCCTACATAGTTTTCCAGAAACATGACTGATTCGCCCAGCTTGGGGAATGAGTCCCAGTTAGCTTTAACGTTAGGTTTATCTAGTGATTCATACCTCCATTTAGCCATCTCAAGTTTCCCAGGTGCACACATTCTATTTTGTAGCTTTATGTATCGTTTCATTCACTTTTATAGGTCATTTAGTGTCACTTTGCATTCAATTAGGGCTTTACATTTCATCTTGCATTTAATTATCTTTTCCAAGTTTAAACTTGGTGGTGAACCCCTTAGTAGTTTGCATCCAACCCCTAGGACAACCCTAAATTACAAGATTTCTCTCTTTTGCATGGAGATATTTAGTGCATGGAGATATTTAGGGTCACCCTTGAATGAAATTAGAATTGTGGGTATGCTCTATGACCAAAACCATATGATATCACCATCCTACAAACATATCATTTCATTTTGGTGAACCTGCATTTAGAATATTTCATTTTCTAATTTGGAGTGCATTAGCATCCTATATTTAGCTTGCATTTACATTGCATTGGGACTTGCATTAGTTAACTTGCATTCTAGGGTTTCAAAATTTGCATTAGTGAAAGCTCATATAGCTTTCATTTCTGCTTGTCATTCTACTAAAAATCATTCAAAATTTGCATTTGCATCTCAAATACATATCAGAAAACATAAAAATCATAAAATTCAATAAAAAATGTCTAAAATTTTTGAAAAAAATCATCAGTGGGACTCATTCACCACTTTGGGTAAATCAATCCCTCTGCATATTTTTCATTTCATTTTCTGGCATTTATAGTTCAGTTTCTAAGTTTCTATTTTATGTTATTGCTTTTTTGTTTTAGTTTCCATAATTTTTGTTGTAAGCATTTAATTGTTCTTAGCTTACATTGTATTTGCATTCACATTGCATTTAGTAGCCCTTGTATGAGTATTTGGTGTCCTATTGCTAATACTATAGTGAGACAAAGTTCAAGACTCATGTCATCCTATGATAGCACAATCAATGTGGATCTTGGGTTGTCTAGCTCTTTCAATCCTAGTATTGACACTAGTACACTAGGTATGGATCACCCCCTCAACAATTCCTTACCTTCAAGTAGTGTCATACATGATGAAACAAGAGTTGATAATATTCTGCAAGAAAACATCATTCAAATTCATGAAGACTTAGCAAACTTACAACATCAAGTGAAAAACGATAACATTTCAACTACCTCAATTCCTACTATAGATAACATTCACCATATGCTTGATAGTGAAGATGACCTTGACCTTGTGAAAAACATAGTTCAAATATTTGGAAAGCACCTCACCCCAATCACTAGTTGTCCTTTACCTATAAGTAATGTCACAACCTAAGGAGGAACTCAAATTCCTCCTCCCACAACAATGGCCTCAACACCGGTACCTATACCAACCCTCAAGTCACAACAACAATGCAAACAACTAGTCATGTGACTCCTTCCTTGGGTATTTCAGCTAGCATCCCTAGTTCTTTTGTGGCATCGCATGTCATATCTCTTACCACTTTACCACCCATAAGTGTTCCATTCACTTGTCCTTTGAACACATACACCCCCTCACCTTTTTCACTTCCATCTCCTAACACAAGCAATGACCCTCTCATTAACCAACTACTCCAAATTGGTTCATCCATTCAAAAGGAAATCTCTAACATCAATTAAAATAAAAATGGCCCACCTACATATTATGTCAAAAGCAATCCATTTTCCTTGGAAATATTGTGAACACCAACGCATCAAGGTGTAGAGGTGCCTAGATTTGAGAAATACGAAGGAAAGGCAGATCCTTCTAACCATGTCAATACTTACACCACCTTATGTAGTGACCTTTTCCTTGATGATAAACTCCTAGCTAAGATTTTTCCTAGGTTGTTGAAAGATACTGCCTTGGAATAGTTGTCTTCTTTATCGAACAACACAATTTGTTCATTTGATGAACTTGTTGAGGAATTTGTTAATCATTTCCAAGTGCATATGACTCCTAAGATGACCTTAGCTATTTTGATGAGATGTAAGAAAAAATAAGAAGAAAGGATAACTGACTTTATCTCACACTATCAATCTCTTTATTCCCAAATCGATGTCAAGGATCCCGATCCTCACCTTCAAAATATGTTCATAGAAAATTTGCAAAGAAATATTCAAGACAAGATTACCATAATGAAATTCCAACCCTTCATGCACTTGTGTACTGCCCTCCATGATTATCAAAATTTAGTTAGTAGTCAAGATACAAAGTCCCCACTTCTAGCTAAATTGAGAAATCTGAGCCTGCAAACCAAAATAATTCCCCACCTTTAGAAAACAAAACAAAGGGTTCCTTCAATTCAATCCCCCTCAAAAAACAACTCAAAATGCCAATAACCAAGTAGCTATTGTTAAAGCCTCAATACTCTTTAGCTATGGGGACCCGAAAAGACAATTCACTCCCTTACCTGATACCCTTCATAACACAATGTCCCAAATTTTAGAACAACAAATGATTACCTTTCCTCCTATCAAAACACCTGATCCCAATAAGCCTTTACCCCTGAGATTTAGATCGAATGGTTATTTCCATTACCACCGAAAAAATGGAAATGGCACGGAACATTGCAAGCATCTTAAACATGTTGTGCAAGACCTCATTGATTTTGATCATCTTTCTATTGGAGGTGTTAATGATCAAGGAAATAAGTCCATTGCCCCTTCTAACTAGAACTTTCAAATATTTACCAACCCCATGCCTAAACACAACATTTCATTTTTCAAAGCTAGTGAAACCATAAAGAGTGATGTGATGAATGCTGATATAGGTGATGATAACATTGATCCTATTCAACATGGAACTATAGATAATGATCCTATGGATGAAATGGTAGGAGTGATAGGCATCATTCCTCATAAGGGACAAACTAAGAATCCTCTTGACATTTCTTTCTCCTCTAAATATATACTTAAACATACACCCAATGGTCCTCTTTACATAGCAGTTGTATTTATGACAAGCCCACTAATGGGATAATAATAGATCCAGCTTGTGGAGAGAATGTGATCGTCGAGGAATTCTTACTTTTGCATGAACTCTATCAAGACATATACAATAAATCAAAATCATGGATCAAGACACACAATGGCTTTGCTTTCCCTACAATGGGATCGATCACCTTACCATTGCAAATAGGACCAAAAACATTAGATGTCTCATTCTCCATCATCCCGCAGTCGGACCAATTTCATGTGAAGCTAGGCCATCCATGGATTTGCTCCATGAAAGTTGTCCCTTCGGTTGTGCATAAATGCTTAAATTTTCCCTTTGACAATGAAGTTTTCACTGTCCACTATAGTGGTTTTAACCCATTGTCCTCTAAAGGAAAAATTTCCTTAGATTCCTTTTGGCTCGAGCCTATGGAACCTATAAACCACGAGAAGAATTTGTTTTCTTGTCTTATCAAAAGTTCAAGGCAAAGAAGATAGAAAAACTATTCCTCTAAAACATGTCCCCACCCACCACCAAGCCTACCATCCTAGATGAAACCATGCTTGAGCCTAAAGAATTTCCAAACAACCAAAACCAACCTAAGACAAAACCTTCACCTGCCTCCTACAAAATACCAAGAGACAATGAAAACAACCCCATCACACCTCCTAAAATAAAATAGGTGTACATAGTTAAAGAGAAAGTGGTTGAACAACCTCCTATGGTTCCTTTTGTTCCTCCCCTTAGGGAAGTAAATAAACCTATGGTTGATCAACCCGCTCATACACAAATGCAAATTGAAAACAAAACTAAAAGAAATAGAGGTGCTAGAGAGCATAGGCATAGACGCTATGCCCTCGCTCACAGGTTACATGAAGAATTAAACAAACAAAATCAAAATCCAAACTTGATTTAAGAAATGCATGATGACCCTACTCCTACCCTGAAACAAAAAAATCCAATACAACAACCACAAAAAAAGTTGAACTCTTCCATAGATATTATCATTCGAATATATCATGTTGTGATTAACTTGGATGACCATGACAAGGTTGCTAAAATTGATGGAGAGGTGCATAATGAATTGAATACATTGTTTTCGTCTTCCATGAGCTTAGAAGACAAATCTCCTACAAAGAGTGTTGAACTTGGTGCTACCCCTAGTTTGACACTTTCTCTTGTCCCTTTGGCTAGTTTCCTGCCTTCAGTATATAATGAACATGACTAGGACGTGGATGACCTGCTTTAGGTTGACTCTCATGGGCCTTACTAGTCTTTTGCACTATTTCTTTTTCTTTTTCTTTTCGATGATTGCATGTGTGTAATGTGATCCCACGTGATATTTTGTTTGATGTTATCTCTCTCTTTGTGAAATTCCTCTATTTGTATCTTTATTCTTCCCTATGTCATAAATTTTTTATCTTTTTTCCTTTTATCTTTTTCATTTCTCTTTTGTTTTCCTTTTGGGGATGACGCAAGGCGTTGAGACATTCATGTCTCTTCCATGTTGACCCAAAACATTTTCTTTTCATCTTCTCTTTTCATTTGTCTTGTGTTTGCCTTTTGGTGATGATGCAAGGTGTTAAGACATTCACGTCTCTTCCATGTTGACCCAAAAGGACTTTTATTTTCACTTTTCTTTTATTTGTCTTTTGTTTTCCTTCTGGGGATGACACAAGGTGTTGGGGCATTCATGTTTCTTCCATGACCCCAAAATGTTTTCTTTGTTTTCACTCTCTTTTGTTGTCATTCTACAATTCTATGTGTTGGGAATATTAACCAATTCAAACTCTCTAAAACATTGCATCAAAGAACATCTGACCCAAATCGATAAAATCCCTTATGTGTTTTAGTTTTTTCCTTAGATTTAACCGTACGTAGGGCGGGCGGCGAGCGATGACGCGGCACGTTTGTTTGTTTGGCAACAGGGTGGACAATGGGTTGTGGTTGGGGTGCAAACAGAAGGTAAGCGGCTTCATTAGCATTATTCTTTTGCATTTTTCTTTTCATGGTTCATGGTGCAGTCTTATTACCCTATATGATGTCTTTTTTTTTCTTTTTGGATGAAATTGGGTGCGATGTACTTCAAGAGCATGATCTCTCTTAGCATATTGCATTCCTCTTAGTGGATTTATATGATGCACTGCATCCCCTAAATTTTGAATTTTTTATTCTTTGATTGGTCCTCTCTTGGAGACATTAGGCACAATGTTCCCTAAGTTAAAGACCTTGCATGAACTAAACAAGAATCCTTTGGACATTCTTTACATTTTCCATTTTATGTTTGCATTTATATGGCTACCTTGCATGACTATGGATCCATCCTATTTTTTCATGAGCTCCAAGCATACGAAGTTTTGCTTCTCTCGTGAAGCTCAAAACCTATTTTTGTGTGGCACCTTATTAAAGTTATCAGGAGGTATAACTTTGGTATGGTTTGAGCGGAAAGCCCAACTGAGGCATGACTTTCCTTACAACCAATTGTGTGTGTGAGAGCGCATTCCAACCATGAGTGTATGTGTCTCACCCTCTTAGCACTTCTCACCTAGCAGATAGCCTGAATTCCAGTTGCCTCAAAGTGAGTATGCTTTCTTTTTCAGATAAATATCCTAGATCTGATCGACATCGTGATGGAAAAACAGTCAAAGCTTGATCCCCCTTTTTTATTTTCTTTATGTTTTTGATAGTGCATGCTTGTGCCTTGTTTCCACTCTTTATCATTTCATGTGTGTTCCTTTGTGCTTATGTTTGTTCTCCATAAGACCTTGGTCCTGGGAGCTTGTGCAACCCCCTTGGTCATGGTTGTCCTATCTTACCAACATTGGTACATTTGAATCCCCTTGATCATTGCTACATTTCGTCTACTTTAGTGTGAGTTTTAAGCAAGTTCCTCCTCTCACTAAAGTGGGGGCTATATGTAATGACGGAAAAAAGTCCCCTTAACTTGGCCTTGATTTAGTGTTGTAATATGCCTAACATATTAACATTAGGTCCTGGGCCCTTGTGAACTAAATGAACATTAATGGTACCTTTCTTAAATGTTGTGAAGTGTTGTAACACACTTTCACACTTTTCTAAGGTCTTATTAATGAAATACGCCTAATAAAACCTCTTTTTAGCATTAATCTTTCCTTATTGTAAAGTGTTGTAACACACTTTAACACTTTTCTAGGCTTGTCATTAATAATTGGGCTT
>VDFB02271358.1:183470851-183483669 GCA_007258455.2 Sequoia sempervirens | reverse complement strand
AACAATCTAGCCTAGCATATCTCTCTGCTAGCACATGCCACCTAATCTCATAGTGGTCAATCCCTAGTTGTCTGATGTCATCATGACGATAGTATCTGCACATCTTAGGAAATCCCTTTTGCATGTCATACATCACCTGGGCTCCTCTAATCAGTAGCCTTAGTATCCTATACACATCCTCTAATGTAACCATCACCTCACCTGTCGGCAGATGAAACGACAATGTCTCGAAGTGCCACCGCTCGTAGAGACCAATCAGTAAACAACAGTTTTCCTGGATAGTGGGCATGAAAGTCACATGGTGTAGACTCAAGTGCCATAGGAACCATTTCTCCCCACTCTGTAGCCAATCTCGAAAGCCAAAATTCAACGGTCTTGACTCTCTGGTATATATTGGATCTATTACAACCTGCAATGGCATAATGCATGCCTCATGTCAGAATCAAACAAATTGTCATAGTCAAAAATTCCAAAATTCTCTACCAGTCAAATGCATCATTTCATTTTCAAATGCATTGAAAAATCTCAAATGCATTACAATTAGACATATACGTCAATATAATATGAAAATGTGGTTCACAATGCAAATGTGTATAACTATCAATCATGCCCAAACAATGACCATTCAACATACATATGTGGTGCAAACAAATGCATGACATTTTTTTACATGTGCTACTACTAATAACGTATGTGATGCAATCCTACACATGCATTGAAATAAAAAAACAAATGCATTCATCTTTCAAAACACCTATGCTATCCTTCTACCTGATTCTACACATGCAGTGTTTCGCATACACATGCGTCGAAAACACATGCATATCCGGTGCTTTTTAAAATGATGTGTGACAAAAAAAAAAATTCATCAAAAAGCATGAAAACAAAATTTCAAGAGATGGTTTCCGACTACATACCAACGGGCCCGCATCCGTAGGTCATCTGAAGGCCCGAATGCAATATCTGCGATGTTATGAGTGTGGAACTGGAGACATAGTGGCAAAAGGTCCAGAGCAAAAATCTCAATTCCTAAACTTGGAGGGTGAAAATGAATTGGATTTTCACCTAATTTCTATATATACCTAGGGTTTTGGGCGGCATTTCCTCGAACCTTGTCTATTGTCCTCGTATTCTTCAAACTTCTATCAACCCATACGCATACCAAACACCTCGAAACTCATTTCTGTCAACTCCACTGCATTTCTGGTTATCAAATTGACTAATCTGGACTACAGATATTTTTTGAAATTTTCCAAAAATTTGTCAATTTTCCTGGCAAAGCATACCTTCATCTATTTTACATCGGGCATGACTAGGCATGTTTTTTAATCGATTTCTTTAATAACCAGAAACAAACAAATGCGCGAAATGTAGACACTAAAATTTGGTCTAAGCCTAATTTTAATTTTATAATTTGTATTGTCATGGTTGACAATGCACTGGCTAACATTTTCTAAAGCTTAACTCCACACTAAATAACTTTAATTATTTCTAATTAATTCAATTTTAAGGACTCATCTATTAATTAAATAACTTTAACATTTAATTAATTCACACATTATCTTTATTATATGTCCTCAATTAAATAAACGCCTTTTATTTAATTACATCACTAATTAACTTTATCCTCTTTCTTAAATTAAATAAATTCTTATTTAATTTATCCTTATCATATTTTCAACTATAATTAAATAAATACTTTAATACTTTAATTATTCATTAATCTTTTCTTCAGTCAATTAAATAAATCTTATTTATTTAATTTAATCCTTAAATGATGAATGTTGAATCAAATAATTATTTAATTCATAAAAGTCTATTTTGGACATATTCTTTTATATTTAGATAATTTTTTAAGTTATCTAATTATTCATTTCCCCACTTGACTCCAAGATCTATTTAAAATTAGCCGTCTCCTAATTCTAATGTCCGTCAAGCGTTCTCACAAACTCTCAGCACTAAAACGCCTATTCTGGCTCAACCCCATGTATACACATTTATCAATTAAATATCTTTTTTTAATTAATTAATTTATGTGTGTTCGAACAGATCATTTTCTTTATTCTATCTTTATCCTTTTCATGCAAACATTATTCTTCTAATTTTTGAATACTTTCAACTAGAGATTAAATCATTATTTAATCTTGATCTATATTCTTAGGTTTTATCACTCACGTCAGTACTAACACTTATCTCAATGCATGTCGAATATTTTAATCTGAATCATCTATTTATCTTTCGATCTCAGCCTCTCATTTGAATGATCAATTTTCTATAAATTGACCTGGATTTCAACATTTCAACTCCTAAAATTGTATGACTTTTGGAGCACTTGTTTTATAATCTTCGATATTTTGCTATAATCACATACATCAATGCTATACTTGCAGGAATACTAAAAATTTGAGGGCAAGAATACTATCATGGCGAAATGGAGAAGGAAAATTGAGGTCATTCATGGAAGGATGTATATACTGGGTGAGATTTATCTTTGTTTATATTCATAGTTTCCTTTGTGCTTTGTTGTTTAGCTTTAGATTACATTAGAGTTTAATTGCATTTTGTGCTTTAATCCCACTTTGTTTTCATGATGTTACATTTACCATAAGCAAGTGTAATGTGTACACTAACTTTGTCAAGATCAAGATAATTTGGAAGATGGATGTAGATGGATTGGAAATAGATTGGATAAATGGTTCATGGATTAAGGGATTTATTATAGATAAGATGGGTGGGATGTTGGATTTATTATGGAGGGGATGAGATGCTTCCACCTAAACCAATGCACATAGATGTTCAATTCTACACATGACACTCATTTTCCAGGTTTTCATCATGGTACCTACCCAAAGGGCCACCATAGTGGTTTTCACTGGAGGACGATTTTTTTATTTACTGATTTCAATCCTTTTTCAATTTTTTTGGATTTTCATATTTTTTGATTTTTTTGTATCTCTTTGTGAAAGATTTTTTAAGCTCGTGCTAAATCAACTAGTGGTGTTGATGTTGATTCTTTTGTCATAATGTGACATCAATATCCTATCTGAATAAGTTGCTTTACCAAGATATGTGCACTTGAATGCAACTTTTGAGATTCTTGATCTACTTTGTTGATACTAGAGTTAACTCTATCTTTATGCACACATCACAATAGAATGCCTTCTAAATCCTTATGATGAAGGGTGGTTGCCAATACATGGTCAATGTGAGAATTAGATATCATGTGTGAAGGCGTGGATGGTGTTGTGTGTTTAGGAATAGGAGATGGATTGGTTGATAGTTTGGAACCTTTGACTCTCCAAACTTGGGAAGATGAGCAATGATGGGTGGATACAGAAGTGTGCATGATATTAGGACCAACTGCTTGATATACTTTGTATGTCACTTGGGAAGCCTACTTTTTCCTTTGTAGACATCTTTGATGGATACTTTTCCCTTTTTTATTTTTCCCCATAGTTTCTTTGACTGATGGAGATTGATAGGGATATTTTTTCTTTGTATGCTTTGGTATCCACTTTTATTTGATTTTTCCTTCATTCTTCACTACTTATTTTCCTTCGATGATGTTCTTATTGCTTTGATTCACATCCTTCTTTTGATGTTGGTCCCAATTTGTGGATGGGGTGATGGGTGGCTGAAGATTCATGATGTGGTTGGTTGTACTATTAGCATTGGTTTCACCATAAGGACTCTTCATGCTCCCTATGTTGATGCTTGCACTAGATAAAGTTGCCCCAATATTATAGAGGTATCACTGATATGTTTAGCTCCCTTAATTTTCGAATAAACAAGACCTTGATGCTTAGGATTACCAATAAATTGTATTGGTTCTAGGATACCCTGTTCATGTAGGCCTAATCATCTACCTTGATAATTCATCTATTGAAACATTTTATTTACAATAGGATATGATTTACCTTGGGAACAAGGTGCTAATCCCTCTCTACTCTGTTATGGATCTTCAAAGGTGATAGATTCTTAATTGATAAGATAGCTTGCCCTAAAAAAGGTAAGTGATCCAATTTTATAAGTGATAGGATCCTCCATAAGTGGGATAACTTCCTAATTCATATCTTTGGCTTGATTTTTTGAAATATCATATTTTAATGTTTCTTCAAGAGGTGTTGATGATTCTCTATCCACGTAAAAGTATTCCTCATGATTCATTTTTGATATGCCTTCATAGGATGTTTTTGATTCACAACTTCTATAGAAGCCTTCTTCATGAACCATTTCTAATATGTCTTTAGATTTTTCTATATCTTGATCATGTGTACAAATTCTAAGAGTAGGAGACTCTTGTTGGACTTGGTAATGATATCAAGAGTACGAGACTCTTTTTTTGAATGAAGATCATCTACATGTCCATTAGGAGTAAGCATTTCATGGGTAGATGGAAGAGTATGTGCTAAATGGATATGATCATTATTTGTGACATCTTGTATAGATAGGAGAGTGTCCATTAGATCATTGTAGTATCGTGGAGATACAAATTCTTGATCTTGGTTAATGTTGGAATTGCTTTTGACATGCTTTGTATCAAGTTTTTGACATGGGTCAGTTTCAAAGGATGGATTTCTTACAAAGGGTTCATGGATGTCTTCATTAGACATAAGAAGTGGCTCAATATCCTCTTGATCTTTGAGTGGACTTGGATCAAATGTTGAGTTGAGGATTCCTTTAGTATCTATAACCATGAGGTCAAAGGATGTCAATATGTCTTGGAAAGGACCATTGCTAGACTTTGGTGAAAGATGTTGATCATGCTTTGGAATAAATTCTTGAGATATGTCCTCTAACTCATTAGGTGATGTAGAGACATTTTCAACGTGATCATTGGTCGATGGACCATGGATTATGTCAATAGGATCAAATAATTCTAACACTCCTTGAAATAGATCATTGTCGAATATTGTTGAGGGGTTTTGATCATGACTAAAAAATGACTCTTGATGTATGTTGATTTGATCATTGGATGAGGTGGAAACATCTTCAAGGTGCTCATTGATGGATAGATATTGATCATTTTTTTCAACAATTGTGGTGGAGAGATTGTCAATGTTTTCAACCATAGGATCAAATGATGTTAACATTTATTGAATTGGATCATTATTGGATATTATTGGTGGATTTTGATCATGATTGAAAAGTGGCCCTTGATGTATGTTGATTTGATTGTTGGATGAGGTAGAAACATCTTCAAGGTGCTCATTCATGGATAGATCTTGACCATTATCCTCAACAATTGTGGTGGAGATATTTTCAATGTTTTCAACCATAGGATCAAATGATGTTAACATTTATTGAATTGGATCATTGTTGGATATTGTTGGTAGATTTTGATCATAATTGAAAAGTGACTCTTGATGTATGTTGATTTGATCATTGGATGAGGTAGAAACATCTTCAAGGTGCTCATTAATGGATGGATCTTGATCATTATCCTCAATAGTTGTGGTGGAGAGATTGTCACTGCTATCACTAGTGGTTGAATCTTAATCATTGTTCTCAAAAATTATTATTTTTTGATCAATAAGGTCTTGGATGAGATTTTTGAGTTGAATAAAATTTGATGTTTGATGAATATTTTCTCTATGATACTCACAATAAGATCCACCCCTATTCCAAGGGAAGTTTAGGAAAAATATGAAAAAACTTACCTTTGGAAGAGTGATGAGTTTTGCATCAAGTATCTTTCTTAACACTGATTTGATTGGATCTCCAAAAGGAGTGTATTCATGTTTGTGCTCTTGTGAGATTTGTGCTTGTTGAGGTGATTCTTGTTGTGATTGATCTTAGAGATATGGTAATTGGGTTTGTTGTTGATGTTGTTGATCTTGATATCCAACCTCTTGACATTGGGGATATTGTTCTTGATGTGGTTGTGGGCACAACTCAATGCTTTGATGACATGGTTTAACCAATGGAGAGTGTATTGATTTTTGGGTGAAGATGTGTCTTGGGGAAATGAGTCAATTATTTTGGAAAGTGAAGCAATTTGATCTTGGTTTTGATCTTAACACCCTTGATATAGTTGATTTGGTTTTTGTTCAAACATATTTGGAATGTATACTTGTGGTGTTTGTATGGGATCATGGAAAAATTGATTTTGGACAATGTTCTGATTTGGGGTGATGTTTAAGGGTATGTGCAGGATCATGATGGGCCAAAAAGTGGCGATATGATGGGTATGTGTAGGGTGTGGCTAATGACTTTTTTTTACCCAAAATTGATGAAACAAAAAGGGTTTTTAAAGGAGATTCTCAGCATTCCACCAATTTAAATTATGATTTAATTTTAATTTAACAAATAATTATTATTCATTTTCTATTTGAATTATGACTAAATTCCTTATTGATATGGACATATACACTAAAACGGAGAGCATATACGCTAAACAGAGTATATGCACTAAAATATCTTGTATATACACTAAAATAGGAGGTAAATGCATTGGTCTGGACTCTGGATGCGCTACAATAGGGATTTGATGCGTCAAAATTCACCACCAATGCGCTAAAATAGATAGTGGATGTGTTACATTGGAATTCGTGAACGGACATGATGAAACTTGCAAGAAAAAATATTTAAAATGGGGCTAGGCCCCACGATGGGTACCAGAATGTGAACGTTTCAACCTAGACCTATTCAAACATGGAAAAAAAATCAAACATTAGTCCTCAAACAAGTTTAAACCAAACATTCCCTATGAAATTCATTCAAGCATAAGAAAAATGAAACAACATAAAATATCAAATAAAAGTTAATGAAATCTCATTTGAATGCTTAAACCAACATCCCATAGGGGAATTGGTGCTTCTTTGATGTGGAAAGAAGTCCTTTCCCAATTCCTTGATAAGCTTTATGATGATTGATTGATCCTTGAAGATGCCAATAACCTAACTATGGGTGATGAGATTCTATGCTAACTTGGATGAAAATGTGGATGAACTTGCATAAACTTGTGGATAATAACCTTGTTTGAAGTTATGTCCCCCAAATCAATACAGAAGGCCTTTATTTATAATGGATGAGGATGGAGGATTGAAGAATAGGAAGAATGTGGGATTAAAGAAGAGACCAATGGTATTGTGCCACTTGTCAACATGCTAATGAAGGAGGGTGGAGCACATTTTGAACAATGTGCATTTTAAATGCATGTAGGTGAAATTTGAATTTGAAGAGGTGACTTGTGTAAGGGGAGGTGTAAGAGGAATTAATGCTAAGTTGGCTTGTGTAAGAGGACATGTAAGAGATTTTAATTCCAAGCTAGAGGAAAAAAGTCCTTTGGGAGGGAGAATTCAAATAAGTGGAATATTCCAAGAATATGCCATATTTGAATGAAAATAGGAGGAATTAATAAATCAAATAATTTGATTTACATGTGCAACTTGCAAAAGCTAGAGGAATGGAGGATTAGTGTTAGGAGTTAATTAATTTGTGATTAACTAACTTAGATGGAATTAGTTGATTTGACATTTGATTTAGATATTTAGATTTATTTAAATCAAATGAGAGGATAGTGGAAGATTAGTAAAATAAATTTGATTTATTTAATTAAATGAATAACATTAGGATAAAGTTGATTTATTTAATCAAAGAGAGAACATTAGGATTTAATTAAATAAAGTTGATTTATTTAATTAAAGGATACATAAGCCCGCACAGGTAGGAGAGTTGGCTTGGGCCATGGGTTTTCTCCCCATTGGTTCTAGGTTTGATTCTCCTCCCGGGTTAACTCGATGCACGAGGCTTGCGGGGACTTCGTGCATCCTCAGAGGATTATTCTTGCCTCACGAATTGAGGTCCCTGGGCAGAGTCGCGGGGACACCCCTGAGTTAACAAAAAAAATAAAAAAATTAAAGGATACATAAGGATTTAATTAAATAAAGTTGATTTATTTAATTAAAGAGAGAACACTAGGATTTAATTAAATAAAGTTGATTTATTTAATCAAAGGAAGAATATGATGAAATAACCTGATAATGTGTATTATCTAATTTTTAGGCAGAATTAATTAAATAAAGATTATTCAATTAATTGGTTAGTGTGGATGTGATAAAGGAATAATCGGTTTTAGTTAATCAAGATTGAATGCATGATATCAATCAGGATAATTCGAGTGTCTACAAGGCATATTTACCCCGTCTTGTCATAAGGAAAAACAATAAAAGATCTCCAATAGGGTTGACTCACCTAAGGGTTGAAAGTCAATCCTACCTTTGGAGATCACTTTTTCCTAATGAAACAAGGAAGATAGGAGCATCATATATCCAATCATCCTATTTTTCCATCACCTATTTTCCTTCATTTCATGTTGGTGAACCCAACATTCTTGCACTATAAAATTTCTAATTTGGAGGCCATTAAAACCCTATATATAGGATTTGCATTAGTGTTATTGAAATTGCATTAATTTACATTCTATTTAGGGTTGTCAAAATTGCATTAGTTTACATTTCATCTAGGGTTTTAAATTTGCATTTTGCATTGTTTAAAATTTGAAAAATCTAAAAAAAATTGCATATCACATTGATTTTGCATAGATTTTGCATATTAGTGTAATTTTAGTCATTTACATTAGAAAATTTAATCAAAATTGCATTCAAAAAATTTCATCTTTGTTCACTTATTGTCTCTAATTGCACTTGCATTTAGACACCAAAATATGAAAAAAATTGTCACATAAACCACAATTTGTAACCTAGAATAGAAAAGTACAAACAGTAACTCAGAATTTGTATTTTTCATTTTTAAAAACTTTGTGCAAGGACCCATTCACCTTTGGCAGAATGAGGTCCTTGAGAACTTTATCAAAACCAACTTTTCTAGGATTTTTTGTTAGAATCACCAAGATCACCTGCATGCAAGATGGATACCTGTCACATGCAAAAGATATGAAGAACCAAAACAATGTTCTGTAAAACCTCTCTGTAAAAATGCATTAAGAGAATCCATTATTACAATGTGATCAATCCTTATGAAGGAGATCAAGAAACCCTAAAAGGGAAACCCTAAATGAAACCCTAGTGTGCACACTTAATAATTAATAATTAATTATTAATGTGCCTAAGTTTAGCTTAAGTAATAAAGAGGAATAAGTGACTTAATTAATTAATCAAACATGTGATGTAATTAATTAAGCATAATAACTTATTACTCTAACACCCCCCCTTAAGATGAACTTAGGAAGAAGCTAAAACACTAGAATAGGATGCATGAAAGCAAAGATGGGTCCCGGCAACGAGGCCTGATCAGGTACCCATTTACAATGCAAGAATGGAGTAGAGAAGGAAAAACCCAGTGGGACAAAACCCCCCTACAATGAGATTACATGCTGCAAAGAAGCACTGGAAGAACTCTGTAGAGTAACACTGGAACCGCAATCTGACAAGCAAGGAAAGATATCTCTGTCTACAACTGAAACCAATACCGGAATCAAAATAATGTGACAGCAGACCCGATGCCACGGAACACTTGAAAACTCCAAACGGGAACAACCCTGGAATCTATGAAGCAGCAAGAAATTATTAAATGATGTATTACTGAAAACGAAGTGCAAAGATGCAAGATGCACTCTCCCAACTGCCAAAATATCCAAGTAATCGCCAAACAACCCATCGGGCCAAATCTGGACTAACTGATAAACCTGGGACAGATACAGAAAAAGTGTATGGACAGAAATATAGAGCTCCTTAATACCTTTCCAACGCCGCAAACGAGGCAAAAATCGGAGATCGTGGCAAAAAGTTATGAGCTCGGAAGTCCAAAAACAACATCTGACTTCAAACAGCAATAAATGCAGAAAAACAGTAAAATACTGAAAAATAAACTGCACCAAATGAAAGTGCTCGGAATCAGCTTTCCGGCGATATCTCGTTTGCCCGATTTCGATACCGTATGCCCAAGTTATGGCCAAAAGAAAAAAACTGCTTCTTTAGGGCAAATTAGGGCTAGAAGGGGCAAAGAGGGGTGCCGTACGGCTGACGTCATCCTGACGTCATGCTGACGTCATCAAAATGTGAGCATAAATTTGACGGCCTGGGGGTCGTCGGCGCAAAAAATCTTCCCCCCCAAAAAATTGCCGGTCGCAGGTATATTTTTGAACCCCCGGAATATGCCCAGAATATGCCGAAATATTCTCCGCGTTCCCGGAATATTCTCTGCCCAGCCGGGGTTGGAGGCTCGGCTCCCGGTCATGCATGTGACCGCTGGCTGGCTGCATGGGCCCGGCGGGGGCTGGAGAGAGGGGATTGGTCCCCAATATGACCGGGGGCGGAGCGCAGGGGCCCTCGGGGGCTGCATGCACGCTGGCGGCGGAGGAGTGGAGGATCCCGGCGGCGGTGGCGGGCCGGTGGCCACCCGGTGGCCGCCGGGCGGCGGATCTGCTTTTCTACTGGAGGCGCCAGCGCAGGAATCAAAAAAACCCGTTTTCCGACATTTTTTACGATTTTCGAGCCTCGGAATGCGTGTTGGGGAGGCCGTACGGCCCCTCAGACAAAATTTTTTTTGCCTCTCGAATAAACTGCTCCAAAATCGACGAAACGACAGGCGTTTTTAGGGTTTTTGGCCGCTGCGAACGCGATGGCGGTGTCCGTTTGAGCCCAAAGTGAGCCAAAAAATAGGCTACCTCCAGATCTTGCAGAAATGATGCATGTGGAAACCCTTGCACCCGAATCTCACGAAGAGGCCATATCTTCAGATCACGAACAGGCTGCTACAGGTCTGGAGCTCTGATACCATGTTAGAATCACCAAGATCACCTGCATGCAAGATGGATACCTGTCACATGCAAAAGATATGAAGAACAAAAAAGCAATGTTCTCAGAAAACCTCTCTGTGAAAATGCATTAAGAGAATCCATTATTACAATGTGATCAATCCTTATGAAGGAGATCAAGAAACCCTAAAAGGGAAACCCTAAATGAAACCCTAGTGTGCACACTTAATAATTAATGTGCCTAAGTTTAACTTAAGTAATAAAGAGGAATAAGTGACTTAATTAATTAATCAATGTGATATAATTAATTAAGCATAATAACTTATTACTCTAACATTTTTTGCAGTCCTCTACACGTCCTAGATCTGCTAGTAAACCATTATTGTAGTCTGTCAATTTTTTGGAATTTTTGTTTTATGCATTAGGTCTAATCATCCATTTAGTTTAGGCATTGCAAATTTGGAAAAAAAATTGCATTTCAGATCTATAGAACAATTATTACATCATGTTTTCACTACAAAAGTCTCTTCTTATCATACTTCATGTTCCATTTTTAGATCTTGTTGAATATTCTAGGAAATGTTTGTTACAAGCATATGAATATGGATTCATTTCCCCTCTTTTCTTATTTTTCATTGATCCCTCTCCCATGTGTGAAACTAACTTAGTGAAAGAGAATCCAATGATGGAAAATCATGAAAATCATGAAAATCAAGTTTTTTCTTCTCCTAGTATCTCTCATATTTATGAAGAATATATTTTTTTGTTTGAGGAACCACCATTGAGAGTCATGAGAATCCTATTTGTTTCTCTTCTCCTACTTGGGAAGGCATTATTGAACAAGAGGATGTAATCATTGATAAGAAAGGAAATCATAGTTGTTCTTCTCTAGATACCTCCCCTACTTGTAATGAAGTTATCTTAGAAGACCCAACCATTGAATGTCATGAAATTCTTGTATATTCAGATGTTAGCTTGTGATATTTGAATTTTGGGAATTAATGCTAAGATATGTATAAATAAGAGGTCATTTCACTATGTTTTGACTATCAAGTTTGATTTAGGCATCCTAAGATTTCACAAGAGCATTATCAAGAGAAATTCAAGAGTATTTCAAGGCATTCAAGGGCAGAATTATTGAATATTATTGCAGCAATCAAGATTCCATTGTCATGTCAAAGCTTTCTTGGATCATGCATATTGTTTGAGCTATTATGGTGATGTAGATTTCATGATCCTTCCAAGCATTCAAAGGAATTATTTCAAATCAAGTTTCAAGATCAAGATTTACATCCATTGAGGCCACTTCATGCTAGTTGTAGATTTACATTCCAAGCTTTAATCAAGGTTTGGTGAGTGGTGACATTGCATTGTTCATTCATCATTTCCTTCATGCTATTTGGTTTCATTTCAAAGTTTAAATACTCAAACAGGGTTTGACCACTTGGAAAACCCCCCATCACCAAAAACAACATTTTTCTCCTCTTGTGTTTGTGTTTGTAGGTTTTAGGTGGAAGATCCTTTGAAGAGAAAAATTGAAGAAAGTTGCAAGGAAAGTTGTCATCTCACATAAATTCTTCTATAGGATTTATTTCTGGCTCTTTGAATCTAAAACTTGGTGTTGGTGTGCTTTTTATGCACTTATCCACACAGGTATTGCATACGTGCATCACCTCTCTTGAAATAAAATCTTCCACAATCATATTACAGAACACTATCCAAAGGTCTCTAATGTCAGGTCTTGATAATGCTTGGAATATCTCAGTTGATTCATGTAATTTTCTGGAATCACAAGGCAAACTTACAAATGAGTTACAAAGCACGGAAAGTTGGGTCTACAAATGGAGTTCTTAAGATGTAGAAATTGTTGCTCAGTTGTTACAGGTTCAAAACAACAGTCTAGAACTCACAATTCAACTTCAAATTTGGATTTACAATGTGCAATTGACCTTAGCTTAGGTTACTTATTAAAAAAAAGGAAAAAGGGCAGGGAAGAGAGGAAGTTCCTAAACTTGAAACTATGAATGAACAGTGATCATGGAGGGTGTTACAGTAGACAAACTCCCTAAAATGGGTTTTTTTTGGCAAAGAGGAACCT